>JAXIVJ010000304.1:0-278486 GCA_036785665.1 Chirona hameri | reverse complement strand
CACAAACTCAGAATTTTATTTAGGGCCGTCAGTCCGCCTCGCTCATTCATTCATCTCTTTAATCATTTTTAATCAGCCAGCACATTCCTCCTTAACCCAAAGGGCGGAAAGGGCCTGGGGGGGCAAATCCAGTGGCGTTTTTAGAAATATGTCAATTGGGCCAAACCCTCGAGACGGTGCCATATCCCTACATGCAAGGGTGGGTCCAGGGGTCCATCCAGACGGGCCCCTCTGGCAACAGAGCGAGGGCCCTCTGGCAACCGAGCGAGAGCCCTCTGGCAACCGAGCGAGGGCCCTCTGGCAACCGAGCGAGGGCCCCCTGGGGCCGAAGGCCCAGTGTTTTTGATGGTGTCAGGCGCCCGCAAAACGCCTTACGTCGCATGAAAGAACCTACAAAAATCGTAACACGAATAAATAACAGCACTTGCTTGTCTGTTAAAGGCAGGTATATGTGAATACGTACACAAGGGCCCCAGCCAGTGTGGAGAGCCCTCGACCAGCTTTGAAATGGCGCTGCCGACCTGCAGATGGCCCCTGCCAGCATTTAGAGGGCCCTGCCGATCGGTAGAGGGTCCCTGCCGATCTGGAGAAGGCCCTCTTCCAGGCTTTATGGGCCCTTTCGATCTGCAGATTGTCCCAGCCAATCTGTAGAATACCCTCTGTTGGCCATTAGAGGGCCCTGCCGATCTGTAGAGGGCCCTCTGCCGACCTTTAGATGACCCTGCCAGCGTGTAGAGGGCCCTCTTCCAGCATTTAGGAACCCTGTCGATCTGCAGACCGCCCCAGCTAACCTATAGGGGGCCCTCTGCCGACCTTTAGATGGCCCTGCCGGCTTTTAGAGGGCCATTGCGGCCGATAGAGGGTCCTGTCGGCCTGTACGGGCCCTTCCGGCCTTTAGAGGGTCCTGCCGATCTGTAGAGGGCCCTCTGCCAGCCTTGAGAGGGCCCTATCGACCTGTAAAGGGCCCTCTTCCAGCCTTTAGGGGCCCTGTCGATCTGCAGAGTGCCCCAGCCTATCTATAGAGGGCTCTCTGCGGCCTTTAGAGGGCCCTTCCGGTCTTTAGAGGGTCCTTCCGGCCTTTAGAGGGCCCTGTCGGCCTTTAGAGGGCCCTGCGATCTGTAGATCGTCCTGCCAAGCTGCAGAGGGCTTCTGCCGGCATTTTAGAGGACCCTGTCGACCTGTAGAGGGTCCTCTTCCAGCTTTTAGGGGCCCTGTCGATCTGCAGAGTGTCCCAGTCAATCTGTAGAGGGCCCTCTGCTGGCCTTTAGAGGGCCCTGCCGAACTGAAGAGGGCCCTCTGCCAGCCTTGAGATGGCCCTTCCAGCATGAGGAGGGCCCCTGCCGACCTGTAAAGGGCCCTCTTCCAGCCTTTAGGGGCCCTGTCGATCTGCAGAGTGCCCCAGCCAATCTATAGAGGGCTCTCCGCCGGCCCTTTAGATGGCCCTGCCGGCCTGTGGAGGGCCCTCTTCCAGCTTGTAGGGGCCCTGTCGACCTGTAGAAGGCCCTCTGCTGGACTTTAGAGGGCCCTGCCGATCTGTAGAGGATAAAAGGAGACCATAAAAGGTTCTCAAATGACGGGGCGCCTCAAAACGACCTTAAGGGTTGCTCCAATTGCAAAAATAATGGTCTCAGTCGATTCCCCGGGTCCATATCTAACCTCCGCATTGGCAACCTCACGCGTGCCTTATATCCTTGAGACCATAAAAGGTTTTCAAAGGACGGGGCGCCTCAAAACGCCCTTAACGGTTGCTCCAATTGCAAAAACAATGGTAGCAGTCGATTCCTCAGGTCCATATCTAACCTCCGCATTGGAAACCTCACGCGTGCCTCATACCCTTGAGACCATAAAAGGTTCTCAAAGGACGGGCGCCTTAAAACGCCCTTTAACCCTATTTGTAACGGGGCGGGGGGCGGATTCCGCCCCCCCCCCCCCCTCATGTTTTTCGCAGATATCTCCAGAACGGCTGGGAGCAGGCCCATGCAGTTTTGGGACTTTCATAGAATTCAATACCGCATATGGAGTCAAAATTTTGAGTTCTTAACCTGAACAGAGGCGGTTCCAGGGTACAGTTTTGGGTGGGTTCGGAGGCGATATTTGGCGATAATACGGAAATGCGATCTTCACGGTTTCTTCCTAACTGCCTCAAGTATGAAGGAGTTACATCGGTTCACGGTGATTGCAACAATTTAAAATTAGTTGATGTTAATGAAAGAAATATCATAAAAATTCCATGGCAGAGGCGGTTTCAGGGGCTTGAGAAGGGGGGGGGGGGGTCCAGGAAGTATTCAATGCTTGGCGGGAAGCAAATAGAGCAATGTAAGGGGCATTTATAGTTATCAAGATATAAAAGATAGCTTCTGCTTCCATTATTTGCATAATTTATTACATATAGAGTTTCAGGGGCGTGTTCAGGCACATGAAAAGGGGGGTGACTGGCTTGGTGATGACGATATGCCAGCGATAACGGCGCAATAGACGGTTAGCTTATAATGATATATGCATATATGAGGCCAGAAAAGGGAATAAAGTCATTTGTTTGCAGAGGCGCGCTCAGGAATGGAAGAAAGGGGGTCATAGTATTGCAAGGAAACTAAGAGGCATGGGCGTACAATGACATAACATACTGTAGTTTTCGGATGAAACACGCACCACAGGCTACTCTACGAACGATTATAAGATAATAGGCGAGTCCAGGTAGGGTAAAAGGGGGTAAGCAATGTTAATTGAAGTTGTAAGTGAAATAGTCACTGTTGACTAGTTGGTATCATAATAGCGGATAATATACTTATCAAAGGTATTGAGCCGCCCCAGTTTGGATCCTGGATACGCCTATGATGAAGTACAACATGCAAAAAGAAACTATCTACGATCAGTAACATTTATAGTGCTGGATAGCAACTTGTCTGCGGTTAATATTTTTTTCCAATTTTACCCCCCTTTTTCACTAACCTGGTACCGCCTATGGCAAATATGATTTGTAACTGTTTTGTTTTATGTCACAATCACATACCATTTCCTTTATTTTATTTTAAAAAACATTAAAAAAATGGTTTTATTACGCATTTACTTCACCCCATATTGAGTGACCTGCACACGCCTATGATTTTTGAATTTCAAACGCCACTGTCATATATCAATTTCCAATTCAATCTCTATCGATTCGTATTAATTGTGTTAAAATCGGTCAATAAACATGAAAGCTATGTTGGATTAAAAATACCACTAAAATTTGTGGTTTTCCCCCCTGTTGCCCCCCTATCAAAAATTTAGATTTGTTTATTATTTAGAAATGTAGATCGTGTTGAGGGGAACCAAACGCCATTTCATTTGTGAAATTCGGACGAGTAGATCTCGAGATCTCCGGTGGGGCGGAATCCGCCCCCCCCCCCCCCCCCCCCCTGTTACAAATAGTAGTAACCAGGAGCCTGTTACAAATAGGGTTAAGGGTGTCTTGAGGCGCCCCGTCCTTTGAGAACCTTTATGGTCTCAAGTATATAAGGCACGCGTGAGGTTGCTGATGCGGAGGTTGGATATGGAACTGAGTAATCGACTGAGACCATGATTTTCGCGATTGGAGCAACCCTTAAAGGAAATAGTTCACCTTCGGAAAAAATTTCAGAACACGATTTTATTAGATTTTTTAATACAGTTTCTTTTTTTCTTTTCAAAAATGGTCCTACATCGCGCCAATTCAGGACAAAAGGTCGTAAATTATTAATGTTATGGTGTGCGTCATTGGTCTGCGCATGCTCAGACCAGTGCTGGCACTCTCAGACGGTACGGTATATCATATATGCGCCGCATTCCTTCTCCAAAAAGTCAAATATCTTCGGCTGGAGAGTCTTTTCAGCCAAGAAAAGTTGCAGATAAGGATTTCTCAACACGGGCTACAAAACTGCTATTTCAGTTCAAAATACCATGTTGAAGGTGAACTATTTCCTTTAAGGGCGTTTTGAGGCGCCCTGTCCTTTGATAGCCTTTTATGGTCTCAAGGATATTAGGAACGCGTGAGGTTGGCGATGCGTAGGTTAGATATGGACCCGGAGAATCTACCGAGATTATTATTTGTGCCATTGGAGCAACCTTTAAGGGCGTTTTGAGGCGCCCCGTCATTTGAGAACCTTTTATGGTCTCAAGTATATGAGGAATGCGTGAGGTTGCCGATGCGGAGGTTAGATATGGACCCGAGGAATCAACTGAGACCATTATTTTTTGCGATTAGAGAAACCCTTAAGGGCGTTTTGAGGCTTTTGAAAACCTTTTTATGGTCTCAAGTATATAAGGCACGCGTAAGGTTGCCAATGCGGAGGTATAATTGTGGACCTGAGGAATCGACTGAGACCATTATGTTTCCGATTGGAGCAACCCTTAAAGGAAATAGTTCACCTTCAACATTAGTTTTAAACTGAGATAGCTGTTCTGTAGCCCATGCTGGGAAACCCCTATCTACATGTTTTCTTGACTGAAAAGACTCTCCAGCCGAAGATATCTGACTTTTTGGCGAAGGAATTCGGCGCATATATGATATACCGTACCGTCTGAAAGTGCCAGCACTGCCATGGAGCATGCGCAGACCAATAACGCACACCATAACATTAATGATTTACGACCTTCCGTCCTGAATTGGCGCGATGTAGGACCATTTTTGAAAATAAAAAAATAAACTATTCAAAAATATAATAAAATCGTGTTCTGAAAAAAATGTCCGAAGCTGAACTATTTCCTTTAAGGGCGTTTTGAGGCGCCCGTCCCTTGAGAACCTTTTATGGTCTCAAGGATATGAGGCACGCGTGAGGCTGCCGATGCGAAGGTTAGATATGGACCCGGGAAATCGACTGAGACCATTATTTTTGCCATTCGAGCAACCCTTGAGGGCGTTTTGAGGCGCCCTGTCCTTTGACCTTGAAAACGACCTTGAAGGTGACCTTGAATGTCAAAGTGAATTTTATTTTCGTGATCAGCGTGCCCCAATTGAACTGTAACCTCATTGTGAAGCGAAGCAACCCATAAGGGCGCCCCGTCCTTTGAGAACCTTGTATGGTCTCAAGTATATGAGGCACGCGTGAGGTTTCCGATGCGGAGGTTAGATATGGACCTGTGGAATCGACTGAGACCATTATTTTTGCAATTGGAGCAACACTTAAGGGCGTTTTGAGGCGTCCCGTCCTTTAATAGACGTGTATGGTCTCAAGGATATGAAGCACGCGTGAGATTGGCGATGCGTAGGTTAGATATGGACCCGGGGAATCTACTGAGATCATTATTTGTGCCATTGGAGCAACCTTTAAGGGCGTTTTGAGGCGCCCCGTCCTTTGAGAATCTGTTATGGTCTCAAGTATATAAGGTACGCGTGAGTTTGCCGATGCGGAGGTTAGATATGGACCCGAGAAATCGACTGAGGCCATTACGTTTGCGATTGGAGCAACCCTTAACCCTATTTGTAACAGGCTCCTGGCTACCCCTATTTGTAACAGGGGGGGGGGGGCGGATTCCGCCCTCTCACCCCCCCCCCCCCCCCCCCCCCCCCGGAGATCTCGAGATCTACCCGTCCGATTTTCAAAAATGAAACGGCGTGTGGTTCCCCTCAATACGATCTACATTTCTAAAGAATAAAAAATCGAAATTTTTGATAGGGGGCAACAGGGGGGGGGCAAAAACTACAATTTTTAGTGGTATATGTGATCCAACACAGCTGTCATTGTTATCAACCGATCTTAACACAATTAACAGGAATCGATAGAGATTGAATTGGGGATTGATATATGGCAATGACTTTTGAAATTTCAAAAATCATAGGCGTGTGCAGGTCATTCAATATGGGGGTGAAGTAAATGCGGAATAAAACTATTTTTGATGCTGTTTTATTGATAAATGAAATGGTATGTCATTGTGACATTAGACAAAACAGTAATAAATCATATTTTTGCCATAGGCGGTACCAGGTTAGTGAAAAATGGAGGTAAAATAGGACAAAAATATTAACCGCAGGTATGTTGCTACCCAGCACTATAAATAAGTTACGGATCGTAGAGAGTTCCTTTTTGCATATTGTACTTCATCACAGGTGCATACAGGATCCAAACTGGGGAGGCGCAAGACAATTTTATATTTGATATAGTATCCGCTATTATGATACTAACTAGTCAACAATGACTATTTCACTTACAACTTCAATTCTCATTGCTTACCCCCCTTTTAACCCTACCTGGACACGCCTATTATCTCATAATCGTTCGTAGAGTACCCTGTGGTGCGTGTTTCATCCGAAAACTGCAGAATGTTATGTCATTGTAGGCCCGTCCATCTTAGTTTCCTTGCAATAATATGACCCCCTTTCTTCCAATTCCTGAGCGCGCCTCTGCAAATAAAAATTATTGTATTTCCTCTCCTGGCCTCATATGTGCATATATCATTATAAGTTAACCGTCTATTGCGCCGTAATCGCTGGAATATCGTCATCACCATGCCAGTCACCCCCCATTGCATGTGCCTGAACACGCCCCTGCAACTCTATAGGTAATTAATTATGAAAATAATGGAAGGAGAAGCTATCTTTTACATCTTGATAGCTATAAATGCTCTTTACATTGCTATATTGGCTTCCCACCAGACTTGTCAATGATTCATATTTGTCATGAATCAATTCACAGTGATTCACGGACCATAATGAATGATTCAATCATGATTCAATCGCTCAACATTACCATAATGAACGATTCAATCATGATTCAATCACTCAACATTACCATAATGAATGATTCAATCATGATTCAATCACTCAACATTACCATAATGAATGATTCAATCTTGATTCAATCACTCAACATTAAAGGGAAGTGTCGACTCCTTTGTCTTACTCCTTTGATTTTGAATGTGCGACTCTAAGATTTTATGAGCGTGATAGGGAGGTCATGTTCTACCTGTGTGCCAATTTCCATGCACATCAGAATAGTCTGCTGTTTGACCTTAAACATATGACCTGCTTAACTCCTTTGATTTTGAATGTGCGACTCTAATATTTTACCAGAATGATCACTAGGTCGTGATCTATCTGTGTACCAATTTTGAAGCCAATCCAAATAGTCCGCGAATGTATTTCCGAATGTGAATGTGAGCCAATTGGACACGCGTGTTGTTTATTTTGATTATAAAATGATATTTATCATATTTATTATAATTGCAAATTCCAAGTTCCAAAAGCATTAATGACTTTACGTTTCACTTTTTTAAGCGAATAAAACATGTATTTTGATTTTGCATTAGGTATTATTTTGTATAAAGCATGATGTGGAATAAAGCGGCGCCGATGCGACAGTGATATTTGGGACATGCGGAGGCCATGCAAATGTTTGTTTATGATTTAGTTTTGATGTGGTATAGCCTAGAAATTAGGAAAAGGTGGGTACCTTTTGATAATTTTTCGTATGAAAAAGGTGTGCGTGTACTCTGTGGTTTATGAACCAAAGTATGAGTTAGTTACCTTTTCTAAATATTTAGGTACCTACCCCTAACCCTACCAGTTCCAAGGTATTCACCTAGTTAGGGCTGATTGAACAGTGGCTTTGTGCCCACTGGAGTTGAACACAAAGCCTCGCTTTCTTTACGCATAGATTAATTACAGGCTACAGCTCAGGACAGAGCTCATATAATTGGTCATTAAGTGCCTGGTTTGTCCACAGGGCACAGATTAATGCTGGGCCGCTGACATATTTTGTGGACAGTTTATGCTGTTTGACCAAAAAAGAATGATTCTTTGAACAATGAATGATTCAATCAGCCTATTTTATCTGTATGAATGATTCAATCAGTGACTCACAACAGGTTTGCGCATGAGGTGAATCGATTCATGAGTCATTCATTTGAAATAAGAATGATTCAATCAAAAGTAGTCGATTCACATTGAATCATTGACAAGTCTGCTTCCCACCAAGCATTGAATACTTCCTGGAACCCCTTTTTCAAGCCCCTGAAACCGCCTCTGCCATGCAATGTTTGTGATATTTCATTAACATAAACTAATTTGCACTTGTTGCAATCACCGTAAACCGATGTAACTCTTTCATACTTGAGGCAGTTAGGAAGAAACCGTGAAGATCGCATTTCCGTATTATCGCCAAATTTCACCGCCGAACCCTCCCAAAACCGTGCCCTGGAACCGCCTTTGTTCAGGTTAAGAACTCAAAATTTTGACTGCAAATGCGGAGTTTAATTCTAAGAAAAGTCCCAAAATTTAATGGGCCTGCTCCCAGCCATTCTGGAGATATCTGCGAAAAACATGAGGGGGCGGAATCCGCCCCCCCCCCCCCCCTCCCCCTCCTGTTACAAATAGGATAACATTTTGAAGCGCCCCGTCCTTTGAGAACCTTTTATGGTCTCAATTATATAAGGTACGCGTGAGGTTGCCGATGCGGAGGTTAGATATGGACCCGAGGAATCGACTGAGATCATTATTTTCGCGATTGGAGCAACCATTAAGGGCGTTTTGAGGCGCCCCGTCCTTTGATAACCTTTTATGATCTCAAGGATATGAGGCACGCGTGAGGTTAGCGATGCGTAGGTTAGATATGTACCCGGGGAACCTACTGAGATCATTATTTGTGCCATTGGAGCAACTTTTAAGGGCGTTTTGAGGCGCCCCGTCCTTTGAGAACCTTTCATGGTCTCAAGGATATGAGGCACGCGTGAAGTTTCCAATGCGGAAGTTAGATATGGACCTGAGGAATCGATTGAGACCATTGTTTTTGCAATTGGAGCAACCATTAAGGGCGTTTTGAGGCGCCCCTAATGGATATAATTGGATATAGGATATGGGATAATTAGGATAATGGATATAGGATATAAAGCACGCGTGAGGTTGCCGATGCGGAAGTTAGATATGGACCCGAGGAATCGACTGAGACCATTATTTTTGCAATTTGAGCAACCCTTAAGGGCGTTTTGAGGTGCCCCGTCCGTTGAGAACCTTTTATGGTCTCAAGGATATGAGGCACACGTGAGGTTTCCAATGCGGAGGTTAGATATGGACCTGAGGAATCGACTGAGATCATTGTTTTTGCAATTGGAGAAACCCTGAAGGGCGTTTTGAGGCGCCCCGTCCTTTGGCCTTGAAAACGACATTGAATATGACCTTGAATGTCAAAATAAATGTTATTTTCGTGATCAGCGTGCCCCAATTGACATGAACCACATTTTGAAGCGAATCGCTACTCGACGCTGAATTCGATTCCGAATCCGACGATAACTTCACATTACAAGAATTACAGCTGTTTTGGGGGGGAGGGCACATGCCCTCTATCATCCCAATCATTATGTGGTATGATGTCAAAATACTTCATCGGGGTGGGAAAATAATGCAATTCCCACGGGCATCAGCCGACTCATTCCTCCGCATTCTATCACAGCACTGCAACATCATTTTCTCCCATTCATTTGTCACGTGTTTTCATCCGGCGTGAAGTGGCGCAGATAACAGGAATTGTGGCGCAGATCAATGTATTTGAGGCCGCACTGTGTGCCTGTGGGTCTTTTCACTGCGTCGTTGATCGTGGAGGTGGTCGCGCTCCGCCCCCTTTTCGCTTCAACACCCTATACTTGCAGCTTCTTGTTTGAACTTACGTGCAATAATTGTATTTCCTGTTACTCTGAACTGCGTGCAGCTAACTTAGTTAATAGGTTAGGCACGATCCTGTTTCTGTATATTTGTTGGCTGCCTGCAATTGATGGCAAGAATTACTGCAACTAACGATGAAGCCAGCAACGGAACAAGCCGTCAGTCGGATTCAGCAGAAAACATGCTGGATCAAAAGGGATCTCCAAATTGCACTAATGGACACGGTGAGTGCCAAAATGCCTTTCCAGCAGTGTGATGTCAATTGAATGATTGTCGCAAACACCACCTGGTTCATTCGCCTGTGGGCTTCCTTACTGAGTTCCGTTGGAGACAAAGTAGGGAAATACTCTTTTTTTAATAGAGTGCTGCAAAAAATAGTGCAGGTGACATCAGCCTGCCATAGACATGCATGTAAATTTAAATTGAAATGATCTAAAATTAGAGTACCTTTATCAACACTTTTTACCAAAAATACTTTCAATAAATTGTTGCAAAATTTCGGAAAACAAGGAAGCCATATAGGATACAAAAATGATCAATGATCATGTTTTTCCTGCACAAGTCTGAAAAAATCCAGATGCATATTGAAAATGTGTTTGGAATTGCAAAATGTGGTATGCTTGGCATGCTTGGCCCAATCTGCTCTAATTATTTAGTACTCTTGCTGGCCAGCACTCTAGTTTTGGATTATCAGCTCTATTTACTGAGCGTTTCATCACCAGACAACGGCAGGTAATACAAAATAATAAGGATCTAGACTGTTTCCTGCCAGACGCCAGTGACATTCATAAATTTAACGTGACCCATCTTAAAGCAAAGTTTGAAGTTTGTTCTCAACATACATGCCCTCTATGGGTCATCAAGTGGTTGCAGTGTCATGCAATAGCAGTTTAAAAAAGACTGTATTTTGTGACCACTTACCATGCATCAAAATCTCAAATTGGAGCGCTCTATTTTGTTAAAGTATTTCCCTACTGTGTCTCCAACTGAGTTGAGGTCATGACAAGGAAGAAGATTGGGACCATTAGAAGAATCCTTAATGAAAGATAAATCATCCCATTTTCAAGAAGGCCATAGGCTGCTAAATGCCAGGAGCTGAGCTGGAGCTGTGTTGAGGTGTGTTTCCATGGAAACACACCTCAATGTGTTTGATGTGCACATCAACATGGGTTCATTGCCTTTTGAATGGAGGTAGGGAGGGATGACATTATTCCAATCATATTGCAGATATATGATGTGTCATGTCAGATAAGCTATGTAAATGTTTCATGAGGTAACATTTTCTTACCAATAATTTTGGGTTTGCATTGCACACCTCATCTTAATCCGCTATTGTAATGTAACAGGAGCAATATAGCATAACTGTGATCAGATGTATTGCAAAATGAAACATTGGATTAAGTGAACTTTGATAAATCAACACCAATGTGTAGGTACCTATTTTGAAAGTGTTGATATTTTAATGAATATTGACCACATATTGTATTCATGATTTTGTTGTCAGTAAGGTGCCTGTGTTTTGATTTTGGTCTTTGAAGATTGCTAAAATACCTAATTAGCAATCTAATCAGCTTATAGTTTGATGATGCATTAGTGCAGCAGAAATATACCTATTGATCGCAGGAAGAAAACCCAGTTGGCAGTCTGTTAACCCGCACCCCACTGGGTGGCAGAATCTGCCCCCCTCCTAGATTTTCTAAATAACTTGAAAAATATGATAGATGTCAAGTGTCAATGTGAAACGTTTAGTACCTTATGCTGCATAAATTATAAGTCTTCTTACAAAATTTCGATGAAATTGGTCCAGTACTTTGGGAGATAGTGCTGTCATGTCATGCCATTTTTGGTGGAAAAACGATAAATGTTTGACAAATCGTAGAAAATCGGGTTTTGAAGCAAATTGCAAATACAAAAAAAAAGTAAAATGAAATTAAATGGCATTCTCTTCAAAATGGATATCTCCTATTTTTTTAAATTTAGGTGTTTTACCCCCCCCCCCCAAAAAAAAAAAAGAGAAAAATCTGAAACATTTCCACAAATGCAAAATTTTCAAAGATATTGTAGGGAGAAAAAAAAACTTAATAAATCTTGGACAACCAAGCATGGACGATGCCTAAGCGAAATTGCAAAGCAATATCTTTATTTTTTACTGACTTATGGCTCCCTAAGTATGAGTAACTCATGACCTAATTTTGGAAATTGCGTTTTTATTGTAGGGACTGGATACAGACAAATAAATGCTACCACTGTATTTCTGAGACAAAATTAGTCTAGAAACATGCTTTTTTATTTAGATTAATCAATTTCAAAATTTTGACATGTGACTTGACCTGAGCCCTGCACTTCGCCTAAGGGCCATTATATGGGGTCAGGTTGTGAAAATTGCTACTATTATCGAATTATCCATGTAAAATAACCCCTAAAACATGTCGCATGACTTTCGTATGCCTCTTGCCAATAGTGACCTTTTGTGACATGACCTGGCCTTGACCTTTGCTTACAACCTCAGTTTCGATTATGCGGGAGATATGTTATATCTTTGAAAGCACTGTATGTGATAATAGTCGCAATATAAGGCTTAAAATGGAAAGTATGACCCATCAACTCATCTCGATTTTGACCTTTGACCTGACCGTGACCTGACAATTGACCTTATTTTGACAATTTCGTGCATCCTTTAGATGCGTCTCATTGAGAACTTTCGATATCCGCCTTGCGCGTCTCGCTGCGATTATTGGTTCGGAAGATAAGGTGGGCAGAATCCCCCCCCCCCCCCCCAGCGGGGCGTGTTCGGCTCAATACCCCACAGGGGCGCGGATGCAACGATCGCCATAAATCAATTTGTAAAAATATGGTTTGGAGTGACGCGTACCCTGCTCAGGCGAGTTGAAGGAAATCGTTCACCTTCAACATGGGGTTTTGAACTGAGAGCAGTTTTGTAGCCCGTGTTGGGAAACCCGTATCTGCAAGTTGTCTTGACTGAAAAGACTCTAGCCGAATATATTTGATTTTTTGGGACGAAGGAATGCGGTGCTTACGAAATAATGCGGTGTTTACGATAGCCTGGACAGAGGCTATACAATCAGCCAATCAGCTTGCAGCTGGAGTCTAGCAAGCGAGCCGCCGGCCGCCGGTTGGCACTTATCTAATGCGAGTCTTTCCTCACGCGACTACTTTCGAATCTGATTGGCTGAGCCATTTTTTTCATTCGCGTGACGTGAGGACCCTGACTCAGAGTATGTATATAGTTTTGATAAAATTATTAATTTACGACCTTCTGCCCTGAATCGGTGCGATGTATGGCCATTTATGACAATATAAAAATAAATTGTATTTCAAAATATAATAAAATCGTGTTTGAAAAATAATTTTCAAGGTGAACTATTTCCTTTAAGCGCTGTCCCATTTATTAACTAGCCTTTACTTATTGCTTAATATTCATGTGGATGGTAGGGTTGTGACAAAACCTGATAAATTCTACTTTTTGACTTCCGGAATCTTCTTTAGAATAGAAAATTAGGGTCAAACAATGTCTATCAGTTTTATTTTATTAATACATGTTCCATTAAGTGAGCTCCAATCTTGCAACGGGACATTGTTTGCTGCGGTTGATTACTTCTTGTGCCTGTTAACAAAAGCTTCAGTCAATCAAAGGTCGGGAGTCGACTCCGGAGGGTTGGAGTCGTAGTCGGAGTCACCTGAAAACCGATGGACTCCGCAGCCCTGGTCTTAAGCTCTTTCGCGTTGACCCCAGATCACTCACTAAGCGAGAGAGAAAATCGAGCTGCATGGCTCCAGTTTAACCTTTTTAGTTATTTTATCATGAGTCGCCAGTCGCCACTTAGCTGAGGGGGGGGGGGCTGTCCTCCTGACAAACCTTCGCAATAGCTCAAAAACTAATAGCGCTATCGACGTGAAACTTCAGGTACCTTCTCCTACATCAATTATACGTCTTCTGTGCAAAAATGAAGACATTTCGTCGATTTTTTCTCGAAATATAGCGAATTTAGTGACGTCACTACACACGAGTTTGACACAAAATTCAGCTAAACTTTAGCAGGCTGTACACATGCCATATTCGAAGCAAAATGCAATAGAAATACGTCAAAAAAATAGCAAATGGCAAGGGCTACAAAATGGCTATCTCGGATTTGGATTTTTTTTTTTACTATTTTTTATCAACAAAAATGTCCTCAAAATCAACATATTCAAAGATTTTCAAAAAACCGGAAGATATGTTAAAGAACCATACGTGGACAATACCCAAACCAAATTTAAAAGCAATATCTTTATTTTTGACTGACTTATCGCTCCCTAAGTATGAGTAACTCATGACGTCATATTTTGAAATTTCGTTTTTGTTTTGCTTTTAGTGTCCAGATACAAACAAATAAATGCCAGCACTGTATTTCTGAGACAACTGGTCTAGACACATGCCTTTTTAATTTATATTTATCATTTGTAAATGTTGACATAGTGACCTGACCTTGACCTTATATGGTGTCAAGTTGTGAAGAAGACTGCTACTTTCGAATTATACGTGTAAAATAGCCCATACAACATGTGTCACATGGCTTTCATAGACCTGTGACCTTTTGTGACCTGATCTTGACCTTGACCTGTGCTTACAATATCACTTTTGCTTATGCGGGATATATATTATACCTTTGAGAGCACTTTGTGCGATAATAGTCGCAATCTAAGTTTGTGGATACAAAGTATGGCCCAAAAAATTCATCTCAATTTTTACCTTTGATTTAACCGTGACCTGACATGTGACCTTATTTTGAAAATTTCGTGTATGCTTTGGATGCGTCTCATTGAGGGCTTTCGATTGCCGCCTTGCGCGTCTCGCTACTGTTATTTGTTCGGAAGATAACCAGGGGGGGGGGGGCGAAAAACGCCTCCCCCAGCCAATGGCGTTTGGCTGAGACCCCAGCCAATGCCAGGTTAATCCAGACATTTCCTAACTTACTGCTCAGTTATTCATGGACGAATACATATCCACGTGAGTCTCATTGTAGACCACTGCTCCCTGTCGAGGGATTTATCTATGCATGGGCTTGCTGCTATGGCGTTGGCTGCACTGCTGCTATGTCGTATACACGTAATTCGGCTGTCATATTTGTGCAACCGATAGTGCTAAGAACACCATTGTTCAGCACTTGGTCAGACTCTTTCAAGTTGACATCGTTCAGTGCTTAGGGCCGTTGTATGGCATTTGCTCGATCTATATACAAGATGAATGGCGTACAAGCCCACACGGATGTAAGAAAAGATAGAATGTTGAAGAGCATATGCAAACCTGCTCCTCCAATAACTTTAACCGCAGCAGTAAGTCGGTACGTATTGTGTTTAGGGTTCCTTGGCCAATGCCCATCATAACTTCCTCTCCTCAGAGCAACTCTTTCCTCATTTGCACCTCATTATACACATAGGTCTTCGTATTTGTGCTTGCATGCGAGTCAACTGTTGCTGCTTCTCTGACTCATTCTCACCGACACCTTCGCCTGAACTCTGCCGTGAATATACACTATGCGGCCTTTGTCCATTTCCTGATGTTGCTCGGATGTAAATTCAGGCGTTTCAAGAGGTCATTTGTTCCGGTCTGCATACTGCATTGTTATATAATGTTTATGGCGATGAAATGGTCATTGGAACACAATAAATGAGACTGCTCGCATACTTGAATGTGCACGAGTGCACTGCTTTAATGACCATTTTCACCAAAATTGTACATACTTTTTTGAATGGTACTTGTTTAACCCCCGCCCTGGTGGGGGTCATTTTGCCCCCCCCCCCCCCCCTGTTAACCCGCGCCCCGCTGGGATATTCAGCCGAACAAGCCCCGCTGGGGGGGGGGGGGGGGGGGGGGGGCAGGGCAGATTCTGCCTGTTACAGGACAAAATGGCGAATGTCATTTTGTCGAAGGACACTTTGACGTCTTTTTGTCGAAATATGCATATGCCGAAAGCAAAATGGCTAATGCCTTTTTTGTTGAAATGTCTTTGCCGACATGTAATTTAGTCGAAATGTGAAAAAAATATAAATATTTTTTGCCGAATGACATTTTGTCGACATGTGAAAAGAGCGAAATGTCTTTTTGCCGAAATGTTATTTTGTCGAAATGTGAAAAAGCCGAAATGTCATTTTGCCGACATGTTACTTTTACTTTGTCGACGTGTGAAAAAAGTAGAAATGCCTTTTTGCCGAATGTCATTTTATCGACATGTGAAATGTTCGAGAGAAGAAAAAATTGCCGAATGCCTTTGGTGCCATGCGCAGCAATTGCCGTCATGTGTCAATATTGTTTGTGCGACCCAATCATCATAAGCATCAACAGCGATCCTCCACCGGCAACCAAAGCGGAGCCGGCTATCGCTGCTCATAGTAGTTGCCCGCGGAGTGCACGCACCTCACGCGATCCTAGTCGTACTATGCTTCATTTTCCGGCTCAAGCCAGGAAGCCGGAAGCTGGCCGTCGTGCTACTTACGTGCAGCAGGTGTTGTTTACTATGGGAAATCTTGAAAACTATGTGGAAAAGCTCTGGGAAATCTGTTGAAAATCTGGGAATCACCGCATGACACAGCGACACTGTTTTTGCTCAGCAATGCAGCCGGCGCGTCGCTGAGGTAGCCAGGCCTTGGCTGGTCTAGTTGGGTGCCATAGCCCCAGTAAGGCCTAGCTGGAGCTCTTAGCTCTAAATGGATAGCTATATATTATAGAGGTTTCAAACTTGAAATTTAAAGACATTTCCGGTAGCCCGGTAATCTGAGTATCTTGAACCCGGTGGGACTCAGTGGCTCAGCACTACTTGAGCAGGACTGGGGTCATGACAATGGACTCACAAACTGTCGAAAGCAAAAATTGCAAACGACATTATTACGAGCAAGCGCTCGCGAAGTCTTTCGTCAGCAAGCGGATTTTCTCTCGACATATGCGCAGCCCGGCCCGGGCCGGCTCAAAACGACGCTCTTGACAGGCTTGAAACTCAGCAAGTAGAAAATCTTAGAGTCACGGTCTCTGCCACTTGATAGAGCCATTGTATACATATTTATTTCAGATTACGTTGCTGCACCGAACATTGCGCGCGTCACGTGGCACGGGCCATGCGCAGGGGCGCTCAATGGCAAATAACGGAGCTGACTACACTTCGGATGCGTGGGTTCGAATCCCAGTTACATATTTTAACACTGGTGGATGGTGCAACACCGCAGAAGCAAGGGAGGGGGCAGTGGAGCAGGATGTGCTCGGCAAAAAAAGTGTTTCGATCTTTTCACATGTCGACAAAACGGCATTCGGCAAAAAGGCATTTCTATTTTTTTCACATGTCGACAAAATGACATTTCGGCAAAAAGGCATTTAGACCTTTTCACACATCGACAAAGTAACATTCGGCAAAATGACATTTCGACTTTTTCACATGTCGACAAAATCACATTTCGGCAAAGACATTTCGATCTTTTCACATGTCGACAAAATGTCATGCGGAAAAAAACATTTTTATTTTTTTCATATTTCGACAAAATGACATTTCGGCAAAATGACATGTCGGCAAAAAGACATTTCGACATTTTGACACGTCGGCAAAAAGGCATTTCGACAAAAAGGCATTCGCAATTTTGTTTTCGGCATGTTCACATTTCGAGAAAAAGACATGTACTCAAAGTGTCCGGCAAACAGACATTCGGCAAAATGACATTCGCCATTGTGTCTGGACACCGATTCTGTCCCCCCTCATTATCTTCCGAACCAATAACCGCAACGAGACGCACAAGGCGGCAATCGAAAACTCAACGAGACGCATCTAAAGCATGGCGACATTTTCCAAATAAGGTCACGGTCAGGTAAAATGTCAAAATTGAAGTACTTGAGTTTTTGGGCCATACTTTCCATCCAAAGCCTTTGATTGCGACCAATATCGCACAAAGTGTTCTCAAAGGTATAATGCATCTCCCGCATAAGCAAAGGTGATTTTTTTTTTGGGGGGGGGGGAGAGATCCCCCCAGCGGGGCGCGGGTTAAGGCATCCATTACCCACATTGTGTGAAAATGTTGACCTCAGGTCATCTCAGTTCAGGTCACCAGGTCACATCAACTGACCTTACCTCCAAAAATGTTTGTGGTCGTGCCAAAGCCATAGTGTTTGTCAGATATTTTAAACTGGATTTCATGAGGTCATAAGTACCTATAATTCGTAAATGTCGGATGATTTATATCGGTGACCTAAGGTCAGGTCAATTTTGTGATCTCCCCATTATAAGTCAATGGGAAAATATACAAATGCTTCTTATTCAGAGAATATGGATTAGACCAGGCCGATTAATTCAGAATCATGTTATGTTAGTTAATTATTGATGGCCAGGTGCAATTGTTGCTCAGTGACCTCTACAAAGTCATCTTAGATCACCAGGACGTTTTTGCCCATAACTCTTGATATAATAAAGATAGAGACGTACAAATGATGCTGCTGTGTTTGCCTCGTCAAGACGCATCGCCCTATAGTGTAACATGACCTACATGGGTGACCAAATGACCTTGACATGAGGTCAATTTTTGACGTTGACCCAATCAGGTCACCATTAATGTATTTAGAAGCGTCTTGACGAGATAAACAAGATGGTGTTAACATTATTGATATATGTTTAACCGATAAAAAGTTATTCACGAAAAACGTTTGGCAAAAAATGTTATTGTGACATTTGGTAACCTGTAGCATAAACTATTGATCTTAGCTAAAATTTGATGACAGCAACGGCGATTGCATTTTTCGTGAGTTTACGATTTTTCCGTTTATTCTTAGCTATTATAGTTCCCGAGATATTTGGGGGTTTCTGGAGCAAAGTCCTAAACTTGGAAAATTTGACCTTTGATGACCTCTGGTGGCCTCAATATTGACCTGAGCTTAAGCAATGTCCGAAGTAACTTGGAATGTCCTCGAGAGCTTTCGAACGCCTTTTACTCGTCTTTCTAGCCATTTTAGTTTCGAGTTAGTGGGGCTGGGGTCATTTTGACCCCCACCCCACCAGGGCGAAGTTGTCTCAGAGGCCCACCGGGGCGCGGGTTAAGACACTCAAATAATGCATCTACTTTTGACTCTCGAAGTCGAGCATGCTGGCAATTTGAGTTATTGCCAATGGTTCAGTCAAGCTCGAACCAAACGACTGCCCAGTACTAGCGCACTCGGCTGGGATGCAGAATATCAGTGTGTTCATCTGGTGTCCAGCTTTGCACCTCCTCTCCGCCTCGGGCCTGCCTGGTCTCCTGTTGCGTGTACTGCAGAGTGGCTCCCGCACGTGCACGGTGCGTGCCAGCGGCCGGGCCGGGCGGGCGGCGTGCTCCGGTTGGTCGGGGCGGCGGACACACCCCCGTCTCGACCAACCGGCTCCGTCCATGGCCCGTCCGCCAGCCGCCGCCAGCCGCCGCCAGTCCTCGCTACGGGCCGAGCACGGCCTCGAGTCAGTGTGACGGCGATCCCCCGGCGACGAGGCGACGCGGGGCGCTGAGAGTGAACGCCACTGGGTGGCGAGAAGCACCGGGCGCAGTTTAACAGAGTGTGGACTCCGTGGCTGGTCCACGTGAGTGTGAGATACGAACTGAGACACTGGTGCCGGGGGCTCCGAAAGGACGAGTGACGTCAGCACGTGTGGTCACGTGAGTACTTCCGGGCCAGCTGATCGCCGTCTGGTGTTGGTGCGTGGTATCCTGTGCGGCCCTGGGGCTGTCCTTTGTCGCTCTAGTTCAGCCTTGCACGTGGTTACCGAACTCCGCGCACGACCGGTAGCCTGCTATCAGCCGCAGTGAACCATACTGCCACGTGTGATATTTTCGGCCGTGTCCTCCGGGCGGTGCAGGGTACGTGCCAACTAGAGGTGCAGACAATCCTAAATCTTTGGTCACAGCCTAATCACGGCCACGGAATGAGCTGGCAAGTCACAGCTTTAGCCACGGCGCTGCAATGCTAACCCTATGGCGCTGGCCTGGCCAGTCACAGCTTCAGTCACGGCCGTGACCAGTTCTGGTGCCAGCGCTGGGACGCTGGGACCAGAATTCCGCAACTCTAGTGCCAACAGCGGCGCGGCAGCGGCGAGGTTCAGTGCCAGTTGGTCGCTTGCTGCGGACCGATCATCGGACCCCAGCCCGACCCTGGCGACGACCGCGGGCGCTCACGTGCTTCTTTCTGGCTCTGTGCCGGGACGTATTCCGGGCAACTCCCAGCCGCACGTGCCAGGCCACCGAAGTCTTCCTGGAATTGAACTCCTCATATTTGACCTCGTAGGGCTCATGCCCAGCAGCTCTGGCGGCATTTCGCAACACTTCTGATCATTGCGCGATGTTGACCTTGAATGGCTTCCGAGAACAGCATGATATTGCAGTCATACATTGATTCGCGCCGCCTGCTCTGGCGATTTGCCATTCTGGCCCCGTGGGCGGCGAGGCGGACTCTGCGGTTACCAGTGTCGGCGCTCTGTCGCACACTCTCGGCCGCCGCCGCCGTCGTCGTCGCGACCGACCGGTCTGAGACGTATAAATAGCGTCACCGGGCTGGCTGCCAACGGCGTGGCGGCCGTCGTCGCACTGTCTCCGGCCCTCCCGTCGCTGTCGGGGGCCGGCCGATCGACCCTCTGTGACAGAGGGAGAGATCCGCCGTCATCCCCGACCGCCCCGGCGTCCTCCCCAATCCCTGCACATATCATGCCCTCCCCGGCGTCCTCTCCAATCCCTGCACATTCACGCCCGCCCCGGCGTCCTCCCCAATCCCTGCACATATCATGCCCTCCCCGGCGTCCTCCCCAATCCCTGCACATTCCACGCCCTCCCCGGCGTCCTCCCCAATCCCTGCACATATCATGCCCTCCCCGGCGTCCTCCCCAATCCCTGCACATACCATGCCCTCCCCGGCGTCCTCCCCAATCCCTGCACATACCATCCCTCCCCGGCGTCCTCCCCAATCCCTGCACATACCATGCCCTCCCCGGCGTCCCCAATCCCTGCACATACCATGCCCTCCCCGGCGTCCTCCCCAATCCCTGCACATTCCACGCCCTCCCCGGCGTCCTCTCCAATCCCTGCACATACCATGCCCTCCCCGGCGTCCCCAATCCCTGCACATTCCACGCCCTCCCCGGCGTCCTCTCCAATCCCTGCACATTATACGCCCTCCCCGGCGTCCCCAATCCCTGCACATACCATGCCCTCCCCGGCGTCCTCCCCAATCCCTGCACATACCATGCCCTCCCCGGCGTCCCCAATCCCTGCACATACCATGCCCTCCCCGGCGTCCCCAATCCCTGCACATTCCACGCCCTCCCCGGCGTCCTCCCCAATCCCTGCACATACCATGCCCTCCCCGGCGTCCTCTCCAATCCCTGCACATACCACGCCCTCACCGGCGTCCTCTCCAATCCCTGTACATTCCACGCCCTCCCCGTCGTCCTCCCCAATCCCTGCACATACCATGCCCTCCCCGGCGTCCCCAATCCCTGTACATTCCACGCCCTCCCCGGCGTCCTCCCCAATCCCTGCACATACCATGCCCTCCCCGGCGTCCCCAATCCCTGCACATTCCACGCCCTCCCCGGCGACCTCTCCAATCCCTGCACATTCACGCCCGCCCCGGCGTCCCCAATCCTTGCACATACCATCCCTCCCCGGCGTCCTCTCCAATCCCTGCGCATTCCACGCCCTCCCCGGCGTCCTCTCCAATCCCTGCACATACGTACCATGCCCTCCCCGGCGTCCCCAATCCCTGCACATACCATGCCCTCCCCGGCGTCCTCTCCAATCCCTGCACATTCCACGCCGTCCCCGGCGTCCTCTCCAATCCCTGCACATACCATGCCCTCCCCGGCGTCCCCAATCCCTGCACATACCATGCCCTCCCCGGCGTCCTCCCCAATCCCTGCACATTCCACGTCCTCCCCGGCGTCCTCCCCAATCCCTGCACATTCCACGCCCTCCCCGGCGTCCTCCCCAATCCCTGCACATTCCACGCCCTCCCCGGCGTCCCCAATCCCTGCACATTCACGCCCGCCCCGGCGTCCTCCCCAATCCCTGCACATTCACGCCCGCCCCAGCGTCCTCTCCAATCCCTGCACATACCATCCCTCCCCGGCGTCCTCCCCAATCCCTGCACATACCATGCCCTCCCCGGCGTACCCAATCCCTGCACATTCACGCCCTCCCCGGCGTCCTCCCCAATCCCTGCACATACCATCCCTCCCCGGCGTCCTCGCCAATCCCTGCACATTCCACGCCCGCCCCGGCGTCCCCAATCCCTGCACATACCATGCCCTCCCCGACGTCCTCCCCAATCCCTGTACATTCCACGCCCTCCCCGGCGTCCTCCCCAATCCCTGCACATTCACGCCCTCCCCGGCGTCCCCAATCCCTGTACATTCACGCCCGCCCCGGCGTCCCCAATCCCTGAACATTCCACGTCCTCCCTGGCGTCCCCAATCCCTGCACATTACATGCCCTCCCCGGCGACCTCTCCAATCCCTGCACATACCATGCCCTCTCCAATCCCTGCACATTCACGCCCTCCCCGGCGTCCTCCCCAATCCCTGTACATTCCACGCCCTCCCCGGCGTCCTCCCCAATCCCTGCACATTCCACGCCCTCCCCGGCGTCCTCTCCAATCCCTGCACATACCATGCCCTCCCCGGCGACCTCTCCAATCCCTACAGTCACGCCCGCCCCGGCGTCCCCAATCCCTGCACATACCATGCCCTCCCCGGCGTCCTCCCCAATCCCTGCACATACCATGCCCTCCCCGGCGTCCTTTCCAATCCCTGCACATACCATCTCTCCCCGGCGTCCTCCCCAATCCCTGCACATTCACGCCCTCCCCGGCGTCCCCAATCCCTGCACATTCACGCCCGCCCCGGCGTCCTCTCCAATCCCTGCACATTCACGCCCGCCCCGGCGTCCTCTCCAATCCCTGCACATACCATCCCTCCCCGGCGTCCTCCCCAATCCCTGCACATACCATGCCCTCCCCGGCGTCCCCAATCCCTGCACATTCACGCCCTCCCCGGCGTCCTCCCCAATCCCTGCACATACCATCCCTCCCCGGCGTCCTCGCCAATCCCTGCACATTCCACGCCCGCCCCGGCGTCCCCAATCCCTGCACATACCATGCCCTCCCCGGCGTCCTCCCCAATCCCTGTACATCCCACGCCCTCCCCGGCGTCCTCCCCAATCCCTGCACATTCCACGCCCTCCCCGGCGTCTCCAATCCCTGCACATTCACGCCCGCCCCGGCGTCCCCAATCCCTGCACATATCATGCCCTCCCCGGCGCCCTCCCCAATCCCTGCACATTCCATGCCCTCCCCGGCGTCCTCCCCAATCACTGCTGCACATGCCACGCCCTCCCCGGCGACCTCTCCAATCCCTGCTGCATATACCACGCCTGTCAGACTGACGTCCGCCAGCTGTGAGACCGACGCGCCTCTATCGCTGACGCCGCCGGCCCGGCGCCGGCTGGCTGCTCAGGTGGCGAGGATGAAGGTCAGGGTCGCCCCGGGCGCTCAGGACGCCCTGGTGTCTCCGGACGGAAGGCGTGGAACCGTCAGCTGAAGAGTCACGCGGGCGCAAATTTGCTGGAGACGATCCCTGGCGGTGGTGATGTGGGGGAGGGATTGTGAAATTCCCGACCACGCGTCTCCATGCGCCTTGACATTACGTATGACGCTCTGCTTAGGCTGGCTCGGGTCGTTTGTGTTGGCATACGTGTGCCGCTGCGTGGCATCAGCGTCAGTTTGGCCGCGTCACGTCACAGTCACCACGCGTGATGTGATGACGTCGGTTGGACGCGGCATGAGCTCGACACGGTGTGATGGGACGCTGCCACACGGCACCAGCCAGTAGCCATTGCCGTCCTTCTTCCTATTCCGACCAGGCTGATATCGCCTGTAGCCGCTGTAGCGGTGAGGTCCGGCGTCATGCTCTCTGACTATCTCACACCACCTCTGTCTCTGTCGGTACGCCTCACCAGCCGTTGGACCGCGGTCCGATATGTCCCGTGTGGCGCGGTCCGACGCCGAACCAGCGTGGGGCCGCACCGCTCGACTCTGCTGTTATGTGCGGTGCCCATATGGACCGCTAGATGTCGTAACGTGAGCAAACGCGCGGAAACGGGAGAGAGCGGCGGATAACCGAAGCGCAGTCAGCTGACACTTTACGACTTCTGGCGGTGGATATGGGCACCGGCGATTTGACGCGTTTTCGGAGTGGCGCTTTCGTGCGGTTTGGTGACGTTCTCACACCATTTTGTTCGCGTAGGCAGAACGTGGAGAGGTGCGCAGAAGTTGGACAATGTTGAACTTTCTTGTCCGTTATTGTCGGTTCCATCTGTCCTGCTGTTGGAAGTGAAGTTTCCTGTTTGTATTTTCTTCTACATAATCGAGGTGGGTACATTTGGTTATTTGAGTTTGATTTGAATGTTGAAGGTTAATTAAAATTTGAATATGGTTGAAGCCAAACATTTGCTTCTGATGAATCAGAATCCTGATGCTATTCCAATGGCTCAGGCTCAATTTGATTATTTTAATATCATTTACCTATAGGTTAATGATATAAATTCAGACTGGTTATTGATTCAACTTTTTTAGAATGATTCAATCATGATTCATTTAGGAATTTGAATGATTCAATCACTGTTTGATTCACAGATACAATTTTGAGAATTGATTCCTTCCGATTCAAAGAATCAAAACAAATATTTTAATCGATTCACGTTTGATTCAACATTTAAATATATGATGTGAATTGATGTCAAATAAATACAAATATTAACATTCCTATATATGATCATTACAACATTGTTACAGAAATAGTATTTTAGTATAAATGAATGTAGCCACTGGGACTGCATGTATTTGCACAATCTACCAGTGTACTTGTATTGTTAAGAATCGTTAAATATTTTGATTCAATCAGCCTTGATTTGATGTGGGTTTTGATTCAATCACGATTCACGAATCAAAAGATCTGGTCGTGGATCAATAATTTTGATTGAACGATTCCAATCGATTCAATCAGTGTCGAATCAATACACTGTCTGATATTGATATTGCAAGGCAACTTCATTAAAACAGGTCACACTTTTCACTTCATGCTACATTTTCATCAACAATTTGCCGTTTTCAAACTGTTACACCCCCCCCCCCCCCCCCCATTAATGTGCATTTCAATACCTTACACCAGTTCCCACCCACTTGTTTTCAGATAATGAAGAGCAGGATGAGCTCCAAATTGAAATGGTACACACACAAATATGAATGGCGCAAGGCGCGCCCCAGCGCGAGTGCGAGATTCAGGAGGACTTATTCATGCGAGCTTATTACTGCCAAGATACCCAGTTAGTGAGTCTTTCCGTTCACTGATAATCCAGTGCATTGATCGTTGTTGTGCTGTGCCCTGTTTGTACGCTCAATAAACACTTTTCCATAACATCAACGCATTTATTGTGTTAGCGAGCAAACTCCTGCCCTCCGAGTCTTCAAAACGATAATACGATTTCACGCATTCATGCCGTAATGCAACGTTCGACGCTACTCAACGTCATCTACTCAGGTACGAACAATTAGCAAAACCAGTCCTAGCCATCAGCAGCAAGTACCAGCTTCAGCACGTGACAGGCCTGCTCGCGGCAGTGGAGCCAGGCTGGCTGCACCGACGGCCGGTGGCGGCACGCGGGCGCCGAGCGCTGTCGAACCAGCAGCCGACCTCAGCGCTGCCGCTGTACTCGACCGCGCGCCGCCGCCGGCGGCACAGTCATGCACAGTCACAACGGCGTAGCGCCCATCCCGATTTGAGAAGACCACGGACGGCAGCAGCTTCAGCGCCAGCTAGGTCACTCCGACTTTTGACATCACTCTGAAATGCCCAGCTCACCGCGACGGACCACGGGATCCTGCCAGGGTACTGCCCCCTCCGGTGACGATAACTAATCCGCGAATCGATCCCTCAGCGCCATAGAGTCCAGAGCAGTGTTGTTGGAGCCGAGCCGTCGGGGGGCACCCGAGCGCGCCAGCTGCCTCCGACTGCAACCGTCACGCGCCTCTTCGCAACTGGCCGTCGTGCTCGACATCCACGTCGTCCGGGCCGATGTAGGACAGCGAGTCGGTGGACATTGATGTGCCTGCCATCTATCGCACCTGAAACCAGATACAGCACAATGCTATTAGATATAGTATGAAATATGTTACTACACCTGCGCTATAAACATCAGACTGGTCATTGGTACCACTGGACTGGTACCATCAGACTGGATTGGTACTTGGAAAGTAAACATTCCTGATTTGTAATAGATATTAAATCCTCGAGGAAAATGTAATTTTCTTTTCGCTACATACAATGTTGGTTAGATCAGGTGAAAAGAGCAAATCCCAAGAACCAAAAATGAAGAGATTCATTATTTGTTTTACCCCAAAAGTCCAGAAAATGGCCAAAATTCCAAGGTTGGCTCAGCATACAGCTCACTGTACAGCTCAGCGCACAGCTCACTGTACAGCTCAGCGCAAAGCTCAGCATACTGTTCGGCGTACTGTTCAGCGACTGCTCAGTGTACGCTAAATTCCAAGAACAAAAAATGAAGAGATTCATGATTTGTTTTACCCCAAAAGTCCATAAAATGGCCAAAATTCCAAGGTTGGCTCAGCATACAGCTCACTGTACAGCTCACTGTACAGCTCACTGTACAGCTCACTGTACAGCTCACTGTACAGCTCACTGTACAGCTCAGCGCAAAGCTCAGTGTACGCTAAATTCCAAGAACAAAAAATTTAGAGATTCATGATTTGTTTTACCCCAAAAGTCTATAAAATTGCAAAAATTCCAAGGTTGGCTCAGCATACAGCTCACTGTACAGCTCAGCACACAGCTCAGCATACGGCTCAGCGCAAAGCTCAGCATACTGTTCAGCGTACTGCTCAGTGTACGCCGTACAGCTCACCGTACCGCTCAGCGTACTGCTCAGCCACCAGACAGGTGCAGCTATCAATTTAAAATTACAACACCTATTCCAAGACTTTATGAACAGGGTGAAAATCAACCTTTGTTACAACATGGCACTGGGCAGGAAACATGTGTTTACATACCCAAACGGTGTGGCAGTGCCACCTCTCCCCAAACTCTTTAGCAATGGCCAGCCAGCCTTCCTGCGTTGGCGGCTTCATCTCATTCGTTGCCAGCTCATCCCAACGCACAGACCTTGATGATATTGCTTGGTGTGGCTCGTCCAACCCGGAAGGACCTTGCTATATCCTGCTGGCTCTGGCCACTTGCCAGGTACCTGCATAGAAAGAGAACCACAAATATTGTCACACTTAATAGCAATCCACATCTAGTTATTTGTTTAAATTGTATCTTATACCAGGATCACTGATTATAGCTTCAGACCACCCATGAATGGAAACAACGAACGGAGGGCAAAATTGACAAAATGTGTTACATAGTTGATGGAGTCCCTTAACTTGTACATCAATTCATTAATGATAGGTTGGCTACTCACCTCACAGTCAATGCCAGCCTCTTTGCAGGTGTGATAGGCTGCCTGAATGTGGTAGTCTGCCGTTGCAGCCGATGCCCAACCAGCAACATGATTCATCTCGACGATTTTCATATACTCTTCCAGTTCCAACCGCGCCGCATTTGTCGAAATTGGAGTTTTCGTACGATCCCTTGACGATATCGCCCCATGTTGCCAGATCGAAATTTGAATGTTGACGGTGTTGCCAAATCTAGCGATGTTCAATCCTTCCGCAAAAGTCACCAGACCGCCGCTTTCTCCCGTTTTCCAACGTTCCCATCTCTGTTGGTCCATATGGGCACCGCCCATTAGTCTGTTTACCGAGATCCTCCGGCCGGGCTGGCGCCGTGTCGTGTGACGTGGTGAGGGGTGTGACGTCACATGACAGCCGGAGTCGGAGCGCCTGCCGCCTCGTCCTCCGGCGGGCCGGCCGGTGGGCTCCTGGTCACTATCAGCTGGCCGGATCACATATCTATCTGTCATTATGTCGCAAACACATTACCGACACCGAGACGCCGCCGTGCCGTGTCGTGCCGTGCCGTGTCGTGTCGTGCTGTGCCGTGCCGTGCCGTGCTGTGCCGTGCTGTGCCGTGCTGTGCCGTGCTGTGCCGTGCCGTGCTGTGCCGTGATGTGCCGTGATGTGCCGTGCCGTGCCGTGCTGTGCCGTGCTGTGCCGTGCTGTGCCGTGCTGTGCCGTGCTGTGCCGTGCTGTGCCGTGCTGTGCCGTGCTGTGCCGTGCTGTGCCGTGCTGTGCCGTGCCGTGCCGTGCCGTGCTGTGCCGTGCTGTGCCGTGCCGTGCCGTGCCGTGCCGTGCTGTGCTGTGCCGTGCTGTGCCGTGCTGTGCCGTGCTGTGCCGTGCCGTGCTGTGCCGTGCTGTGCCGTGCTGTGCCGTGCTGTGCCGTGCTGTGCCGTGCCGTGCTGTGCCGTGCTGTGCCGTGCTGTGCCGTGCTGTGCCGTGCTGTGCCGTGCTGTGCCGTGCTGTGCCGTGCTGTGCCGTGCTGTGCCGTGCTGTGCCGTGCTGTGCCGTGCTGTGCCGTGCTGTGCCGTGCTGTGCCGTGCTGTGCCGTGCTGTGCCGTGCTGTGCCGTGCTGTGCCGTGCTGTGCCGTGCTGTGCCGTGCTGTGCCGTGCTGTGCCGTGCTGTGCCGTGCTGTGCCGTGCTGTGCCGTGCCGTGCCGTGCCGTGCCGTGCCGTGCCGTGCTGTGCCGTGCTGTGCCGTGCTGTGCCGTGCTGTGCCGTGCTGTGCCGTGCTGTGCCGTGCTGTGCCGTGACGGGACGCGGGAGATGTCCGGCCATTCTGCGGACCTTTCTTCCTGGTCTGTCTTCTATCTCACCGTGTCTTTCCATCTCACCGTGGCTGTAGGCCGGGTAGGCTCTGTTACATGCCGTGCTCTGAGACGGCACAAGCCCAGACTCTCCTCACACGGTCTGACCACGCGCTATACGGGCCCGCGTGTGGCGAGCCTTGTGCAGCCTTTATGGGAGTTGGCTAACGCTGAGTACCGAGCGGCAAGCGTCTCGTCGCCCTCGCTTCGTGTTTCTGTGTTCTGTCTGTTTACTATCCTTGTATACGAGAGCCTCCTTGTTCAAGCGATGCAGAATAATTACCTTTCTCTCAGGCGAACAATGGCCTTGGCTGCGGTTTGGTCAATCTGCTTTGTAAACCTTTTTTTCTGCAAATCATGTCGTGTGACCTTGTTTCTCCGAGCGTCCTAATATTGTGTCTGACGACTTTTCATCTCGCCTTGCTGCCCTGGGTGCAAAGCGGCGTGTGTTTCCTGACAGTGGCGCGCTCAGCCCTGTTGGCGCGATAGCATGACTGTGTGATTTTGTGAAGGATGATATTCCTTCCCCGCTAAGCTTGTTTCAGAGGCTAAAGTACATTCCTCATTTTAAGATAAGCCACTTGCATAAACATTGTGGCGGCAATCTGCATGCTCCGTTCAGTGTACTCGCTGTGAGATTTCGCCCAGTTCAGCTGGTATCAAGTCCCCAGTGCGGGCGTTTCGGCGCGTGCCGGCTCACATCAGCTGGTTCTCCCTGGTCATTCAGTTGGCTCTCCGCTGGCTGTCATTCAGTCGGCGTCATTTGGCTGACTTTCCGATGTCATTCGGTGGACTCTTTACTGTCATTCAGTTGTCGCGGCTGCACTTCTGCTGCACGGCTGGCCGGCGACTCCATCCAACGCTGTCGAATGCCTGTCTGATGCGGCAAAAGCGTGTAAATGAGTTGGCGAACACGGGGCGCGGACACTGCACGATTGCGGGGCTGGCGGTGGCAGCTGGCCGACATGTGTTGCTCCCGATCCTTCCGTCGTCCATCGTCATTCATCTGTCAGCGTCGGCCGGTCTGCCTTCGTGCCGCCCCTGCCGCTATGATAATAAATCCAGCCAGCTGGGCGGGTAGGAACCGCGTGCCGTTGTACCGCTGTACCGCTGTGCAGGCGTGTACCGTGGCCGGCCGGCGGGCTGGCGCGCCGCTCCGTTAGCGTCTAGGCCGGATGGGGGAGACAGATCGTGCGGCCGCGTGCTCACGGTGTATCGCTGCTCCACTCACGCCAGGGTGGTCCCCCCCCCCCCCCCCCCCGCCCGAGCACGGCGACTGCTGATAGGGCGGAGGGGTGCGCCGCGGTGACAGCAGTGTTGGTATAGGCCGCGCCGGCCCGGCAACAGGCGGCGCCATGGTTTCAAAATGGCTAGGCACATTCCCAAGCGCACGTGTACTTTAACATGAGGCCGTATTAGGGATGGCTGAACATTACTAGGGGCAGTGTGCATAGTGTACTCAGTGGTGGCGATGCCCATGGGTGACGCGATGGCGTGGCTTCGGTCTCGTGAGCAGCGTGCGTCGGACCTGGTGCCATGAACCGGAGGCCAGTAGCAGTTGTGGCTGTTTGCTGGTTCCGTGGCTGGTGTTAGTGGCCAGAGGCCAACTCTGTTTCGTGGATTGTTTGTATGCCTGAGACCAGCTTATGGAAAGATATCTGCGCCGACTTATTCGCGCAATAGACATGACATACTGTATCATCCAGGAACTGGGAGATCAATAACTTGATAAAACAAGGAGTCTGTTGAATAAATTACTTTCGTAGTATGGAACGCTTCCAAAAATATAATTACTGTTGGGTATTATACTTCATGTTTTTTGTTTTACTTCATGAATCCGTATACTATCAGGCTGACCTATGTTATTTTTGCTGTATGAAGCCCTATATGCGTACTGTCCGTAGAACCGAACTAAGCGTGTGTGACCTCGCCTGATAATTTTTGAAATAGCTAAATGTTTGGTTATGACGCTCCTTCTTTGTCTTATCAGCCGACTTTGCCCACAGGAGGTCGCTCCAGTGCTCCAGTGAACACGCCGGTTCTGTTGGTACTGCTCTGGTTCGGGTTTGCTGACATAACTCCGCCCTCCGAGATAGAACCAGATATTATATTTTAACCAAAACACGATTTCCAGCCCCTGGTCGCTGACCTCGGGAGTATTCGTAGCCTGCAGTTGGGTGACCTACTCAATATGGGCGTCAACGTAGTGAACCTTTATTTCTCTGTGATTACCCGCACTTTGCATTGGGGCCCGGAATCTTATTATCTGAGTCGCTGCTGACACCAGACCGGCAGTTAGCTTGCGTGGTTCACTGTTTATTAAAATCGCGGGCCTGGCTGGAGCCGGCCTGTATGCGCCTGTGTCCGCGCTCTATCGGGGGCCGGGCGGCCGGACACGCTATACACGACACACGTGGTCCGTGGCCATTGCGAAAGCCCTCTTGACTTGTAGATGAACTGGTGTCACTGCGTCACTGCGCGGACGACGTGTAGTGGTCCCCTCGACACATCAGCCAGGCCGGGCGCTCATGACTGGAGTGGGGAGGACTGCGAGTGTATCGCTTTGTTAAGCCACAGTTCAATAGGTCAGCTTGCTTACATGTCTGATGCCTTTTGCTGCTCAAAGTCATCGTATCACAACAGAAGTGGGTCATGACGTAATCATAACTTGCAGATTTGGTGGCATGCAGGGCGCAGGCGTCTCACCGTTGGTCGTTTATGCATTCCACAAAATCGCCTACGCCAATCATAGACAACGTCCAGTAAACTAAAAACCTGATTCTGTTTCGTTGGCTCGACTGGCCCCTATCGATATATCGGATGATTGCCCCGGGAAATGGATCTGGCCTACTCTAATCGCTATATCTGTATTGTGTGTGGCGTTTTTGCCACCCCTGGGACTGGCCGTGACTGTGTGCCGTATTTTTTGCCGCCGCTCGCCATGGCCGCTCCATTCATTGACAGGCGCGGGACCGGTTGGTCGTGGTGCGGTTTTGTTCAGTTGGTAGGCGCGGGACCGGTTGGTTGTGGTGCGGTTTTGTTCAGTTGGTAGGCGCGGGACCGGTTGGTTGTGGTGCGGTTTTGTTCAGTTGGTAGGCGCGGGACCGGTTGGTTGTGGTGCGGTTTTGTTCAGTTGGTAGGCGCGGGACCGGTTGGTTGTGGTGCGGTGTTGTTCAGTTGGTAGGCGCGGGACCGGTTGGTTGTGGTGCGGTTTTGTTCAGTTGGTAGGCGCGGGACCGGTTGGTTGTGGTGCGGTTTTGTTCAGTTGGTAGGCGCGGGACCGGTTGGTTGTGGTGCGGTTTTGTTCAGTTGGTAGGCGCGGGACCGGTTGGTTGTGGTGCGGTGTTGTTCAGTTGGTAGGCGCGGGACCGGTTGGTTGTGGTGCGGTTTTGTTCAGTTGGTAGGCGCGGGACCGGTTGGTTGTGGTGCGGTTTTGTTCAGTTGGTAGGCGCGGGACCGGTTGGTTGTGGTGCGGTTTTGTTGTTCAGTTGGTAGGCGCGGGACCGGTTGGTTGTGGTGCGGTGTTGTTCAGTTGGTAGGCGCGGGACCGGTTGGTTGTGGTGCGGTGTTGTTCAGTTGGTAGGCGCGGGACCGGTTGGTTGTGGTGCGGTGTTGTTCAGTTGGTAGGCGCGGGACCGGTTGGTTGTGGTGCGGTGTTGTTCAGTTGGTAGGCGCGGGACCGGTTGGTTGTGGTGCGGTTTTGTTCAGTTGGTAGGCGCGGGACCGGTTGGTTGTGGTGCGGTTTTGTTCAGTTGGTAGGCGCGGGACCGGTTGGTTGTGGTGCGGTTTTGTTCAGTTGGTAGGCGCGGGACCGGTTGGTTGTGGTGCGGTTTTGTTCAGTTGGTAGGCGCGGGACCGGTTGGTTGTGGTGCGGTGTTGTTGTTCAGTTGGTAGGCGCGGGACCGGTTGGTTGTGGTGCGGTGTTGTTCAGTTGGTAGGCGCGGGACCGGTTGGTTGTGGTGCGGTGTTGTTCAGTTGGTAGGCGCGGGACCGGTTGGTTGTGGTGCGGTGTTGTTCAGTTGGTAGGCGCGGGACCGGTTGGTTGTGGTGCGGTGTTGTTCAGTTGGTAGGCGCGGGACCGGTTGGTTGTGGTGCGGTTTTGTTCAGTTGGTAGGCGCGGGACCGGTTGGTTGTGGTGCGGTTTTGTTCAGTTGGTAGGCGCGGGACCGGTTGGTTGTGGTGCGGTTTTGTTCAGTTGGTAGGCGCGGGACCGGTTGGTTGTGGTGCGGTTTTGTTCAGTTGGTAGGCGCGGGACCGGTTGGTTGTGGTGCGGTGTTGTTGTTCAGTTGGTAGGCGCGGGACCGGTTGGTTGTGGTGCGGTGTTGTTCAGTTGGTAGGCGCGGGACCGGTTGGTTGTGGTGCGGTGTTGTTGTTCAGTTGGTAGGCGCGGGACCGGTTGGTTGTGGTGCGGTTTTGTTCAGTTGGTAGGCGCGGGACCGGTTGGTTGTGGTGCGGTTTTGTTCAGTTGGTAGGCGCGGGACCGGTTGGTTGTGGTGCGGTTTTGTTCAGTTGGTAGGCGCGGGACCGGTTGGTTGTGGTGCGGTTTTGTTCAGTTGGTAGGCGCGGGACCGGTTGGTTGTGGTGCGGTTTTGTTCAGTTGGTAGGCGCGGGACCGGTTGGTTGTGGTGCGGTGTTGTTGTTCAGTTGGTAGGCGCGGGACCGGTTGGTTGTGGTGCGGTTTTGTTCAGTTGGTAGGCGCGGGACCGGTTGGTTGTGGTGCAGTGTTGTTCAGTTGGTAGGCGCGGGACCGGTTGGTTGTGGTGCGGTGTTGTTGTTCAGTTGGTAGGCGCGGGACCGGTTGGTTGTGGTGCGGTTTTGTTCAGTTGGTAGGCGCGGGACCGGTTGGTTGTGGTGCGGTGTTGTTCAGTTGGTAGGCGCGGGACCGGTTGGTTGTGGTGCGGTTTTGTTCAGTTGGTAGGCGCGGGACCGGTTGGTTGTGGTGCGGTGTTGTTCAGTTGGTAGGCGCGGGACCGGTTGGTTGTGGTGCGGTTTTGTTCAGTTGGTAGGCGCGGGACCGGTTGGTTGTGGTGCGGTGTTGTTCAGTTGGTAGGCGCGGGACCGGTTGGTTGTGGTGCGGTGTTGTTCAGTTGGTAGGCGCGGGACCGGTTGGTTGTGGTGCGGTGTTGTTGTTCAGTTGGTAGGCGCGGGACCGGTTGGTTGTGGTGCGGTGTTGTTGTTCAGTTGGTAGGCGCGGGACCGGTTGGTTGTGGTGCGGTGTTGTTGTTCAGTTGGTAGGCGCGGGACCGGTTGGTTGTGGTGCGGTGTTGTTGTTCAGTTGGTAGGCGCGGGACCGGTTGGTCGTGGTGCGGTTTTGTTCAGTTGGTAGGCGCGGGACCGGTTGGTTGTGGTGCGGTTTTGTTCAGTTGGTAGGCGCGGGACCGGTTGGTTGTGGTGCGGTGTTGTTGTTCAGTTGGTAGGCGCGGGACCGGTTGGTTGTGGTGCGGTGTTGTTGTTCAGTTGGTAGGCGCGGGACCGGTTGGTTGTGGTGCGGTGTTGTTGTTCAGTTGGTAGGCGCGGGACCGGTTGGTTGTGGTGCGGTTTTGTTCAGTTGGTAGGCGCGGGACCGGTTGGTTGTGGTGCGGTGTTGTTGTTCAGTTGGTAGGCGCGGGACCGGTTGGTTGTGGTGCGGTGTTGTTGTTCAGTTGGTAGGCGCGGGACCGGTTGGTTGTGGTGCGGTGTTGTTGTTCAGTTGGTAGGCGCGGGACCGGTTGGTTGTGGTGCGGTGTTGTTGTTCAGTTGGTAGGCGCGGGACCGGTTGGTTGTGGTGCGGTTTTGTTCAGTTGGTAGGCGCGGGACCGGTTGGTTGTGGTGCGGTGTTGTTGTTCAGTTGGTAGGCGGTCCAGAATAACAAGGTCTGAGGGGTCAATATACACGATCGTATCGCGGAGAAAATAGCAGTGTTTTCGGCCCGGGTTATCGTAGTAGAAGTGTGAGAGCTATTCGCGGTGTATTGTTGGTGGCCTCCTGGGTTTTGTCCGCTGAGCTACCCACCTCGAGCTTCTTTATGGGTGGCAGCGCACACAAATATGTTGTATGTGCCGCCCTGTGTGCGGCATTGCGCCTTCTGTGACTTCTGTGTGTGATGTGAATACGTGTTCAGCTTGCATTTACATTGTGACTTGGTGATATTCTGTCTGCTCTGCGCGTGCTTTTTGTTTGGGTGTGTGTTTGTTTATGTTCTATACATTTACTCAGTGTACCTGAGTATTTTGATATAAATATGTATGGTTTTGTTTTTAGTCCTTTTCTGAGGATGCGTTCGTGTGTCTTGCGTCCTGTTCTGAGGGTGTGTTCTGTGTGTCCTGTCCCAACAGACCCTGCGATGAAGGCTGACGGCCCGGAGAAGGAGAGGGAGGGGGTGGAGAAGGCGGAGCTGGAAGACACCAAGGAGAGTGAGAAGCAGGAGAACGCCGACAAAAAGGAAGCCGACGGCAAGGAGAAGGATGACAAGGACCAGGAGGTGGTCTTCATTCAGGATGTCGGATTCACCGTCAAGGTAGGTGGCGCAGATTACGATCGGCGGTGCTGAAATCATTGAACACACAGTTCACGCATTTCATAGTTTTACCAGTCGATACATGTAGAGATAGTGGCACATCACGGTGGTTTTACAAACGTTTCTCGTGGACTTTGTCGCTTTCATCAGCACGTAAAATGTACGGCCCTAGAGTTCTTCACAAGCCATTACTCAGCCGCCATTTGAATAGTTTGAACTGACCTGTCCTGATCTGACCTGACCTGACCTGACCTGACCTGACCTGACCTGACCTGACCTGACCCGTCAGATGCATGTGGGCCTGGAGCCGTTCGATATCCAGGTGTCTAGCTAGCATGGAGCTGGTTCAGGAGATCCACCAGCTGACCTGACCTGACTCCTGCCCGTCAGATGTACGCGCCGGGCCTGGAGCCGTTCGATATCCAGGTGTCTAGCATGGAGCTGGTTCAGGAGATCCACCAGCTGCTGATGGATCGGGAGGACACGTGCCACCGCACCTGCTTCTCGCTGCAGCTCGACGGCAACGCGCTGGACAACTTCGCCGAGCTGAAGACCATCGAGGGACTCAAGGACGGATCCATCATCAGGGTACGCAGGATGTGTCTGGGAGCCGATTGGGGCGGATTGGGGCTGGCATGTGTAAGGGTGGGATAGGGTGACATACAGACAGAAGTGGGTCCAAAACTGGGGTTACACGGAGGTCCGTATTCTGACACAAATCATTGTCGTATTTTGCTTGTTTTGTCGGTGACGATGGTGTGTTCACTGATCATGACGACGAATTAGTAATTCGAAGCTTGTTGGAAGCCCAAACTTCACCCGAGGGTTGCATCAGCTTTACTGGGCGTGATTCGTAGCATGTGTGAGTGTGTCTGCCCGTGTGAAGACAGGGCGCAGCTGCTGTGGCACGTGACGCCACGTCCCCCCGTGGCTTTCGGCAGGTGGTGGAAGAGCCCTACACGGTGCGCGAGGCACGTATCCACGTGCGCCACGTGCGCGACCTGCTCAAGTCGATAGACCCGGCGGACGCGTTCAACGGTGTTGACTGTGCGTCGCTGGCCTTCCTCAACACGGTCACCAATGGAGATATACTCGGTGAGTCCGATATCACCAACACAGTCACCAACGGAGATATACGCGGTCTGATATCACCAACGTAGTCGCCAATGGAGGTATACGCGCTCTGATATCACCAACGTAGTCGCCAATGGAGGTATACGCGCTCTGATATCACCAACGTAGTCGCCAATGGAGGTATACGCGGTCGGATATCACCAACGCTCATTTAATTTGACACTTTGTATCTCTCAATTCACTCACTTTTAACAATATGTGCAGCAGTAGCAAACTGAGTTACGAAACGTGTTTAACTTGGTGGGTTAGTCAGCCGTACTAGGCATTCCGGGTACGCCACGCTCGGGCTAGCCGCTAGAGCACCGTCGCTGCGTCACGTTCGCGGCAGTGTAGGAGGGCTTCTCCACACCCACCGCGTCTGGGACGCTGCTCGTCTGCCGTGTTCACCGCGTCTGGGACGCTGCTCGCCTGCCGTGTTCACCGCGTCTGGGACGCTGCTCGTCTGCCGTGTTCACCGCGTCTGGGACGCTGCTCGCCTGCCGTGTTCACCGCGTCTGGGACGCTGCTCGTCTGCCGTGTTCACCGCGTCTGGGACGCTGCTCGTCTGCCGTGTTCACCGCGTCTGGGACGCTGCTCGTCTGCCGTGTTCACCGCGTCTGGGACGCTGCTCGTCTGCCGTGTTCACCGCGTCTGGGACGCTGCTCGCCTGCCGTGTTCACCGCGTCTGGGACGCTGCTCGTCTGTCGTGTTCACCGCGTCTGGGACGCTGCTCGTCTGCCGTGTTCACCGCGTCTGGGACGCTGCTCGCCTGCCGTGTTCACCCCCGTCTGGGACGCTGCTCGTCTGCCGTGTTCACCGCGTCTGGGACGCTGCTCGCCTGCCGTGTTCACCGCGTCTGGGACGCTGCTCGTCTGCCGTGTTCACCGCGTCTGGGACGCTGCTCGCCTGCCGTGTTCACCGCGTCTGTGACGCTGCTCGTCTGTCGTGTTCACCGCGTCTGTGACGCTGCTCGTCTGCCGTGTTCACCGCGTCTGGGACGCTGCTCGTCTGCCGTGTTCACCGCGTCTGGGACGCTGCTCGCCTGCCGTGTTCACCGCGTCTGGGACGCTGCTCGCCTGCCGTGTTCACCGCGTCTGGGGCGCTGCTCGCCTGCCGTGTTCACCACGTCTGGGACGCTGCTCGCCTGCCGTGTTCACCGCGTCTGGGACGCTGCCGTGCGTCCCGGCTGGTCTCCGTAGTGGGACGGGCATGTCGGTGTGTACTGTGTTGTCCCCGGCTTATCCCGTCTGACGCGAATGTCTCCCGCCACGCGTCGTCCCACGTGGCGCACAAACACTACCTACCCCGCACGACATGCGGCCCCACCCCGGGCCGGCCGAGGCGCGGGTCGCCGACACAGCACATCTGTGCGGCCTCCTCCGCTGCTGCTGCGGTGGCCGGACAGGGGCTGATATGCTGCTGACGGGCCAGACACCGGAGACGCTCCTTACGCACCGTGTTGACCGGCGGCGAAGGGTGCGGCGCTGATTAAGGAGGGCCCGGGGCCGACTCCTCGGCCGCCGCCGCTCAGTCGCCGATATGTGACACCAGCGGTGGAGCGGGGGACCTCCTGCTAAGGGGGGGGGGGGCACAGTAGGATGGCATCTGGGGGAATGGGGTCCGCGCTGGAAAGTGTGCAGTTAAAGCAGCCGTCAGGGAGGATCTTAACGAGGATCAAGACAACGAAATCGGTGCCCGTAATGGGCACTTGGTGTACGGTGTACGTTAGATATTGCATCGCATACATTGTCTTCTTATACGGCACCTTTCTGTTGACTGCTTCTTGCTTGAATAGTGTTCATTATCTCTGTGTATGGAATCCTCGTTATCGAATCATTGCCTATTTCATAAATACGCACTGAACCGATGGCCGGTTTGCACATCCAGTTTTGTTTTACCATTGCTTGCCAACAAATAACTGAACTATACAACTTAAACGGTCTCTTATTGTTACTGTGTGAGACCTTCGCTTGCAAACGCACGTCCCCGGGCGCCAAATCACCGAGGAATTCCGGCGCCCGTAAGCCTCAAATCATCAACGCACCGTCCCCACCTTGAGCCGCATTTGTGGATAAGTGGGTGTATAAGTGGCTGTGCTGTTTATTGGTCGCGACCTTACGTACACCAAACACATACTCTTAACATACACTAACCAAACACATACACATTCTCTAACGGAAGTCTGATGGAAACAGTCCGAGAGAGTCCGACTCCGAGTCGTACCTCGCTGTGTCCCAGCTCCCCGCTGACTGAGTCGTACCTCGCTGTGTCCCAGCTCCCCGCTGACTGAGTCGTACCTCGCTGTGTCCCAGCTCCCCGCTGGCTGAGTCGTGCCTCGCTGTGTCCCTGCTCCCCGCTGGCTGAGTCGTGCCTCGCTGTGTCCCAGCTCCCCGCTGGCTGAGTCGTGCCTCGCTGTGTCCCTGCTCCCCGCTGAATGAGTCGTGCCTCGCTGTGTCCCTGCTCCCCGCTGGCTGAGTCGTGCCTCGCTGTGTCCCAGCTCCCCGCTGACTGAGTCGTACCTCGCTGTGTCCCAGCTCCCCGCTGAATGAGTCGTGCCTCGCTGTGTCCCTGCTCCCCGCTGGCTGAGTCGTGCCTCGCTGTGTCCCAGCTCCCCGCTGACTGAGTCGTACCTCGCTGTGTCCCAGCTCCCCGCTGAATGAGTCGTGCCTCGCTGTGTCCCTGTTCCCCGCTGACTGAGTCGTACCTCGCTGTGTCCCTGCTCCCCGCTGAATGAGTCGTGCCTCGCTGTGTCCCAGCTCCCCGCTGACTGAGTCGTACCTCGCTGTGTCCCAGCTCCCCGCTGAATGAGTCGTGCCTCGCTGTGTCCCTGCTCCCCGCTGACTGAGTCGTTCCTCGCTGTGTCCCTGCTCCCCGCTGACGCCAGCGCTCCGTTCGCGTGTGTCCAGCAGAGAAGAAGAAGGGCCGGCCAGAGTCGGTGGACTGCACTCCTCCCGACTACATCATGCCAGGCTGTAAGGAGCGGCCGGTGATGCCGCTCCAGCCGCAGATCACGGAGCAGACTGGACCCCAGTGCTTGAAGGTAAGAAGCATCACCAGACCGGGCCCGCAATGTATCAAGGTAAGAACCATCACCAGACCGGGCCGCAATGTCTCAAGGTAAGAAACATCACCAGACCGGGCCCCAGTGTTTGAAGGTAAGAAGCATCACCAGACCAGGCCCCAGTGCTTGAAGGTAAGAAACATCACCAGACCGGACCGCAATGTCTCGAGGTAAGAAACATCACCAGACCGGCCCGCAATGTCTCAAGGTAAGAAACATCACCAGACCGGGCCGCAATGTCTCAAGGTAAGAAAGATCACCAGACCGGCCCGCAATGTCTCAAGGTAAGAAACATCACCAGACCGGCCCGCAATGTCTCAAGGTGTAAGAAACACCACCAGACCGGGCCGCAATGTCTCAAGGTGAGAAACATCACTAGACCGGGCCGCAATGCCTCAAAGTAGGCTACAGTTGACGGAGAAGTGATGCGCCCCATCTTGGTATGTCCAAAAAAGCGGGCTGTCAGCGGCATGGGGGGTGATTGACCGGGGTTAATTTCCTGAAGTGGGCTGATGTCGCTGTATTTTGGTACTTGGCATTACGGTCGTACGGTCGTACGGTCGTACGGTCGTACGGTCGTACGGTCGTACGGTCGTACGGTCGTACGGTCGTATGGGCTTTGTTCGATGTCCAATAAAGGTGAGGGATGGCGTCTGTTTCGAGGCCATTAGGTAATTGAATGTGCTGGTGACATCGGCATTGTTTGTGGTTTGCCATGGCAGTGGTACGGACACTGTTAATGCTCCTTATAACAAGGTGGCCCGGTTGAAATAAGTGGTTGGCCGTCACCGCTTTTGCTCACAGAAGAAATGTGTGGCATAACCTAAGCTGTTCCCTATGGGTTTCCCTTAAATAGGTCAGTGTTTATCAGTGTATTTTGTTTCAAGTACTTTATCTTCCGCTTTACCACTGGTATCCGCGTTTGGATGCGGAGTTCCCGTTGATGTTGATGCGTTGCTGATCTAATTCTCAGAAGTCTAACCCATGTCTGGCCTGACCTGATAATATTATGACTTCAGGTGCTGACCACGTCTGGCTGGAACCCGCCGCCGGGCCCACGGCGCATGCGCGGTGACCTGCTCTACCTGTACGCGGTAACGATGGAGGACAAGCGTTACCACATCACGGGCTCCACCCGCGGCTTCTTCGTCAACCAGTGAGCACCGTCAGCTGTGATTCTGCTCACCCTGAGCGTCACCTGGGTGTTGGAGCGATAGCGGAGCATACAGGGACTGTGGGGTTAGCGAAGTTCCAGCAACCACCGCTATTTGCGACCGCCTGTTGAGCGGCCTTATAGATAGATTGATAGTGGTGGTGATGATGCACGTGATGATGCTGCTGATGATGACGCGGATGAGTAGGTGACGCAGGTGATATGATGTAGATGGTGCTGAAGCTGTGGCGACGATAGTGGAATTGCATCGAAGCCTTGCCCGTTCCTGTACGTTGGCATATCATTACGATCTTCTGATGCCGCCCTAGCTGACGCCCTTAAACCCAAATGACCATCTTCACTACCACACGTGCCTGACGTCCGGCTCGTGTCCGCGCCTTTCTGCCGCAGTTCGACGGACGAAGAGTTCAATCCGAAGCCGTCCTCGCCCAACTACCTGTGCCACTCGCTGATCGAGCTGATCGGTCAGATCTCGCCCGTCTTCAAACGCAGCAGCGCCCAGCTTCAGAAGCGGCGCACGGCGCGTCACCCATTCGAGCGCGTGGCCACGCCGTACCAGGTGTACACGTGGGCGGCGCCCCCGCTGGACCACACCCTGGACGCCATCCGGGCCGAGGATGGTGAGTGGCCAGTCGATCGGAGGCACGATGGTGGCGACTTTGGTGATGGTGCGTTTGCTGACAGATGATGCACTGTTCTGCGATGCAGTGAGTGTTATTGTGTAAGTTCGGTAGCTGCGGTCTGTTGCTCCCAGTGATAGGCAGTTAGAGTTGGAGCCGCTAACCGGTTTAGCTGGCATCCCTGCTGAATATCTGTTGTGAAATAATCACATTATCTCTGTCCTCTGTGTTGTTAATGTCTCGGCCAACGCATACCATCGGACGACTGTTTATTATACATTGTTCCGTGGCCGTTTTCGGCGGAAGAACTCTGGGACATCGCTCCCTTTTCACGTGCATGCGTCTTTTGTCAAAACGCGTATGACTCCCCTGGCACAATGTCACAGGCTAGTTTTATTTCACCTGCATTTGGCCCGAACGCATCCACTGTATCCCCTTTATATGTTCGTTGACGGACCTCCTCGCCTCCGCCATCTAAACTCTCTCCGTTGGCTAACCCTTCTGTCCATCATCTAACCCCTCTCCGCCCGGCCGGCAGCGTTCTCCTCGAAGCTCGGCTACGAGGAGCACATCCCTGGCCAGACGCGCGACTGGAACGAGGAGCTTCAGACGACGCGCGAGCTGCCGAGGAAAAACCTGCCGGAGCGGCTGCTGCGCGAGCGGGCCATCTTCAAGGTGCACAGCGACTTCGTCTCGGCGGCGACCCGCGGCGCTGTGGCCGTCATCGACGGAAATGTGATGGCCATCAACCCGGGGGAGGACGCCAAGATGCAGATGTTCATCTGGAACAACATCTTCTTCTCGCTCGGTTTCGATGTGCGCGACCACTACAAGGAGCTGGGCGGAGACGCGGCCGCGTTTGTGGCACCGGTAAGATAAATGAGGGGAGGGGTTTGTCGGGCGATTTTGGGCAAGAGGGGATTTTGGGCAAGAGGGGATTTGGAGTTTGTGGTAGCATTGCCTTGTTTGAGGATATGTTTAGATTCACGAATAATTGGATCGATTATTTCCACATGCCATGCTCAGGATATCTGAAATGGGGGTTCAGCCAAAGCCTTTTTTTAAAGAGAAAGCCTCATATTTATGTGGAAAAACAGACATGTTCGTGATTGAGTAAAGCTTACCGAATGAAAAAGGATTTAACAGCTGGTTATTATGAACTCATCCCAAATTAGCGGTATCCCACGGCTTATTCCTAAACCCACCGTAAATCATGTGCCACTGTCTGCCTTTACTTAAGTGTGGGGGGCGTCTCCGACCAACCCCTTTGACTCCCCCCCCCCCCCCCCCTCCCTCTCCCTCTCCCTCTCCCTCCCCGCAGCGTAACGACCTGCAGGGTGTGAAGGTGTCCAGCACCTCTCCCTCTCCCTCTCCCTCTCCCTCTCCCTCTCCCTCTCCTCTCCCTCTCCCTCTCCCTCTCCCTCTCCCTCTCCCCTCTCCCTCTCCCTCTCCCTCTCCCTCTCCCTCTCCCTCTCCTCTCCTCTCCCTCTCCCTCTCTCCTCTCCCTCTCCCTCTCCCTCTCCTCTCCTTCCCTCTCCCTCTCCCTCTCCCTCTCCCTCTCCTCTCTCCCTCTCCCTCTCCCTCTTCCCTCCCCTCCCCGCAGCGTAACGACCTGCAGGGTGTGAAGGTGTCCAGCGCTCCTCTGACCCCCCCCCCCCCCCTCTCCCTCCCCGCAGCGTAACGACCTGCAGGGTGTGAAGGTGTCCAGCGCTCCTCTGACCCCCCCCCCCCCCCCCCCCTCTCCCCTCCCCGCAGCGTAACGACCTGCAGGGTGTGAAGGTGTCCAGCGCTCCTCTGACCCCCCCCCCCCCCCTCCTCCCTCCCCGCAGCGTAACGACCTGCAGGGTGTGAAGGTGTCCAGCACCCAGTGTTTAAATTTTCGTATAAATGGGGTGGAAAATACCACCTATCAAAAATTATTTCCTCATCTTTAAATTATTGTTTTGTCTTTTTTCTCATCTCATTTTTTCTCATCAATCATTGCTATTTTTGTGTTCGTTAAATGTTCTGCCTGAGTTCAAAACATAACTTCTTTGACCTAGAAAACAACTTTGTTTCAGAAGATACTGTCCAAATCCGCAAGCAAGCTATCCATTAATCACCATCCTGGATCCTGCATCACACGGAACTAAAGATAAACATCATACAAATGATCATGCTGAACCATGCACATGCCCTGTTAATGACAATGACCACATCTCTGAATTGATGATGATTGGAGTTTAAGGGCGCTCCGACAACAACATGAATTGCAATTGCATCATCTCTGAATTGCAAAATGATGATGGATATTAATTGACATTCATAATGCTTAAGTGCTACTGTGGATATGATGCTGTAAATAAACAGACTGTGACTTGTATTTCAATGTTGAGCTCAGCTGCGAGCAAACACCTGCAACGTGTGGAGTGAAGTTTCACAGAGAGAAAGAGGAAGGGACACTCAGGCTGCATATATTTCAGTATCCATCTAGGTAATCGGCCATTGAATCAATACTACCTAAAAGTCATGAAATTGAAATGGTTAACTACCTGGGCTGGAAGGAAAGAAACAGAGGCGTTGTGTCCTGAAAATGATTGGTAGGCTAACTTTATGATAAATGCTAACTTTATAGATTTTAAGGTCATTCTTACCATGCAACGCCATAGGCCTAATGTTAAAATGTGAGATTGTTGGTAGGGCCCTGGCCCCACCAGGCCTATAGAAAACGAGACCCATGGAAAGAAAGCTATGATGGTCAGCATTTCAATACTGATACAACACTGTCTGGCTTCTCTCTTAGACCAAGATCAAACAAGCCAGACAATAAAATTGACAGTAACCTGGCAAGGCACCTATCTGCCATAACCAACTGAAATTAAGTCTAGAAGCATTACATCCCTCCCAGAGCATCCAAAATACATTTAGCATTACGGCAGCAGACACGCCACATTGCATATTGTTTCGAAACAGTTGCGCATCATATGTCTATAAAATCATCCCGCAGCAAAATTCCTCCGAAGGATGAGAAAATCCACCCAACGCCACCCAAATGCCACCCAACTAAACTCTTCAATATTATGCTCATTACGAGTCGTAGCAAAATAAATACCACTCCAGGAAATTCTCCATCGTTTTCCGAGCCTATACAGTAGTTTTCAGCAAAAAACATTGTGTCTAGTTGCTTAAATTATTGCCTTCAGAATGCCTTGCAATGACGGCCGATTTTAAGCGAACCTGAGTGCAACACCTGTTACAAAGTCGTGGTTTTCAAATTACTGCAGGAATAAGTTTGGGTCAAAGTTTGATGAATACGTAAGAATGGTTCATTATCTCATCTATAGCGTTCGCAGTACTTCGAATTCACGAGAATATTGAACTGTTTTTTGCATCGCCGTGCACCTCTCCGAGGATGGCTTGAACGCAAACATTTGGGCACCTCTCCGAGGATGGCTTGAACGCAAACATTTGGGTGGGCTGCACACCCTACTGAAACCTTAAATTATCTCCTAAACCGAATTATTTTCACTAAATGAAACATTCGATTGTTCGCTGATCTTTTCTGAATACGTCATATTTTTTTTAAAAACAGAAAACTAGCTTTTTTGAAGAAGTTATTCATTGTTTTATGCAGCCATGCGAGAAGGATGAGAATTGGGATGAGACAAAAAGTTGAGTATTCCATTTACCGTAGCGCAACATTCGGTCTCCGGTATTATCGTACCGTTTCGAGTTGCGTGGCTCAGGCTGGGCCGTGGCCTTGGTCTTTCAACTTGTTGACATCTGACTTGGTTGGTTGCTGGTTGATGATATGGTATTTGGTGAAGTTTTAGGTTGATTTCACCCAAGTATGTGTCGGCTTGCCCTAGGGTAGTTATAAGCAAGAGCTCCGCCACGTTCCGAAAGTTGGGGGGGGGGGGGGGGGGCAGAGGCGTTCTGAAGTTGAGTATTTCCATGCAACGCCCATATGCGTAATGTTAGAAGTCCAAAAAGTGTGTGTGTGTGTGGGGGGGGGGGGGCTCGTCCCCCGTCCCCCGTCCCCCCCCTGTGGCGGAGCCCCTAGTTCTAAGAGATACCACCAACACACGGCTGTTAGTTTAGATAATTAAAAAATTTCTTGAACCTATTTCATTTGGAACTTGGAATTATATAGACATAGTTTTGTTTTGCTGCACCATATTGACCAAGTCACCGTGTGACAATTAATTATGTTTCTCATAGGCATTGGCGGATCCAGAACGGTGTTTTTTGGGGAGGCAAATTCCAAAAAGTCACACAATTCTAAAAACTCATCGGATTACGCCCGCAAACGCGATAGTTACCAACAATCAGGTTATACCTGACTTGTGTGACATTTTTTTATCTAACAATGGATGCAAATTAGCAAGTTAGGTAGTTATTTTCCCGCATTGAATATTATGTGGTCAAAATTCCCATTCTCTTTGAAAATAATTATTTTCCATGCTGGATTTTCTCATCCTTCAAAAGTAATTATTTCATCTGCACACCTAACCAAAAAGTATTGTTTAAACACTGCCATCACCCCTCCCCTCTCCCTCTCCCTCTCCCTCTCCCTCTCCCTCTCCCTCTCCCTCTCCCTCTCCCTCTCCCTCTCCTCTCCCTCTCCCTCTCCCTCCCTCTCCCTCTCCCTCTCCCTCTCCCTCTCCCTCCCCGCAGCGTAACGACCTGCAGGGTGTGAAGGTGTACAGCACCTCTCCCTCTCCCTCTCCCTCTCCCTCTCCCTCTCCCTCTCCCTCTCCCTCTCCCTCTCCCTCTCCCTCTCCCTCTCCCTCTCCCTCTCCCTCTCCCCTCTCCCTCTCCCTCTCCCTCTCCCCTCTCCCTCTCCCTCTCCCTCTCCCTCTCCCTCTCCTCTCCCTCTCCCTCTCCCTCTCCCTCTCCCTCCCCGCAGCGTAACGACCTGCAGGGTGTGAAGGTGTCCAGCACCCCTCCCCTCTCCCTCTCCCTCTCCCTCTCCCTCCTCTCCCTCTCCCTCTCCCTCTCCCTCTCCCTCTCCCTCTCCCTCTCCCTCTCCCTCTCCCTCTCCCTCTCCCTCTCCTCTCCCTCTCCCTCTCCCTCTCCCTCTCCCTCTCCCTCTCCCTCTCCCTCTCCTCTCCCTCTCCTCTCCTCTCCCTCTCCTCTCCTCTCCCTCTCCCTCTCCCTCCCCGCAGCGTAACGACCTGCAGGGTGTGAAGGTGTCCAGCACCCCTCCCCTCTCCCTCTCCCTCTCCCCTCTTCCCTCTCCCTCTCCCTCTCCCTCTCCCTCTCCCTCTCCCTCTCCCTCTCCCTCTCCCTCTCCCTCCCTCTCCCTCTCCCTCTCCCTCTCCCTCTCCCTCTCCCTCTCCCTCTCCTCTCCCTCTCCCTCTCCACAACGTAACGACCTGCAGGGTGTGAAGTGTCCAGCACCCCTCCCCTCTCCCTCTCCCTCCCCACAACGTAACGACCTGCAGGGTGTGAAGGTGTCCAGCACCCCTCCCCTCTCCCTCTCCCTCCCCACAACGTAACGACCTGCAGGGTGTGAAGGTGTCCAGCACCCCTCCCCTCTCCCTCTCCCTCCCCGCAGCGTAACGACCTGCAGGGTGTGAAGGTGTCCAGCACCCCTCCCCTCTCCCTCTCCCTCCCCGCAGCGTAACGACCTGCAGGGTGTGAAGGTGTACAGCGCTCCTCTGACCCCCCTCCCGCAGCGTAACGACCTGCAGGGTGTGAAGGTGTCAGAACAGCGCCCCTCTGACCCCTCCCCTCCTCCCACAACGTAACGACCTGCAGGGTGTGAAGGTTTACAGCACCCCCCCCCCCCCCCCCCCCTGACTCCCCCTCTCCCCCTGTCCCTCCCCTGTCCCTCCCCTCTCCCCTGTCCCTCCCCCTCCCCGCAGCGTAACGACCTGCAGGGTGTGAAGGTGTACAGCGCCCCTCTGACCCTCCTCCCTCCCCGCAGCGTAACGACCTGCAGGGTGTAAAGGTGTACAGCGCCCCTCTGACCCCCACCCTCCCTCCCCGCAGCGTAACGACCTGCAGGGTGTAAAGGTGTACAGCGCGGTGGACGCCGAGTCCCTTTACACGCTCGGCACGGTGGTGGTGGACTACCGCGGTTACCGGGTTACCGCCCAGTCCATCATCCCTGGCATCCTGGAGCGCGAGCAGGAGCAGAGCGTCGTCTACGGCAGCATCGACTTCGGATCGTCCGTCGTCAGCAACAGCAAGTACCTCGAGCTAGTGAGTTCAGGGCCGAGGGAGTGGGGGAGGATTGGGGGAGAGGGTGGGCAGCGGCAGGCGTCAGTCGGGTCACTGTTCTGCACATTTTAAGGGTGACATGCGGCTGGGTCTGATATGTTTTGGGTTGGGCTGTGTGGGTTTGTTCGTCTCGAGTACTGTTTGGATCAGCTTATGACGGACAATTTAGACTTGCCTGGACGAATATGTGCCATGGTTTTATTTGTTTGTGTACGTAATGATCTGGTGCGTTGCGTCTCGGCATCGAAATCGGGCCGTTTGCTTCGTACGGGTCTCGCAATGGACGAGAGTTGTCCTACGGCCCTGATTGTCCTGGTCTAGCTAACACCAGCCAGTCAATCCACTTTTATTCCCGGAATCTGTGGTCGACTCAGCGTCTGTCTGTGCGTCACCTCTCCCCTTCCTCTCCCCCTCCCCACACCTCTGCCCGCAGCTGAGCAAGCCGGGCCAGCAGCTCAAGATCGCCACCCACAAGGTGGTCAACGACAAGGACGAGGAGGTGGAACTCTGCTCCTCGGTCGAGTGTAAGGGCATCATCGGCAACGACGGCCGACACTACATCCTGGACCTTCTGCGCACGTTCCCTCCGGACGTGAACTTCCTGACTCCCGAGACCACGGGACTGGAGCTGAGCAAGGAGGCGCGCGCGCTCGGCTTCCCCGTGACACACAAGCACAAGCTGGCCTGCCTACGCCAGGAGCTGATTGACGCGTTTGTCGAGTAAGTGGCTCGGTAGGGCGAGTGGAGGGCTAGGGAGGGGGGGGGGGAGGGGTCATGGATGTAAGTGGGGCGAAAGGGGCGGGGTGGTGAAAAAGGGTGATGTGTGTGTGATTGGGATGGGCTTTGCTGAAGAAGTTGTGTGATAAAAGAATATTCCCAGGGTTAAGTTTTGAGCGGGGTTGCTTCCAAATTCAAGTCGGGTGTGCTTACGGTAGCACCTAGTTTCTTATAACAGTGATGTTTTTGCTATTCGACTGTTTCGTAACCAGCGTGCTGTATCGCTTCTAAATTTTGGCCAGTCTTTTAGCAAACTGTCCATTGGCTGAACACATCCTGGGCTGGTTAACCGAGTCTGCCGGCCGTCGCCCGCAGGAGCCGCTACATGGCCTTCATCAAGTTCGCCGCCAACCAGCTGCAGCAGATCGGGGAGAAGAAGAAGGCTCAGGAGGCTGCCACCGCCAAACCTGCGCTGGAGGAGGCGCCGTCCACCAGCGCCGCTGACGCCGCCACTGCCACCGCCGCCGACCCCGCCCCCGCCGCCCCCGCCGCCCCCGCCCCCGCCGCCGCCGCCGCCGCCGCCCCCGCCGCCGACTCCGGCGCCACAGACGCCAACAAACTGCAGACGGACGAGGCGAAACGAATCGTGGAGGACATCACCGACTCGATCACAGGGGAGAAGAAAGAGAGTAAGTTGCGCGCCATTCGACAGTCTCACAATACAAAATATATGCAATCCAGGTATGCTGGGATGAGGATCCGTTGAAGCGGGCAGTGGGTCATCGCGAGTAGCCTCCCATTCTGCTTCATATTACAGTAGTGTCTTCAGTGAAGGAGTAACTGACCGCTGCCCGGTCTGTGAAGTTGTGACTGCCCCCCCCCCCCCCCCTGTTTTGCCCGCAGTAGAGGAGAGCTCCGTTGACATAGTGCGCCCGCGCGGCCGCCGCCGTCGGCTCCCTCAAGCCGGCCGAGTTCGAGCTCCGGTTCAACCCGGATGCCTTCTCCCCTGGCGTGCGCCACCCGGAGTCGGATGCGGAGGCCCTGCGCGCGCAGCGGGGCCCTGGTGCGCGACGCGGCCGACTTCCTGCTGACCGTGCAGATCCCCGGCTTCGTGCGCGACTGCCTGGACCACGCGTCGGCGCCGCTGGACGGGACCACCCTGGTGGAGGCGCTGCACACGCGCGGCATCAGCGTCCGGTACCTGGGCACGGTGACCGACATGCTGGCCAAGGTGCCGAAGCTCTCCTACCTACACAGGATCGCAGTGGGAGAGCTGATCACCCGCAGTGTCAAGCATCTGTTCACCGCCTACATGCAGGTGGGTGTGTGAAGTGGAGGAAGGGCTGGATGGTGCGTCGCCTTGTCAGACCCGTGTTTCTAGCATAGCGGAATAAGACGTATACGGTGTACGTCTGTACACATTGTCCACTTGCTTCTTATGTTTTTGGTAGCCCGACAGCCGTGCTACAATGGGTCTGGGCTCGAATTGTCGCCATATGCAGTCACTAACCAAAACTGACTGGCATAGGGTCCGAGGAATGTTAAGAATGCTGTCGTAAACATGTTTGAGTGAGTCGGCTGACTGTGTCTGTGTCCGTGTTGTTCCGGCAGGGTGTGGACATGATGTGCCTCTCGGCCTGATGTGATGATAGTCAGCTGACTGTGTGTTGTTCCGGCAGGGTGTGGACATGATGTGCCTCTCAGCCTGATGTGATGATGATGTGAGCGAGTCGGCTGACTGTCTGTGTGTTGTTCCGGCAGGGTGTGGACATGATGTGCCTCTCAGCCTGATGTGATGATGATGTGAGCGAGTCGGCTGACTGTGTGTGTCCGTGTTGTTCCGGCAGGGTGTGGACATGATGTGCCTCTCGGCCTGATGTGATGATGATGTGAGCGAGTCGGCTGACTGTGTGTTGTTCCGGTAGGGTGTGGACATGATGTGCCTCTCGGCCTGATGTGATGATGATGTGAGCGAGTCGGCTGACTGTCTGTGTGTTGTTCCGGCAGGGTGTGGACATGATGTCTCTCGGCCTGATGTGATGATGATGTGATCGAGTCGCCTGACGGTGTGTTGTTGTTCCGGCAGGGTGTGGACATGATGTGTCTCTCGGCCTGATGTGATGATGTGAGCGAGTCGGCTGACTGTCTGTGTGTTGTTCCGGCAGGGTGTGGACATGATGTGCCTCTCAGCCTGATGTGATGATGATGTGAGCGAGTCGGCTGACTGTATGTGTGTTGTTCCGGCAGGGTGTGGACATGATGTGCCTCTCAGCCTCGGTCAGCCACTTCCTCAACGCCTACCTGTCTTCGTGTCAGCAGGCCCACCCGCCCCTCCCCGCCGACGAGCTCAACCCGAAAAACTCCAAACGTGAGTCGCAACTCAACCCGAAAAAAACTCCAAACGTGGGTCGCAACTCAACCCAAAAACACTCCAAACGTGTGTCTCAACTCAACCCCAAAACACTCCAAACGTGAGTCGCAACTCAACCCCACAAACTCCGTGAGGCGTGTTGCAGCCGAGGCCGAGCATTTTGTCTCATTTTTTAAAGCAGTTCGTTTATATGGATGCTTTTACAGCTTGTCATCGACTGTTTTGTCATTATCGTGTGCTTCCTTTGGTGATCGAATACGACGATGCCAATAATTTTGCAATGTCATGGTGCCACGATATCATGGTGAGGGCCACGAATTATTCTGTTTAACTGCGTGCCCGGCATCACCGTATTTCGGAACATTGGCCGAACGCGATGGGATTCGGCGACATATTGAGTATAGTTCCCTGCGCGTTGATTAGCTGCATGTGACGTGGCAGCGCTGTGACGTGCGACGTGCGACGTGGCAGCGCTGTGACGTGCGACGCTGTGACGTGGCAGCGCTGTGACGCTCCATGTGCTCACGTAGTGTTCCGAGACGCTGACTGGACAAAAATGAGACATTCGTCCAGGCGGCGAATCAGTTCGAAATGCAACACGTCTGAGTGGCAACTCAACCTCTAAACCTCCGTAAAACCTCTGACGTGAATCATGCTGTGGCCGAGCACGGCATGAGTGGCGTCGGTGATTGCAGCTGCGCTCGATACGCCCGTGGTATTGATTCTGATACGTGGCGCAGTTGTGTTGCAGTCATACTGTGACGTCATGCCCTTGCAGCAACCGGATGTGATGGAGCCGATGCTATCGGAACAGATGACTGGCTCATTACACTATATGTAGAAACCGTTTAACCGGTACATTATCTTTGTAATATAAATCGTTTAATTAGTGCAATAGCTTCCAAATAATGTAGTTGTGGCACCCCTAGACCTTATTGATCATCATATATTCCAAAAAGAATCCGTTTAGCTGGTGCATTACCTTTCAATTAGGGACCGTTTATCTATCACATGAGTTGTAAAAACGTACTGTTTCGTCTCGACCGCACGATTACTCGCGGGAGGTGAGGGGTGTCGGGGTGATCACCCCTCCCGTGGCCTGGTAGCCTCCCTCACCCCGCCCCTAACCCTCGCCAGGTAAGAACAAGCGTCGCGCGCGCCGGCCTCTGACGGCCCCCGAGAGCACCGACTGGGCGCTGGTGACGCCGCGCGGCCTCTGGACCCAGATCCGAGACGAGCTGCAGCAGTATTACAGCTGGCGGCTCGGAGCCGACAGTGTCGACGCCACCGTCGCCAAGTACAAACTGCAGAAGATCTCGCTGTTCAGGTCAGTCGGCTGGCGGGGACACAGATGTCGTCCGGCACGGGCATTGCAGCGAGACTCGGTATCTGGTGTATTGTCGATTTACTATGGCGCAGCGAATCTCTGTAGTTATTTGCTGCATTTTGTATACGAAATATATATGAATAGTCAAATTGCACAAAAAAAAATGTGAAGTCGGTAGACACAGTCATGCTATTGTTAAGGTCAAGCTCAGACGGGTGATTTGTTGTATAAAGACTGACGTCTCCGTTTCCTCTCGGTTCACCTGGTGAAAACTGAAACAGGACTGCTGTCGGGTTCTGTATCCGCGATCGCCGATCATCCTCGGCATGTGGACATAGTCATTGGCATGCCGCGCCACTGGCAGGTGGCGCCACCAGGTGGCGCCACCTGCCACTGACAGGCAACGCTCCTGACACTGACAGGCAAACACTGACACAACCTGACACTGACAGGCAACGCTCTCGGTTGTGTACATGTGGATTGTGACTTGTGAGTGCCGATTGCTGCTGATTGATAGCTACCGCCTCGCCATCTGTGTCGCCGCCTGCGGCCCGGCGCGTCTGACGCCGCCCGCACGCCAGACTCCGCCCGCACGCCAGACTCCACCCGCACGCCAGACTCCACCCGTACGCCAGACTTCATCCCGACACCAGACTTCACCCCCGGACACCAGACTTCACCCAGACACCAGACTTCACCCCAACACCAGACTTCACCCCGACACCAGCCTTCACCCCCGACACCAGCCTTCACCCCCGACACCAGCCTTCACCCCCGACACCAGCCTTCACCCCCGACACCAGCCTTCACCCCCGACACCAGCCTTCACCCCCGACACCAGCCTTCACCCCCGGCACCAGCCTTCACCCCCGGCACCAGACTTCATCCCGACACCAGACTTCATCCCCCGGCGCCAGACTTCATCCCCCGGCGCCAGACTTCACCCCCGACACCAGACTTCACCCCCGACACCAGCTTCACCCCCGACACCAGACTTCACCCCCGGCACCAGACTTCACCCCCGGCACCAGACTTCACCCCGACACCAGACTTCACCCCTGGCACCAGACTTCATCCCGACACCAGACTTCACCCACCCCGACACCAGACTTCACCCACCCCGACACCAGACTTCACCCACCCCGACACCAGACTTCACCCACCCCGACACCAGACTTCACCCACCCCGACACCAGACTTCACCCACCCCGACACCAGACTTCACCCACCCCGACACCAGACTTCACCCACCCCGACACCAGACTTCACCCACCCCGACACCAGACTTCACCCCGACACCAGACTTCACCCCGGCACCAGACTTCACCCCGACACCAGACTTCTCCCTGACACCAGACTTCACCCCTGGCACCAGACTTCACCCACCCCGACACCAGACTTCATCCCGACATCAGACTTCACCCCTGCCACCAGACTTCACCCCTGCCACCAGACTTCACCCCCTGCCACCAGACTTCACCCCTGCCACCAGACTTCACCCCTGCCACCAGACTTCACCCCTGCCACCAGACTTCACCCCTGCCACCAGACTTCACCCCGACACCAGACTTCACCCCGACACCAGACTTCACCCCGACACCAGACTTCACCCCCGACACCAGACTTCACCCCCGACACCAGACTCCACCCCCGACACCAGACTCCACCCCCGACACCAGACTCCACCCCCGACACCAGACTCCACCCCCGACACCAGACTCCACCCCCGACACCAGACTTCATCCCCGGCACCAGACTTCATCCCCGGCACCAGACTTCATCCCCGGCACCAGACTTCATCCCCGGCACCAGACTTCATCCCCGGCACCAGACTTCATCCCCGGCACCAGACTTCACCCCCGGCACCAGACTTCACCCCCGACACCAGACTTCATCCCGACACCAGACTTCACCCCCGACACCAGACTTCACCCCCGACACCAGACTTCCACCCCCGACACCAGACTTCCACCCCCGACACCAGACTTCCACCCCCGACACCAGACTTCCACCCCCGACACCAGACTTCCACCCCCGACACCAGACTTCCACCCCCGACACCAGACTTCCACCCCCGACACCAGACTTCCACCCCCGACACCAGACTTCATCCCCCGACACCAGACTTCACCCACCCCGACACCAGACTTCACCCACCCCGACACCAGACTTCACCCACCCCGACACCAGACTTCACCCCCAACACCAGACTTCATTCCCCGGCACCAGACTTCACCCACCCCGACACCAGACTTCACCCCCGACACCAGACTTCACCCCCGACACCAGACTTCACCCCCGACACCAGACTTCACCCACCCCGACACCAGACTTCACCCACCCCGACACCAGACTTCACCCACCCCGACACCAGACTTCACCCCCGACACCAGACTTCACCCCCGACACCAGACTTCACCCCCGACACCAGACTTCACCCCCGACACCAGACTTCACCCCCGGCACCAGACTTCACCCCCGGCACCAGACTTCACCCCGACACCAAGACTTCACCCCGACACCAGACTTCACCCCGACACCAGACTTCACCCCCGACACCAGACTTCACCCACCCCGACACCAGACTTCACCCCGACACCAGACTTCACCCCCGACACCAGACTTCACCCCTGACACCAGACTTCACCCCCGACACCAGACTTCACCCCCGGCACCAGACTTCACCCCGGCACCAGACTTCACCCCCGACACCAGACTTCATCCCCGGCACCAGACTTCATCCCCGGCACCAGACTTCATCCCGGCACCAGACTTCACCCCGACACCAGACTTCACCCCCGGCACCAGACTTCACCCCCGACACCAGACTTCACCCCCGACACCAGACTTCACCCCGGCACCAGACTTCACCCCCGACACCAGACTTCACCCCCCGACACCAGACTTCACCCCCGACACCAGACTTCACCCCCGACACCAGACTTCACCCACCCCGACACCAGACTTCACCCACCCCGACACCAGACTTCACCCACCCCGACACCAGACTTCACCCACCCCGACACCAGACTTCGCCCACCCCGACACCAGACTTCGCCCACCCCGACACCAGACTTCGCCCACCCCAGACACCAGACTTCACCCACCCCAGACACCAGACTTCACCCACCCCAGACACCAGACTTCACCCACCCCAGACACCAGACTTCACCCACCCCAGACACCAGACTTCACCCACCCCAGACACCAGACTTCACCCACCCCAGACACCAGACTTCACCCACCCCAGACACCAGACTTCACCCACCCCAGACACCAGACTTCACCCACCCCAGACACCAGACTTCACCCACCCCAGACACCAGACTTCACCCACCCCAGACACCAGACTTCACCCACCCCAGACACCAGACTTCACCCACCCCAGACACCAGACTTCACCCACCCCAGACACCAGACTTCACCCACCCCAGACACCAGACTTCACCCACCCCAGACACCAGACTTCACCCACCCCAGACACCAGACTTCACCCACCCCAGACACCAGACTTCACCCACCCAGACACCAGACTTCACCCACCCCGACACCAGACTTCACCCCGGTGCTCACATCTCCAGGTCGTTCTGCGTGGCCACCGGCGTGCAGCTGCTGCTCCGTGACTACAACATGGACGCCAAGAGCCGGCCCTGCTTCACTGAGGAGGACGTGCTCAACATCTTCCCGGTGACGAAGCACATCAACCCGCGCGCCTCCGACGCCTACACCTTCTACACCACCGGCCAGACCAAGATCCAGCAGGGCTACCTCAAGGAGGGTCATGAGCTCATCACCGAGGCGCTCAACCTGCTCAACAGCGTGTACGGCGCCATGCATCCAGGTTGGTTGGCAGGAGCGGCGGTGGTGGGCTGGTGGGGCTTGCCGGAGACACGGTTGAGGTATATGGAAGTACCTGCCCCTCTTAAAGAGAAATAATTACCTTTTTCCACAAAAATGGAGTTAGCATTTGAAATCGCCAGACGAGACCAAAATATATTGTAAATTCATCACATTTTGCATGAAAACTTTCCTACCGAAAGATATTTCAAGTTAAAGTTTATAAGCGTTCCACACTTTTAACGACCGGTACTTGCAAGTACTTTTGGTCCTCATCAAACTGCGGACTTTTTCCGTATTGTTTTTTTTTTACGCAATGGAGTGGAAAATATATTGTGCGTTCTGCTTGTGATTATATGCCCGGCGATCTTCTAAAACTAACAGCGATTGGAAAAAGTGGCAATAAAATCGGAAGCTCATCGATGCACATCAACGGCGGCATAGTTAGTGGTTGCGACCCTCAATTTTGGCAAATCGATTCATTTGTTTTCAACATTAGGAGTATTGTATAATTTGTCTGTGGCTGTATATAATTATCTTTATATTATCATGAAAAATGATAATTTTTCCCCAAAAAACTAACAAACAATAACACAAAACTGGCAATTAAATCGGAAGCTCATCGATGCACATCGACGGCGACCTATTTAGCGTCGGCGATTTGTCTACAAAGTCATTGTCATGCTTCTCGGCGCACTTAACCATTGTGGCGAGTTGTTCCTGATTAGTATACCCCAAGTCCCGTAGCAGGCTGTGTTAATGACGTCACTGGTGCCATTCTTGTGTAGCATTGCAAAATATATCTGATTTTGAGTTGAAAGCTGATTAAAGACTTATTCAAATTATTGTTTTTAAGTTTGAATTTTCTTGTTAATCATTATTAAAGGTATTTTATCACTGCATTTCATAGTAGTTGACACTTCAGAAACTTGTGACGTAATAATATTGTATCCAATATGTATTTCCCTCACCTTTTGCTATTGTGGCGCAGTGCCGAGTGCTTTGCGAATACTAGCTTGCCTGGGGTTCAATTCATTCCGCCCTTATTTTATTCGAGTTGGTATAGTTTGCATGTTGTTGCTATTCATGACTTGTACTGATAGTCATGCATCACGGATGCTTCACGGATTGCTTCACGGATTGCTTCACGGATTGCTTCACGGATTGCTTCACGGATTGCTTCACGGATCAGAGCGCTGCTCGAACGCACGCTAGTAGCGCTAGTAGCGCTTTCGTTCTCCATGGCAAGCAGCCAATGAAAAGCCAGAACGTATTCCCTTTCTGGCTTTTGATTGGCTGACGCCTGGTTGCCATGGAGAACGAAAGCGCTAGCGTGTTTCCGAGCAGCGCTCAGTTTGATCTGAAACGTCCCAGAGCCTCCAAAAATGCCCCAATCGATGTAAACAATGGTAGGGAAGGGCGAATTTGTCAATGACCTTCATGAAGTACACAAGGTACTTGTTTTGTATTTTTCCAAAGTTACAACTTTGAATTTGGGAATAATTTTATTTAATTCTTAAATTTAAATAAAATAATTTTAAAACCATAACGGTAGCCTAAGAAATTGTTACTAACAAAATCAAAAGGTCATTATTTCCCTTTAAAGGGAAATAATGACTTTTTTCCACAAAAATGGAGTTAGCACTTGAAATCGCAAGACGAGACCAAAATATATTGTAAATTCATCACATTTTGCATGAAAACTTTCCTACCGAAAGATATTTCAAGTTAAAGTTGATAAGCGTTCCACACTTTTAACGACCGGTACTTGCAAGTACTTTTGGTCCTCATCAAACTGCGGGCTTTTCCCGTATTGTTTTTTTACGCAATGGAGTGGAAAATATATTGTGCGTTCTACTCGTTGTGATTATATGCCCGGCGATCTTCTAAAACTAACAGCGATTGGAAAAAGTGGCAATAAAATCGGAAGCTCATCGATGCACATCAACGCGGTATAGTTAGTGGTTGCGACCCTCAATTTTTGAAAATCGATTCATTTGTTTTCAACATTAGGAGTATTGTATAATTTGTCTGTGGCTGTATATAACACTATGCTTTATATTATCATGAAAAATAATAATTTTTCCCCAAAAAAACTAACAAACAATAACACAAAACTGGCAATTAAATCGGAAGCTCATCGATGCACATCGACGGTGACCTATTTAGCGTCGGCGATTTGTTTACAAAGTCATTATCATGCTTCTCGGCGCACTTAACCATTGTGGCGAGTTGTAGCGAGTAGCGCTTTCGTTCTCCATGGCAACCAGGCGTGAGCCAATGAAAAGCCAGAACGTATTCCCTTTCTGGCTTTTGATTGGCTAACGCCTGGTTGCCATGGAGAACGAAAGCGCTACTAGCGCTATTAGCGTGTGTCCGAGCAGCGCTCAGTTTGATCGGAAACGTCACAGAGCCTCCAAAAATGCCGCGCACTCGATGTAAACAATGGTAGGGAAGGACGAATTTGTCAATGACCTTCATGAAGTACACAAGGTACTTGTTTTGTATTTTTTCCAAACTTACAACTTTCAATATGGGAATAATTTTATTTAATTCTTAAATTTAAATAAAATAATTGTAAAATCATAGCGGAAGCCTAAGAAATTGTTGCTAACAAAATCAAAAGGTCATTATTTCCCTTTAAAGGAAATAGTTCACCTTGGAAATTTTTTACCCAACACGATTTGATTATATTTTGTAATACAATTTCTTTTTATATTGTCAAAAATGGCCTTATATCGCGCCGATTCAGGACAGAAGCCGTACATTTGTATTGTTTATCAAAACTATATGCATACTCTCAGAGTCAGAGTCCTGACGTCACGCGAATGTAAAAAATGGTTCAGCCAATCAGATTCGAAAGTAGTCTCGTAAAGATAGACTCGCATTGGAGATGTGCCAACCGGCGGCCGGCGATTCGCGTGCTAGCACCAGCTACAAGCTGATTGGCTGATGGTATAGCCTCTGCCCGGGCTAACAGCAGTACAACATTCTTTCGCCAGCACCGCATTCCTTCGCCAAAAACTGAAATATATTCGGCTGGAGTCTTTTCAGTCGAGAAAACTTGCAGATAGGGGTTTCCCAACACGGGCTGCAAAACTGCTATCTCAGTTTAAAACTAATGTTGAAGGTAGACTATTTCCTTTAAAGATGCCCATCACATCACACGGTGTCCCGTTGAATTTGCAGACCGGTGTGGCGGCTCCCCTTCGTGGCATCGGTGGTTCAGTGGTAGAATGCTCGCCTGCCACGCGGGCGGCCCGGGTTCGATTCCCGGCCGATGCATTTTCGTCCAAGCTGCCGCGCTTTGGCCGCCGCATGTGCTCGTACGGACTGCGGGTTGCCATCAGGAAATGTTGATCGCACACGTTTTGAAAGTGCTCTCTCCCGGCGTTTCACCACTCTGATTAATAATATAATTGGTAGTTTCTGACGCATACGCCCCTATGTTTTGTTTTGTCTGCAGAGATCGCGCAATGTCTGCGGATGTTGGCGCGGCTGAACTACATCATGGGCGACCACCAGGAGGCGCTGCAGTACCAGCAGAAGGCCGTGCTGATGAGCGAACGCGTCAACGGCATCGACCACCCGTACACCATCGCTGAATACGTGAGTAGCCACCCGTACACCATCGCCGAATACGTGAGTAGCCACCCCTACACCATCGCCGAATACGTGAGTAGCCACCCCTACACCATCGCCGAATACGTGAGTAGCCACTCCTACGCCATCGCCGAATACGTGAGTAGCCACCCCTACACCATCGCCGAATACGTGAGTAGCCACCCCTACACCATCGCCGAATACGTGAGTAGCCACCCCTACACCATCGCCGAATACGTGAGTAGCCACCCCTACACCATCGCCGAATACGTGAGTAGCCACCCGTACACCATCGCCGAATACGTGAGTAGCCACCCCTACACCATCGCCGAATACGTGAGTAGCCACCCCTACACCATCGCCGAATACGTGAGTAGCCACCCCTACACCATCGCCGAATACGTGAGTAGCCACCCCTACACCATCGCCGAATACGTGAGTAGCCACTCCTACACCATCGCCGAATACGTGAGTAGCCACCCCTACGCCATCGCCGAATACGTGAGTAGCCACCCCTACACCATCGCCGAATACGTGAGTAGCCACTCCTACACCATCGCCGAATACGTGAGTAGCCACTCCTACACCATCGCCGAATACGTGAGTAGCCACCCCTACACCATCGCCGAATACGTGAGTAGCCACCCCTACACCATCGCCGAATACGTGAGTAGCCACCCGTACACCATCGCCGAATACGTGAGTAGCCACCCCTACACCATCGCCGAATACGTGAGTAGCCACCCCTACACCATCGCCGAATACGTGAGTAGCCACCCCTACACCATCGCCGAATACGTGAGTAGCCACCCCTACACCATCTCCGAATACGTGAGTAGCCACTCCTACACCATCGCCGAATACGTGAGTAGCCACTCCTACACCATCGCCGAATACGTGAGTAGCCACCCCTACACCATCGCCGAATACGTGAGTAGCCACTCCTACACCATCGCCGAATACGTGAGTAGCCACTCCTACGCCATCGCTGAATACGTGAGTAGCCACCCCTACACCATCGCCGAATACGTGAGTAGCCACTCCTACACCATCGCCGAATACGTGAGTAGCCACTCCTACACCATCGCCGAATACGTGAGTAGCCACCCCTACACCATCGCCGAATACGTGAGTAGCCACCCGTACACCATCGCCGAATACGTGAGTAGCCACCCGTACACCATCGCCGAATACGTGAGTAGCCACCCCTACACCATCGCCGAATACGTGAGTAGCCACTCCTACACCATCGCTGAATACGTGAGTAGCCACCCCTACACCATCGCCGAATACGTGAGTAGCCACTCCTACACCATCGCCGAATACGTGAGTAGCCACTCCTACACCATCGCCGAATACGTGAGTAGCCACCCCTACACCATCGCCGAATACGTGAGTAGCCACCCGTACACCATCGCCGAATACGTGAGTAGCCACTCCTACACCATCGCCGAATACGTGAGTAGCCACTCCTACACCATCGCTGAATACGTGAGTAGCCACCCCTACACCATCGCCGAATACGTGAGTAGCCACTCCTACACCATCGCCGAATACGTGAGTAGCCACCCCTACACCATCGCCGAATACGTGGGTCTGGTACCGACTGTGCGCAACACAGGCACTGGCAGAATACTGGCTCGGTTCAACCTTGGTCTGCATGGTCTTTTCATTGGTTACAAAACTACGAGAATTTCCCAGTTTAGCTCTAATCCCGTCTGTAACGTTGTAAATTTAAGTCTTAATATGAATTGTCTTCCTATCAGTGTTACTCACTGAGCTGCTGTATTACTACATCTGTGTGTGCCTTCTACTCCGCTGACCGCCCTGCCGCTCCGTCCACAGACCCACCTGGCGCTGTACTGCTTCGCCAACGGCCAGGTGACGACGTCACTGAAGCTGCTGTACCGCGCCCGCTACCTGATGCTGCTGGTCTGCGGAGAGGACCACCCCGAGATGGCGCTGCTGGACGTGAGTTACCCCCTTCTGCCCTGCCTCCCTCCCGTATGCTGGACGTGAGTTACCCCCTTCTGCCCTGCCTCCATCCCGTATGCTGGACGTGAGTTACCCCCTTCTTTCCTGCCTCCATCCCGTATGCTGGACGTGAGTTGCCCCCTTCTGCCCTGCCTCCATCCCGTATGCTGGACGTGAGTTACCCCCTTCTGCCCTGCCTCCCTCCCGTATGCTGGACGTGAGTTGCCCCCTTCTGCCCTGCCTCCCTCCCGTATGCTGGACGTGAGTTTCCCCCTTCTGCCCTGCCTCCCTCTCGTCTGCTGGACGTGAGTTGCCCCCTTCTGCCCTGCCTCCCTCCTGTCTGCCCTGCCTCCCTCCCATCTGCCCTGCCTCCCTCCCGTCTGCCCTGCCTCCCTCCCATCTGCCCTGCCTCCCTCCCGTCTGCCCTGCCTCCCTCCTGTCTACTCTGCCTCCCTCCCGTCTGCCCTGCCTCCCTCCCGTCTGCCCTGCCTCCCTCCCATCTGCCCTGCCTCCCTCCTGTCTACCCTGCCTCCCTCCCGTCTGCCCTGCCTCCCTCCCGTCTGCCCTGCCTCCCTCCCGTCTGCCCTGCCTCCCTCCCGTCTGCCCTGCCTCCCTCCTGTCTACCCTGCCTCCCTACACTCCCTGATTGCGTCTTCTCTCTTATTATCTCCCTCCGTCCCGTCTGTCTGCCAGGCCGGCCGCACATCTCACTCCACACAATAGAGGACGGGAGGATGTTGTAATATCGAGCAATGTCGTTCAAGCGACCCATGCCTGAGTAGGCTGCGCCGTTCTTTCCTCGAGCGTCGTGGTGATTTTGTCCCGGATCGGACGTTCACGGACGGGCTGAGCTTTGTGTTGGTGTTATGCGTGTATCTGTGTCTAACGGCTCCACCCGACCCCCTCTCCTCCTCAGAGCAACATCGGTCTGATCCTGCACGCGGTCGGCGAGTACAGCCTGTCGCTGCAGTTCATGGAGCACGCGCTACAGCTGAACCGCACCTACCACGGCGAGCGCAGCCTGAAGCTGGCCGTGGCCCACCACCTGGTGGCGCGCACACAGAGCTGCCTCGGAGATTTCCGCGCGGCGCTGCAGAACGAGAAGGAGACGTTCGCCATCTACAAACAGCAGGTACTGTGGCCGGAGCAGGAGAGGATGTCTGAGGTTAGCTGCGCCTCGCAGGTGTTATCAGTCGTTTACCGATGGGTAGTTGAAACAGCAGATGGTGTTTATGCGTATTTTCACCCGTATTGAAATGAAAGGGATGGAATTCCTGAGAACGACGAAGAAGTCAAATTTGATAGCAAATAGTTCCGTTGTAAGTAGAGTTCCACTAGTCTGAACGAGCCAGGCACCAACGCTAGTTTTATCTAGACTTGTTCGTTTACGGAATGTGTATGTAAAATTGACATCATTTGCTGACATACGTAACCACCAAGGAATAAAAATACAACTCAAGTCCGTGCATGCACCCAGTGGTAACTGATGAACTACCCCTCCTTCCCTGCCGTGTCCCCGTGTCAGCTGGGTGAGGAGCACGAGAAGACCAAGGAGTCGTCCGAGTGTCTGCGCCACCTGACGCAGCAGGCCGTGGTGCTGCAGAAGAAGATGAACCACATCTACAGCGGCAAGACGGGCGCCGCCCTGCCACCAATTCAGATCCAGTCGCCCAGCATGGGCTCTGTCCTCGACATGCTCAACATCATCAACGGGATCCTGTTCGTCCAGATCAGGTCGGTGAAACGGGGGGGGGGGGGGGGTGCTGCGAGACGCTTGAGCTGGGCTGCTCGCCCAAAAAGACGATGCAAGTGTTAATATGTATCAACTTTATACCGTGATGTCTCCGAGTGACCTTCGTTTTGGGTGCCTTTATTTTTAGTGACGTGCCATCTCTGACATTTGCTCCGCTGGCATTTGGCATGTCAGCAGCATGATTTGGCAACATCAATGTGCCTGTTAACATTCTGACGTTAAAGTCGAAACCGTAAGGCATCGTTCGCTTGTTGTTTCGTAAGTTGTCGTAAGTTGTTTGATTTGCTGTTTTACATCGAGCCGTACGTCCATATAGTCTATGAACTACCCTCATCGACCCGTAAACGATCCTCAGTCGCGTCGGTCCACCTTCTCACTCGCCTTCCCTCGTGTCGTCCACAGCCAGCAGGACATAGAGAACTTCAAGGCTGAGTTTGAGAAGCGCAGTCAGCAGCTACAGATTGCGAAACCCAGCGACAGCACCGGAGCAGCGACGGTGAAAGTACTGGAGGAGCCGGCCGTCGCCGCCGTCGCCGCCGCCTCCTCCACCTCCCCACTCTCATCGCCCGAGGGCAGCAGATGAGCCCCGCCGCCGCCCCTCGGGGGGCCCGCGTCCCGGGACGCTGCTCCCGACAGTCTAGTTTTGATAGATTATTATCGCGGCCAACGCCGCGGCCAGAGTTATCATGCATCATCGATTTGGTGGCGCGCGCGCTGTTGCGCGGCGCCGAGAGCGTGCGGCTGTGGTCCCACCGCGCCGCCGTGAGTGTACGGAGCGGACGGGCTGGTGCAATGTTTTCTAAGTCACCCGGCGTCCGGCCGGGCGGCGGACCGGCGGCTGGCGTGGCGTGGTGCGCGGACCGGACCCCCGGGCGGCTGTGCCTGTGTCAGGCCGTGCCCGTGGGGTTCGTATGACCTGTGCGCTGCGTTCGCCGCGGCCGCCCTGCGCCGACTGCTGCGCGCCACTGATGTCTGATGACCACGGGACGGTGGCTGCGCGGCGGCGGCGGCGGGGCGGCGGCGCGCCCCCGCCCGCGGACGGCTGCCGGCGCTGGCCGTTACCTGGCCCTGCTGGCGGCGCGCGGGCGGGGGCGACCGGCCGCCGGGACGCGGCCCGGCCGGCCGGACGGTCAGCCTGGCAGCAGGACACACTCAGACATCCGGGCCGGAAGGCAGCCATTTTGGACGTCTCAGGGGGGCCTGGACGCCCGCATGTGAGTGTGAGTGAGAGAGAGAGAGAGTGAGAGCGCGAGTCGCATAGGTCGTGCCGTTATGCTTCCTGAACCTGATGGTGGCCCTGCAATACAAACATACAAACCGACACGGCGTTTTGTGGTGGGTGTTTGTTACGGAGGCATGGGACAAATAGGGCTCTGCTAGAACTAGTGGATGGTTGACCCGTGAACTCTGACATTTTTCGGGAGATAGCTTGACCCGCCATCTTGTGAAATTATTAACCCGTCTACCCGTGAATCATTAACCCTTAACCCGCGCGGCGCTGGGGGGGGGGGGGGGTAAATTTTACCCCCCCCCCCCCCCCTCCCGGATTTTCTCCATAACTTGACAACCGACAGTTATCAAAGTGAAACTTACGGTAGCTTATGGTGCATCAGTTCTACGTCTTCTGCCAATTTTTTTTTTTAAATTCGTGAAAATTTGTGGCAGATAATGACGTTTTAAGTACAGGCTCCACGGCACGTGTTTTTCGCTTTTTTAATTACGTTTTTTGATTTTTTCGCTTTTTCCGGTCTCGAAAAACTTCCTGTGCTATAGGATTACATGGAGACAGCTCCACGAGTGAAGGTGATTTTTTTTTAACGCGCGAAAAACGAAAAAACGTACTCAGAAAATGAAAACGCGACGCGAAAAAAGCGAAAAAATGTAAAAGCGAAACGTTGATTCAACCCAAAAGTTTGGGTTGAACATCGCTTTTTCTATATATCGCCAAAGTGAATGTGGTGCGGCGTTAGCGAAGCGCGTGTTCAACATACCTTTTTCCAGGGCCTTTATCTTGAGTAAAGTTCAATTTTGTGCATTTTACATTGATATAAGTACTCTGCATTTTACAGCTAGCAGCCTGCCTCAGTACGTATTTTCAGGGGTGGAAATGTTGATGTTTGTTGGTATATAATTTTGCCCTGGAGGTGTTTCTTTGATGAAAATAAAAGATAAGATTGGTCAGATTATCCAGCAAATTTGTATTTCCCACAGGGTATACAAAATAAAACATTTGGTCTAATCACAATTCTCAAGTACAAATTAATAATACCAACAGACATCAACTTTTCCACCCCTGCAATATTTTGTATTTTATTACTAGTTTAATACCTATTGATATTCAGGTTGACATCATGGACATCATGGACTCAATCGCAGTGGGAGCCGAAGTTGACCTTGAAATGGAAGGCGCCAACATGTGTGAGGAAGGTTGGTTATAGTTCCTAGCTTTGGCTGGGATAATTCTTCTCTGTATATTTATCAAACTGGCTGAATTGTTATCACCAACATCAGTTGCTTCAATTTACCATCCGATGAAGAATCTGAACAAACCCATACTGAGGCTCAAACTAAAAGCTGGAGTTTTAGCAGCAGTTGGCCGCCAGGTCAACTCACCTGGTTGCCTCGGCTCAGGGACTGCTAGTGAGCCAGGGTGTTATGACGTCACAACTCGCAAGCAAATGGTACCAGTTAATGCTAAATAGACAGCATTATCTTGAATAAAGTGAACCGCCTGCGACGTCATAACACCCAGGCTCACTAGCAGTCCCTGGCGGCCAACTGCTGGAAAAAAATTCAGCTTTTAGTGCGAGCCCATACCGATACCAGTATTGCAGTGAGTTTGATAAATAGGTAACTACCTTTTCAGTTTCAAGTTGAAGTTATTAGCAACCTAGATATAGCTTCCACCCTTTAACCATGGTGAGCATTGGGAATTTATATTTGTCTTTTGTGCATGACAGGAACTGAGGCCCTCATTGAGGCCGTACAAGAGGCCCCAACACTGTGGGACAAGAGGTGCCGCCTCTACAGTTTGAGGAGGTCGGATAAGGAGGTTGTGTGGAGGCGTGTGGCAGGAGTGACTGGACTGTCAGGTATGACCCACCTTGCACACAGACAAAGAGTGATAGTTGTTTTGATTATTTTTGTGATCTTAGTATGAATAAAGTTGCTTGTTTTGTATTTCATGCTCATGGTGCAAAAAGAAACAATACAAATAAGATGCTTTATTAACAACCCCAATTTGTTTGTTTTTTTCAGTTGAGAATGCAAAATCTCTGTGGGGGAAGGCTAGAAACTACTTCCTCCAGCGACTTCGCAAAGCTGCTCCGAGTGGTAGCCCAGCACCAGATGATTTAAACAAGCTGGGGCCCTATGGACAGCAGTTGTCATTTCTGCTTCCTGTTGTGAAGCGGGGAATGTGAATATCCCTTCCTTATGTTCCTACTTCCACAGTGTTATTGTGTTTCCATCAGAAATAAGAATGGCTGTGATACTGCTATAGTTTGTTTGCTTTCAGACCTGACATGGCTCAAAGTGGTCAAAGCACTTCATCTGGTTGATTATCCCTCTAAAGAACATAGAAGATACACACATTTTTATGATGAGCATCTCAACTTCTACTATTCAGCTATTGGATCTTCACCACTTCCATGTGCATTTTGCAATTGATGAACTTTGAGCCATGTCAGGTCTGAAACATGAACTATACACATGCTTCCCTTTCCAGTAGGTGCTCACTAGGGCTGCTGAGTGTATTTACTTTCTTGGTTTAAAATAAAATTCAATTCAAATATAATAACAGTAAGTTTTTAACATGAAATGTGTGATCAGAATCCTTTGTATTTGCTTGCTCTATATGTATTTGGAGACATGATGTTCTTCTTTCAAGGCCAACAGCGGGGGAAGGGAGCATGGCCTTGTAATCCTCACCTGTGCCATCACCTGCCCCCACCTGATCTGTCCTCACCTGCCCCCACCTGATCTGTCCTCACCTGCCCTGCCCTGCCCTGCCCTGCCCTGCCCTGCCCTGCCCTGCCCTGCCCTGCCCTGCCCTGCCCTGCCCTGCCCTGCTCTGCCCTGCTCTGCCCTGCTCTGCCCTGCCCTGCCCTGCTCTGCCCTGCTCTGCCCTGCTCTGCCCTGCTCTGCCCTGCTCTGCCCTGCTCTGCCCTGCTCTGCCCTGCTCTGCTCTGTTCTGCCCTGCTCTGCCCTGCTCTGCTCTGCTCTGCTCTGCCCTGCTCTGCCCTGCTCTGCCCTGCTCTGCCCTGCTCTGCTCTGCCCTGCTCTGCCCTGCTCTGCCCTGCCCTGCTCTGCCCTGCTCTGCCCTGCTCTGCCCTGCTCTGCCCTGCTCTGCCCTGCTCTGCCCTGCTCTGCCCTGCTCTGCCCTGCTCTGCCCTGCTCTGCCCTGCCCTGCCCTGCCCTGCTCTGCCCTGCTCTGCCCTGCTCTGCCCTGCTCTGCCCTGCTCTGCCCTGCTCTGCCCTGCTCTGCCCTGCCCTGCTCTGCCCTGCTCTGCCCTGCTCTGCCCTGCTCTGCCCTGCTCTGCCCTGCTCTGCCCTGCTCTGCCCTGCTCTGCCCTGCTCTGCCCTGCTCTGCCCTGCTCTGCCCTGCTCTGCCCTGCCCTGCTCTGCCCTGCTCTGCCCTGCTCTGCCCTGCTCTGCCCTGCTCTGCCCTGCTCTGCCCTGCTCTGCCCTGCTCTGCCCTGCTCTGCCCTGCTCTGCCCTGCTCTGCCCTGCTCTGCCCTGCTCTGCCCTGCTCTGCCCTGCTCTGCCCTGCTCTGCCCTGCTTTGTCCTGCTCTGCTCTGCCCTGCCCTACCCTGCCCTGCTCTCACCTGCCCCCCCCCCCCAACTGACCCCCACCTGGCCCCCACCTGACCCCCACCTGACCCCCACCTGACCCCCACCTGACTCCCACCTGACCCCCACCTGACCTGCCCTGCCGTCGTTGGCGGTGACGTTTTATGTGTGCTTTTTAGGTCTGAACTATTTCTCAAACTTTCAGGAACGTCTCGTCCGCCCAGTTCCGGACCCGCCCAGTTTCTGCTGCCCTGGCGGCTCCCGATGCCCATGGCACGATCAGGACGTCCGCCTTGGTCGCTCCCGCCGCCGGTGGCCTGACCGCTCCTGTCGACGGAGATCTGACCGCGCCTGCCGCCGGTGACCTGACCGCTCCCGCTGCCGCTGCGGTTCCTGCCGCCGTCGAGAGCCAGCTGGAGCCTGGCGATTTCACTTCCGCTGAGATAGTGTTTGAGAACGTTGATGAGTTCGTGCAACCCGCTCCGTCAGTAGCCACCCCTAGCTCCTCTCAGCAGCAGCGCGTCACGCAGCGCCAAAAACGACGAGCGAGCGCTGAGTCGCCATCTGTGGAGGAGCGCATAATGGAGGAGATGGCGCACAACCGCGCCGCTGCGAAGTCTGTGAACGCCACGTTTGCAAGCTTTGTGCTTGCCCAGCTGGACAGCCGTGACGCGCATGATGCAAAGCGTGCTCGCGACGAAATTTACCGCGTGCTTAGCGAGTAAGTGTGTGGTTGTGTTCGTTCGTGTGTGGTTGTGTGGTTCGTGTGTGGTTCGGGCGCGTGTGGTGTTCCCAGAGTTGTGTTGTGCAGAGTGGTGTGCTGCAGAGTGGCGCGCTGCAGAGTGGTATAGATAGTCCAGAGTGTTGTGCACCACTGGTACAAATACACCAACATTGTTCAACATGCTCATTTGAAAATGTGCCTTTCTCCATAAAACAACCTGACTATTAACTGATTGTCATTTATTTAGGTTCAAGCTAAGCAAAGCTACAACAGATAGGTGTCGAGAAAGGTGAACATTTCAACTTCATTGGAATGTCACGGCAGGCCCCATCGCCCACAGACAACTGGTGCTGAGTGGCGCGTCCGTGTCGTCCGGTGGCCGCTTCCGCTCCGCGGGTCCAGTCTAGTGGACGTCCGCCCGGTCCACCCGGGACTGCTGCCACGGCACGCTGCCGACGCCGTTGAAGTAGGTGACTAAGGCGTCGCGCACCTGGGTCGCCTGCCTGGTGGGGTTGCGTGCTGCACCTGGGTTGGTGATGTTGCCCAGGCCGGCCACCTCGCCGCGCTCCTCAGCGCCAGGCGTGCTGTAGCAGCCCGGGCGCGTCTCCTGGCGGGCCACGTCCTTGCCGCGCAGGAAGTTGTGTAGCACGCAGGTGGCCTGCACCATCAGTTTCGTGCTCGGGACGCTGCAGCCGATGGGGCCTCGGTAAATCCGCCACCTTTGTGCAAGAATACCAAAGGCATTCTCGCACGTCAGCCGAGCGCGTGACATGCGGTAGTTGGCGATCCGGCGCTCAGGGTTGAGCCGAGCCCCCGGAAACGGCCGCATCAGGAAGGGCCGCAGTGGGAAGGCCTCGTCGGCCACAAGCACATGTGGCAGGGCGGTGTCAGTGCCGGGCAACGGTTCCGGCCCGGGCAGCACTGCCGGTCCACCCTTCAGCTGCTCCTCCAGCATACTGCCCAGCTCGCAGGCCGCCCACACGCCGCCGTCGCTCTCCTGCCCGTTGCCGCCGACGCTGATGAAGCTGAACCGGTAGTGGGCGTCAACTACCGCCATGAGGACAACGCTGCAGAACCCTTTATAATTGTAATGGATGCTACCACTGTTTGACGGCTTCTCGATCATGACATGCTTGCCATCCACGGAGCCCACGCAGTTAGGGAACTGCCAGATGGCCTCAAAGTCCTTGGCCATCTGTCTCCACTCAGACGGGGTCGGGAAGGCCAGAACTGTTGGCCCAAGTTCAGACCAGATTGCTTCGCATACCTCTGGGATGATCTTGCGAATCGTCGCGTACCCGATGCGGTAGGATTCGGCCACAGACTTCATCGAGCCGCCCGCCGCCAGGAACCTCAGCGTCACCGCCAGACGCTCGCCAGGGGAGATGGGATCCCGCATGGTGGTGGCTTCCTTCTTTATCTTGTCAGAGACAAGGGCCAGCAGCTCGTCGAAATCTTCAACACTCATGCGGAAATACCGCTGGTGTGCGGCTGAGTCGGTGTTCCGCATCTCGCGGACCAGCGTGTGATACTCGCCCGTTTGGTCCCGACGAAGAAGAATTGGGCGCACCCAGCAGGTCCGCTGATGGCGCTCCTGGCGCCTTCTCTGCAGGCGCCGCAGGAAAACCAGCCGCAAAAGATGCTGGCGGTTGATATCCATGATACCGTTTGCCCCAATATATATGATATTAGGACAAAACCGCTGTCGGCCGTCACTTATCCAGTACAAACCAGCTGAAATTCCTATTGTGAAAAGTGACAACTCGTAAAAACGATAAACTTCTAAATTGAAGCGAAAAACGCGAAAAAATCAACTCATAAAGCGAAAAAACGAAAAAACAAAAAAATAGAAAATCAAAAACGCATGCCGTGGAGCCAGACCTTTAGTGACGTCATGCCATGTCATTTTTGGTGAAAAAACGTTAAATGTTTGAAAAATCGTAGAAAATAGCGTGTTACTGCAAATTGCAAATAAAAGGCGTCAAAAGAAGGGAAATAACATTGTCTTTGACATGGCTATCTCAGATTTCCAAAATTTTGGGTTTTTGACCCCCAAAAATGCAAAAAACTGATTTTTGGGGAAGAATTTCCACAAAAGTTTTTTGTTTGAAGATTTTCAAAAAAAACGGAAGATATATTAGAGAACCGAGTATGAACGATGTTCAAACCAAATTTCAAAGCAATTTATTTATTTTTGACTGACATGGCTATCTAAGAACAAGTAACTCATGACGTCATTTTTTTAAATTGCGTTTTTTGGCTTTTACTGACCAGATACAGACAAATAAATGCCACCACTGTATTTCGAAGACAAAACTAGTCTAGAAACATGCAATGTTTATTTAGATTAATCAATTTCAAATTTTGACCTTATTGTGACCTGACCTTGACCTGAGGACGATTATATGGTGTCAGGCTGTGAAAATAGTTGCTTCTATCGAATTATACGTGTAAAATAACCCATACAACATGTGTCGCATGGCTTTCGTAGACCTGTGACCTTGTGTGACCTGACCTTGACCTTGACCTTTGCTTACAATTTCACTTTTACTTATGCGGGAAATGAATTATACACTCTGGAGCACTTTGTGAGATAATAGTTGCAATATAAGGCTTTGGATGGAAAGTATAGCCCCAAAAACTCAAATACTTACATTTTACATTTGACCTGACCGTGACCTGACATATGACCTTATTTTAAGAATTTCGAGTATGCATTCGATTCTTATCGTTGAGAGCTTGCGATCGCCGCATTGCGCGTCTCGCTGCGGTTATTGGTTCGGAAGATACGAGGGGGGTAAAATTTACCCCCCTAGCGCCGCACGTTCGGCTGGAGACCCCAGCGCCGCGCGGGTTAACACGCGCAGTGGAGAGGGGTATGCCACTAACACTCAGTGGAGAGCGGTATTCCACTAACACGCAGTGGAGAGGGGTATGCCACTAACACGCAGTGGAGAGGGGTATGTCCGGGGGGGGGCGCTAGTTGTTTGGTAGCCGTGACGTCACCATGGCAGTCGAATCCCGCTTTACAGTGTTAAGGCAATGCAAAGTGGCTTGGTAGTTTCCCCCCTTTATTTTGTTATCTAAGAGAGATGATACAAGTATTTATGCTCAATGGGAAGCTTGTTTCTTCAAGATTCCTGGAATGGCCTCCGATTTTACCTGAGACACTCCAATCGTCCACAATTATCGGTCGAGTGAAGGCATGTTCCGCCCAAACGGCGCGCCGGAGCGGGGCCCGCCGTCAGGCTGTACACCGCCGCCACCGCGCCGGCCGCAAGTTGGTGAGAACCGCTGCGACGCCTCGCAAGAGACTGTACCGCCGCGGGGCCGGCAGGCCGCCGCCGCTGCCAGCGCGCTGACTGAATAAGTACTCTGGGTATGCCCGAGGCCCTATAACCAGGTAGACACGAGCCATTTGACCTTGAACTCGGCGGACCGCCGGAGGACGTCACTGACGGTGCCCGGCTCCTTCGTCGGCACCGCGCTCAAGCGCATGGCTGTAACTCGTAAACGACAAAAAATATCACCCTATAGAGGCATATTTTCGGAATCAGCGCATCGAGGAGGCCCTGTATGCAACATTTGGGGCAAATCGAGACACCTCGGAATGTCACACTGCCAGTGTGATATCTGATGCTGCTAATTTGACGAACGTCAGCCATCGAAACCTGCACGCAGCACAGCAACACGCCACAACAGACTGTTCCTGCGCTATTGCTAGCTGAAATCTTTGAATTCGATTGGTGCAGCGCTCTGCCGCCAGTGACGTCAAATTACGTTTTGTGAGCACCGACGAAGCGACCTATACGGCGCCCAAGCGGTGTCACCCCCTGGGTATGGCACTAACACGCAGTGGAGGGGGGGGGGGGGGCACTTTAGTGCCCCCCCCCCCCTAAGATCTCCGAAAGCATGAGAGCTATAACGATCAAACTTACAGGGTAGGTATGTGCTATGATGATCTACATGTTCTGACATTCTCGTGACCTTAGGTCAATATCTTCAAGGTCAAATCTGTCTGGCCAATGTCACAATTTTAGGAATTTGACCTCTGTGACGTCACAGGTCACCAGCAATGTACCCCGGGATGAGCATTGACATTAGCTACCGAATGGCGTATGAATCATCCCGATCCGACTGTTGGTTCCGAAGATATCTCTTCGCCGACCTCGATTCTGGCCGCCATCTTCGATGTCAAATCCAAATAACTCAAATGTACCGACCGATTTTCATTTTTTTCGTCAAACGATCCACTATTGAGTTGGCTTTAATGTCGCGTAAAACACACCGCCCTGCTCCGCTTCGTTTTCGAGCTATTCACGAAAAACGTGGGGGGGGGGGGGGGGGGCATAAAAGTTATCGATCGGAGTTTCCCGCTAACCTCCTTTAGTATATCATACGGCAAAGATACAGCTTAAACAATCACCATATCTCACGGTCTATTAAATGGACGGAATCCCTCCGCGTACTCTGGCCGCCCGCCGTCCTGTCTGACCGGTCACGCGACCTGTCGCCGGCCAGCCAATCCGAGAGTCGGGCCGGCGGACTGGGGTCGGCCAATCAGAGAGTAGATCCGCGACCGGTCGGCCAACGCGAGCGAACACACACACACACACACACACACGCACACGCACAAGCGCGCGCTTCACTTCAAATAGTAAGTTAGATGAGATCGGAGCGTTCATATGATAATGGGAACTGAAGGCCCCTTGCCCATGACTGGTGCCTGGCTTAATAATCTCCCGCGTACCTGTGTCAATCGAGAGTGGACTGACGTCATCAGTAGTTGTGTTGCGATGTGTTCTGGATGCAGCTGGTAGGAAGCCTCCCCTCGGCTCCTGAACTGAACACATTCACTGGTCCTCGACTGCACGTGGAAGTCGTCACCTTCTCCCTGCCTGTTCTATCCCGTAACGATGTATTATCTCACCTTCACCCCACTCCAGCGTCAACACGTCTATGTCTCTCCGCATGTATATTGTATATATGCACACATGTCTGTCTACAGCGCGTGCTGCCCCGCCCAGAGCGTCGTCTGGCTAGATCCCAGACAGCGCCGGGGGGGGGGGGGGGGGGGGCAGCTGCGCTTGACTACGGCGCCCCCGCTGCCTCTGCTGCCAGGAGGCGGGGAGCGGGGCAGAGCGAGCAGCGACCCCGACCGCCCGGTCACCCGCCCGCGCCCCGCCGCACTGGCACAGACTCCGGTACGACTCAATTTAGCCACCAGGTGTTCGTGTCTTCAATTGGTGCGGTCAGGTCACAGTCCTGAAACACAACACACGATTATGTAACAGCTGCTTTCTGTACTAGGGTTAGGGGTTCGATTCCTAGATGGGTCCCCTGTATAAGGTGAAGCCTGGGCGCCGCCACCTTTGAACCAGATAATAATGCAGTTGCCGACGATATGTGATCGTAATTCGTGTCAGTGCGCAGGCGTGAACTCTCTCACAAACAGCTGGTTATGTAACGGCTGTGCTGACGCAACAGGGCAGGACCGATTCAATGAACGACACGATCTCAACCAGCAGGACCGATTCAATGAACGACACGATCTCAACCAGCAGGACCGATTCAATGAACGACACGATCTCAATCAGTCGAGTACGACACGATCTCAATCAGTCGAGTACGACACGATCTCAATCAGTCGAGTACGACACGATATCAACCAGTCGAGTACGACACGATCTCAATCAGTCGAGTACGACACGATATCAACCAGTCGAGTACGACACGATATCAACCAGTCGAGTACGACACGATCTCAATCAGTCGAGTACGACACGATATCAATCAGTCGAGTACGACACGATCTCAACCAGTCGAGTACGACACGATCTCAATCAGTCGAGTACGACACGATCTCAATCAGTCGAGTACGACACGATCTCAATCAATCGAGTACGACACGATATCAATCAGCCGAGTACGACACGATCTCAACCAGTCGAGTACGACACGATCTCAATCAGTCGAGTACGACACGATATCAATCAGTCGTGTACGACACGATCTCAACCAGTCGAGTACGACACGATATCAACCAGTTGAGTACACACCACCGTCTCAGATTGGATGAGATTTCAGATTATGAATATAAACATGAGTGAGAGTTACGCAATAACTCTGATTACAAGTTCGAGGGTTGTCATACCACCCTGTGTACCGCTTGTTCAGTCTTGCAAACATAATATCCATGTTACAGTAATTCGGAGGCTAAATGATATATTCACGACATATTGGTTGATCGGGAAGTTAAATTTGTTGGCCAATTAATTGCTCTTTGTAATGGAGCTAAGAATGAAACAAAAATTGATGAGTTGCATGCCAACAAAAATATAATTTTACACCGGGCATACATGATTATACGAAGAAAACCATCAATGCATAAATGGAGACTCGAAGAAGAATGAATTATTACTTGTTCGATCACTACCCTTCAGCTCCGCCCGCTGTTTACCCTGGACCCCTCCCTCCCTGATGTCGACGGGCGGGAGCAGCTGGGCGTGGAGCCGAAACCAGTGACATACCATTTATATAATGCAAAGCTAAGGCTAGGTTATTGGCATGCCCAGCAGCACACAACTAAGGCCAGTGTTTACGTGTTGTAACCTGAAGTGAAATACAGCCGCCTCCACTTCGACGAACACGAAGAGAAGGGTACAGTAACGAGACCGCACCGCGAGACCACAACAATGAAATGCATTTCCTCATGTCTAGTACGAATGCTTCTTTCTAGCTGTGATCCCCACATGTGGTTTCCTGTATGGTTTCAGCATTAGCTGAGCTAACAGGAGCAGGACACACAATTTGCGCCACTCGTGGGCCAGCAAGAACAAGGAGATGCAACGTAGGTTCTCGAATTAATCCATACCCCATTCCCCGGTGATGTAAGTGAAGGAAAAGAAGGATGACGCCTCACCAGGAAGACACAGCCTCTACGATAAGTAATTACTATATGTTTTGTTATAACATTATGTTACCATCCTGAGCCCCGCAAGCGTGTCCTGCGACTCACTGGTGGAAGCCTTGCACTGCCGGAGCGCCTCGTTGAATCCCTCGCAGAGTGAGATGTCCGACTGGCCCTGGGCGCACTGCAGGAACTGTTTGACCTCCCAGGCACAGGCCCCGGTGGGCTCGCTTGGGCCGCCCGGCGCCGCCGCCTGGGCCGGGTACAGCGGGGCGGGGGCGGCCGCCGGAGCCGCCACCGCTGCCTCAGCCGCCGCCGGCGCCGCGCTTCCGCCGCCGCCCGTCAGCGCGTGACCGACCACGTGGCCGACCGTGGAGCCGATGGCGACGCCTCCAGCGGTGGCGGCCATCTGTGCCATCAGGCCGGGGCCCTGGGACGGCGCCGCCGCCATCGGAGCCGGCGGGTGGGCGGCCGGCGCCGCGGCAGGCACGGAGCTGGTGGGCGGACGAACATAGGTTAGAAGAGGTCGGTTTTACAGAAGACAGGTTCAGACGTACGGTCTACCCAAGGTACTTTAATAGAGGTAGGGGCTTAAGGATTCTGTCACGTGACTTCCTCACCGCACGTGCAACTGATCGCCGGGATCCTCCAGTGTGGTTGGGCCCAAGAAATCGCTGTCAGCTGATACTCCCATTGCTTTAACATGGAGATTTTGTAGATGTTTTTAAGAAAAATATTTAGGTACTAAATGACTTTGCAGGTGGATTCATGACGCGGGTATGGATAGAGGATAGAACAAGGTATTTTTGATCACCCGGCGGTAGCTTTTCTCGCCTTAAATTTGTGAACAGGCGGTCTCAATCACAGCCGAAAATCGCACGCGTTCGGATAGTGGTTATGGAGGTAGTATCAGTGGCGGCGGGTGGTATTTTCGGATGGGGGCAAACAAACCCAGGGGCCCCCTCGGTCAAAGGGCCCTCTCCCAAGGACAAAGGCCCCCCCCCCAAAAAAAAAAACATGGCGCGAAATGGTATCTCCTCGGATTTAGGCCACTATATTTTGCAGGGTCCCTAAATAGTCACAAAACATCGGACAGGCCTATGTTGAAGTCTCAGGCCCTCCGAGGGCCCCTCAGGCCTCCCGAGGGCCCCTCAGGCCTTCCGAGGGCCCCTCAGGCCTTCCGAGGGCTCCTCAGGCCTACCGAGGGACCCCTCAGGCCTACCGAGGGCCCCATCAGGCCTACCAAGGGCCCATCAGGCCTACCGAGGGACCCCTCAGGCCCACCGAGGGCCCCTTCAGGCCGACTGAGTGCCTTCTGTCGGGCTCAGAGGGCCCCTCAGGCTGGCTGGGGGCACCTCGGGGCCCTCGGTCAACTTCTTGGAGGGCCCCTCTTACAAATGTATGGGGGCAAAATCACCCCCCCCCCCCACACACACACACTTATTGAGTGTGTGTGTGTGTGTGGGGGGGGGCAGCTGCCTCCTGCCCCCCCCCCCCTATCCGCCGCCCCTGGGTGGTATCACTGGTATCGCAATAGGACCTTCAATGGGCGTCATAATATTTGTTATTTGTTATTGTATTGTTATTATTGTTATTTGATTATTTGCATCTAAAACGGTCCGAGACTCAGGGGCGCAACCTCGTCTAACATGTTAACACTCGTCTAGCATGTTAACTAGGGGGGGGGGGACACCCAGTCGGTCCGAGACTCAGGGGCGCAACCTCGTCTAACATGTTAACACTCGTCTAACATGTTAACTAGGGGGGGGGGGGGACACCCAGTCGGTCCGAGACTCAGGGGCGCAACCTCGTCTAACATGTTAACACTCGTCTAACATGTTAACTAGGGGGGGGGGGGGGACACCCAGTCGGTCCGAGACTCAGGGGCGCAACCTCGTCTAACATGTTAACACTCGTCTAACATGTTAACTAGGGGGGGGGGGGGGGGGGGGGACACCCAGTCGGTCCGAGACTCAGGGGCGCAACCTCGTCTAACATGTTAACACTCGTCTAACATGTTAACTAGGGGGGGGGGACACCCAGTCGGTCCGAGACTCAGGGGCGCAACCTCGTCTAACATGTTAACACTCGTCTAACATGTTAACTAGGGGGGGGGGGGACACCCAGTCGGTCCGAGACTCAGGGGCGCAACCTCGTCTAACATGTTAACACTCGTCTAACATGTTAACTAGGGGGGGGGACACCCAGTCGGTCCGAGACTCAGGGGCGCAACCTCGTCTAACATGTTAACACTCGTCTAACATGTTAACTAGGGGGGGGGACACCCAGTCGGTCCGAGACTCAGGGGCGCAACCTCGTCTAACATGTTAACACTCGTCTAACATGTTAACACTCGTCTAACATGTTAACACTCGTCTAACATGTTAACACTCGTCTAACATGTTAACACTCGTCTAACATGTTAACACTCGTCTAACATGTTAACTAGGGGGGGGGACACCCAGTCGGTCCAGCGGTCACACACATGGTCACACAGCACTTATGTAATGCAGTGGAACAAAAACATTCTTATCTCAGGGGACATGGTTCTGCCAGGGCTCGAAACCGGATTCCCCAAGTCATAAACGCGGAAGAAGCTGGATATTGTTACTTGTATTTAATGTAAGCATCCAATGAAGTCCGGCAGCATGCTGTGGGTGAGAAGAGTGAACCGAGTCCAGCCGAGTTACCTGTGTGCCGGGGCGGGGGCGGGAGCATGCCGAGGCGCGGCGGCCCGGGCCGGGGCGCGCGGCGCGGGAGCAGAGACACGACCACGACGAGGCATCTTCTCTGCGGTAAACAAAAAAAAACACACATCGTCAGGTCAGGGCATCGCCTTTCTTTAGCACACAAAATACAGGTCAGGTGAGGTGCTTTTTAGGGTCACCTTTCTGCCGAGCAAATAACACGAAGGTCAGATGAGTTGTCAGTGTCACCTCTTAAGCATTACAACACTCGTGTGTTGTGATTCAGACGCGACAGACTTTGCTGTACTATAAGTTTGAAACTTTGAACAATGCTATTCACTGATAATGCCAGCCATTTATCTCCACTTTTGGCCGTGTTTAGTATAACTGTGCTAGGTACTCATTTGATTGGCAAATGATAACAGAGGTAGGTGACCCGTTTCATTACATAGGTACACAGAAAAGACAACACAACATGGTAAGTATGAAAATATGTTGCAGCGAAGGACAATGACTTATATTACATACCATGTTATATATATATATATGGGGGAGGGGGGGGGGAATGTCACCAGGGCCTTATTAACCATCAGAGCGAAATGTGACGAGAATCTTCATTGATGGCATGTAGTAATTAAGCCATTCTTACACTATACATACATACATACAGCAATGCAACTTGTGATAATTGTGCCAGAGTTGAGTTGATTGATCTATACCTGTACCACTATGACCAAGTTGAAGTGTTTTGGTGAGAGCTTGCTGCAGCATTGAGCAAGAAACTTTCAGAGGGGAGCTCATAATAATTGCATGTCACAAGGTTTTCACTTTTCAGGATCCTTCAAATGTTCTTACATTATAATTAAAATTTGTAAGCTTCTTCTTACTTGGTATCTCTTATCATCAGAACATACATTGGAAGTTACTACACACAGCAAGCACACTATACATGTTTCCAAAAATGTTTCACATGAAAAGAATAATGATAGGGAATGCTTCAGACATTCTTAAGAAAAATACAAAGTTCATCAATCCAGGTATAATAAGAAGTTCATTAACATCAGAGAAGACTGGATAGATGTGAGATGCATAAAGCAGGTGGTGATGCTGCTAGGGTAATGCCACGTTTGGTCCCTGTCAGAACGACTGTCACTGTATGCTGACAGTGTCTTCTTTGCTGACAGTTGCTTAAAGAAAATGAAATGTCCCTTTACAAGTGCTAAGTGAAATGTCCATTTAAAAGTGTTAAGTGAAATGTCACAAACATTCCACCACAAAGCATGGGGGGGGGGGGCATGACCAATGCTATGATGACGTTTAAACTTTAAAGTGAGCACATTTGTGTGGGATTAACAAATGTGAGTCTTCCAGCTTTGTGAGCAGGCTAAACTGGCCAATCACATATATTAAAATGTAATCATGATGTTGATATTTATAATTATTCAGGGCAGCTAAAATACTTTGAGGCAAGCCTTGACTGCAATACACTGCAATTGCTCAATTGAGGTTCAAAACAAGTTAGAGGACAATGTTGTGTTGATGCAGCACAAAGCTATGCTAATGCATAATATATCTGCTGACCTACAGACACTTCGTGCATGACCCACAGTTGCCTCACACCCTAAGTGTTTTAATAATAAAAGTGAACATGTCATAGTACATGCCATAGTAAAAGCACAGAGCAGAGAGCATGTCTTTGGTCTATGGCCATGTTTGACTGGGAGCTACATTGACTCCTGATTTGTAAATTTGATTTGCAATAGATGTTAAAATTTGACAGCTTCTTACAAATGTTTTGGACTGATATGCAAAACAACTGTCATTAGCTTTTCCAGCCAAAGAAAGGGGCAGAACATGTAAATATTTGGTTCCAGCATACACAAATAAGTTGCAATGGAGTAGGACAAGACAAGCCAGTGTTCACTATCAGGTATAATTGGTTACTTCATGATCAGAAATACAAATACGACAAACTACTGCCAAGCCGCACATGTCAAAACACTGAAGATGTAATGTTTAGTTTACCTTGTGATTGTTGTGTATGTAGTATGTACCTTAACCTCGCCCTATGGGGACCATTTCTTACCTTCGCCCTACGGGGGGGGGGGGGCTGACAGCCCCCCCCCCGTTAACTTTCAAACCAAGCAACATAGAGCAATGCGGTAAGAACCAGCATGTTGCCTGTCATGAGGAATCTAACAGTATACGATGTTTAGGTTTCAGGTCAACGGGTGACCTTCCAGGTCAAGTGAATGACCTAAGATCGGCCACGTCCAAAAATAGCGATTTGCTCTGTCCGTCATCATTACCAAAGTTATGAGTATAGAACGGTTTGGTTAGCGTCAAAATGTTGGTCGTTGTATTAGCTATCTGTCAATATATCGATTTTTAGGTCTGGGTCAATTAACGACCTCTTAGGTCACATAAATTGTCACCATAGATGAAAATTGCTATGTGATTTGCATTACAGCACATGTACAGGGCGCTTACTATAACTTCCGAACGGAGAGATAAGACACCGTAAAAAGTAACGGGTTGCCTGTCATAAGGAAAATCCAAAGGCATCCCACTATCAGTATCTAGGTCAACTGGTGATCTTTGGGGTCAGATCAGTGACCCTTTGGAGTCTGACATGACCTTGACAAAAAGGTCATAGGTCACGATCTAATAGTCATATACACTTAAAATTTTGAAAGGATACATATAATTGTTGTAAACTCAGCTACTGAAAATTTCAGCAAGATGCGCCACATGTGTAAAAAGTTATTCAAGAAAAATATCAGGGGAGGGGGGGGGGGGCTGTCAGCCCCCCCCCCCCCCACCTAGGGTGAGGGTTAAGCACCAACACCACTAATACCATGAAATGCCAGAATTAAAGCATGTCAATATTAGACATTTGGCAGGGTAAACAACTGTAACACTGGACAAGTCCTAACACCAGACTTCATGCTATTGGTGATATAGACAACACTGACACACTATATCACCAATAGCATGACAAATCTGGTGTTAAGAAGTGTCCAGCATTACAGTTGTTTTACCCTAGTTCAGTTAACAATATCACATCACTTAACCCGCGAGTTACTGGGGTATATTCCATAACGCGACTTACAGGGGGGGGGGGGGACTATTTTTTGCCCCCCCCCCCCCCCTCGGATCTCCGGAACTACTGGACCGATTGTAGAAATTAAAACGGCATTCGATAGCCCTGGGAAATTTATCGAGGCAAACATAATATTGTTGACTTCGGGGTCACCGATGACGTCATAGGTCAGGTCAAGTACAAAATGTTTGACCGTGTCAAAAGGTCTCGATGGATGGAGTTGTCGCGCAAAATTGCGATAGTAAACGCATAAGCAGTCGATAAATCGGTATGATTCGTGTGTCTGACACTTCTAAGTACCATTCTAAGCTGTTTATGACCTTGGGTCAGGTCAAGGCATCCGAGGGTACGAGGTCAAACTGCAGATTACGGTCATTAGGCGTTGTAACACATGCTTATGGTTTTGTTTTTCGTCTAGAACGCGAAAAATGACCTTAGAGCATTGTTTGTACCATATAAATAGAAGTGAAAAGCAAAAACGGAAATGCATTGTTTATGCACAAATCAACCACCATAGCTGTGAGGTGGTTGATTTGTGTTATTTAAAGGTCATAACTTTATAAGTCAGTAATTTTTGAAGATATCGACTTCAAATTTGGTGCACATATTCACCGAACACGTCTCGATCACATATATTCCGGTTTTTGGATAATTCTGTTTTTTTTTTTTATATTTGGATTTCTCAAAATTAGGAGAGAAAAAAACTCCAACAATCCGAGATCGCAGATTGATAGCCCAGTCTATTGTCAGTAATTTGATTTAAAACAATTGAATTTATCTCAAACATTGTACCTTTGACAGCGTTTTCCGTAAACCATTATTTTTCAACAAAAACCGTAGAACATGACGTCAGTCTGACGTCCTTTCCGGTTGACCTATCATAACCTCATCTTTTTCCTTTGGCCAACATGTGTATAATTGATGTGAGAGAAGGTACTGCAAGTTTGGTGACCGTACCAGTGTTGGTTTCAGAGTTATTGCAAAATAACGGGAGGGGGAGCAAAAATAGCCCCGCCCCCCGCCCCCCCCCCCCAGTAAGTCGCGAGTTAATTCTGTAACATACAGGGCTTCTTTAAAAATTATTAGTTTGTACTTAAACTTATTTGAAAGCACAAATTGCAGGTTTCTAGATATTAGATTGGGCTGATTTTGGCTGCATTCTTTGCACACTTTCCCCACCAGGGGATCCAGGAATTCCCTGAAAATCATTCTGTCTTGTTCTTTGTGTATTTTCCCCTTTTTGCACCTTACTTGTACAGAGCGTGCCAGAAATGAGCACTACAGTTGAAAATATGGCTGTGCTGCTGGGGACAGCTTTCCCATTTCCTCTTAGTTTCCCAGAAATCTCAAACACAGAAAGCAGTTCAGAACGCATATTCCTGGAACTTCCACAGAATCCCTGCAGGAATGTGTGCAAAAACGCTGCCTTTACCTTCATAATCTAGATACCCAGTCCACATAATTGAACACAATTAGGTCCCAATTTGAACTGAAAGCACCCCAGCTCAACCTAGGTGAAGGAAACATTTTATTTGCCAAGGTTTGATGCAGGTGTTTATAATGTTCTTTAGAACTACCCCGTTGTATTCCGCTTTTGCACACCTTTTTATAGGAAAATTGAATATTGTATACTAAATATACATGTCTGATTTCATCAGAACTGCACTCAAAACAGGGATATTGTCAGTACTTACCTGACAATAATTATTTGTATCACCCGTCAATCGCCTCAGCCGACCGGAACGACTCCCCCATTACAACTGAAATGTAAACAATGTGGGCTGTTTTGTGTGTGAAATGCAGCCTTGGAATTTGGACCATTTTCTGGACTTTTTGGGTCCAAAGAATTGTGCTCTCTTCATATTTGTTCAGGAAATTTGCTCTGTTTTCGCCTGATCTTACCGACATTGTAGTTAAAATATAATTCAATTTTCCTCACAAGGATTTAATATCTATTACAAATCAGGATTTTTTACTTTCAAAGTAAAAAAAAGTAAAACAAAATGTAAATCTCAACTTGCCTGACAATATAATTTTACTCTCCACCTATAGATTTTTACTCTCCAAGACCAGGTCATGAAATGAAAAATCTAACACTGGTGAAATGTGTCAGATATGTATCCAGTAACATCACATCGTGGTAGCAGCTGCTGTGCGGCTGACCTTCGGCCTCAAATACAAGTCTTGCGCTCCGCCAGGAACGGAGGTTTAGTGAGAGCGTGATGGAGTTTAGTGGTCGACCAGATACATGACGTCAGATGATAGCCAGTATCTGATGCATTTCTGTGCCCATGTTGTTTACATTTAATTGTAATGGCGGAGTTGCTGCAGGCGGTTGGCTGAGACTATTGACAGGTGATACAAATCACTATTGTCAGGTAAGTACTGATAATGTCCCTGTTTTGAGTGCAGTTCTCAGTAAATCAGGTGTAGAATTAGTATACAATATTCAATTTGCCTATATAAAGGTGCAAAAGCGGGATATCGCCAACTACCCTATTCTATCTTACATGTGATGAATTCCCAAGTGGCCTCTCTAAAATCCCGTATATTGTAAGGTAAGGCAAGGTAAGAGCTCCATAGCCTGAGCCAGGGCACTATACACCGAGCCCTGAGGCTCCATACAGTTCAGTTATCGGGGATCCTCACAAGAACACGGCCGATGAAAACATGCAAAATCCGCTGCACCTTAACCTAAATAAAACATTAATCATTTATATTCTTCTTACCAGTCCTGTGTAGGGTCAAAACTTGTATATATCTCAACTCTGAACCGTTAAACAACGTCGCAATCCAATGCAGAATGTCAAAGACTGAGAATCTGCGTCCTCGTGACGACGTATAAAAAGTATTTGCGTTGTTAATGTCTCTGTTGCGTAAGTAGTGAACTATTCCAGAAAAGTTATAGTGATGATCACTGGGGAAAAAACTGCATATTAAAACAAAATATGTTATTCAGGATGTTAGTTAGTGTTCATCAAATACAAAAATAAAAGATTTTCTTTGATTAAGATATTGAAACATATGAACTCTAGCTAGTAATTATCAGTTATTCGATGGAAGTAATTTATAATTACTACATAGAGTCTCATAACAAATATATTTGCGAGCAATTACACAGCCGGCTTCTGCAAACGCTATCACCGCGCGATCCGCTCCAGACGTCCGCCGTTGGGTCTCGTCAAACGGTGTTCTATGACCGTGGGTCTCGTCGTCCCGGGAAAATAACGTAAGTTTGAGCCACGCAAAAATGCACTCCTATCTCTCGTATACTATAGATAGTTTGTACAAATTGAAAGTGCAATTCATGCACTGGCGGCGCCACCACACAAGGGCAAGAGTGGCAGACTCAAGACTCCTATTGTTGGGAAAAATGTGTAATTGCCCCCCCCCCCCGAAACAGGAAAAATGGTAGGCAAACATATGTTTTGCCCTCCCCACTCATGACACTCATGAAATAATGACTTGAGAATATATCATCATTATTCCCCTCCCCACTCAACATTTTGTGTTTGCTGACTGCCTTCAAGCGGGGGTATGTGGCCCTCTTGAGGGCTTGCAGGGAATCTTGAGGGCTTGCCCCTCCCCCCTTGAAGATTTATAAATATGCCACTGCTTGTGACTACCGTTTCTGAGTGAAATTCTCCCCCCCCCCTCATGCTTGAAACCTAGATCAGACACTAGGTGGGAACATTAGCGGATTGGTACATGCTATTATCGCTTTTCGCTAGCTGACGTCATAATTACGTCACAGAAACAGACGCAGCAGGAAACAGACAGAAGCACTTCCATACTCTGCTTCAGGGGAATATCAAATCTGTTTGTTTTCATTTCAGTTTGATTTGTCTCATGTGCCACTACTGAAACATCTGCTAGCGCTTTTGCTGTTTCTGTGATTTTCCACTAGCAGAAGTAGCCTCTCCGCAGGATCCATGGTTCCTATCATGACATATTGCCTTTCTGGCTTTTCATTGGTTGCCATGGAGAACGAAAGCGCTACTAGCGGCTGCTAGCATGCATCCGAACAGCGCTATGGCTGCTTTTGCCACCCCTAGCAAAATATGACACTGCCACTGAAATCAGGAGTCAGGACTCATTCACCTGGTATGTTAAGGTGTAAGTTCATGGACTGAGTATTAGATGGGTCTCTTCAGATGTTTATGTCCATATCTTCATTTGAGTTCAGGCTTTGACTTGCTGATAGCATAGCCTGTGAAGCATTGCTATTATAAGGTCAAGGCTAAAATGCTAGTGCAGTAAGAGCTACATTACAGGCTGTTATTTTTCTAACAGGAAGCAAAATCAAAAATATGTCAGCGGATATGGCATGCCTAGCATTGATGTGCTGTGTATACAGGTGGTATGACTAAAATTAGTCTCTAATTATCTGCATTATGAATGTCATTGCTATGAAATGATAACTGGTCCTATAACCATACCAGTGTAAATCTGGGTGGTGGCTTGTGATATGAAAATAACCTATTATCAAAGTGAAATCAAAGGGTTATTTGTAGTTAAGGACTTCCTAGATATTGCTTGCACCTATCAGACACACTCATTCACTTAGGTTTGGTTAGGCTAGTTAAGGTTGGGCTAAGCTGTGGGTCTGGCGGGCATTACGTCTTGTAGGAGGTGTTCAGCACAGGGGTCAGATAGCTGCAGTTTTAGCAAGGGTAAGTCTAGTTGGGCCAGAGGAGCATTGCCCCATTACTGCTCTGCTTACAATAGTGTATGTCTGTCTTGTCTATATTATCTGTATAATGTTTATATCACAGATATGCTCTCAGCTTATTAAACTACATGGACTTTCCATATCCAATTTAATCTCTATGTTTACGCCACTATCTGCATCTAATCCACTCATATCCTCTACCCCCTCCCCAGAGTGCTCATCAGTACCGCCCTATGGTTTCTGTTTTCCAGTTGAGCCATGCCTCGTATCGACACGGACGTGAAGCTTGACTTCAAGGATGTGCTGCTGCGCCCCCCCCCCTTCCCTCCCCAGAGTGCTCATCAGTACCGCCCTATGGTTTCTGTTTTCCAGTTGAGCCATGCCTCGTATCGATACGGACGTGAAGCTTGACTTCAAGGATGTGCTGCTGCGCCCCCCCCCCCCTCCCTCCCCAGAGTGCTCATCAGTACCGCCCTATGGTTTCTGTTTTCCAGTTGAGCCATGCCTCGTATCGATACGGACGTGAAGCTTGACTTCAAGGATGTGCTGCTGCGCCCCCCCCCCCCCTCCCTCCCCAGAGTGCTCATCAGTACCGCCCTATGGTTTCTGTTTTCCAGTTGAGCCATGCCTCGTATCGATACGGACGTGAAGCTTGACTTCAAGGATGTGCTGCTGCGCCCCCCCCCCCCCCTCCCTCCCCAGAGTGCTCATCAGTACCGCCCTATGGTTTCTGTTTTCCAGTTGAGCCATGTCTCGTATCGATACGGACGTGAAGCTTGACTTCAAGGATGTGCTGCTGCGCCCCCTTCCCTCCCCAGAGTGCTCATCAGTACCGCCCTATGGTTTCTGTTTTCCAGTTGAGCCATGCCTCGTATCGATACGGACGTGAAGCTTGACTTCAAGGATGTGCTGCTGCGCCCCCCCCCCCCCCTCCCTCCCCAGAGTGCTCATCAGTACCGCCCTATGGTTTCTGTTTTCCAGTTGAGCCATGCCTCGTATCGATACGGACGTGAAGCTTGACTTCAAGGATGTGCTGCTGCGCCCCCCCCCCTCCCTCCCCAGAGTGCTCATCTGTATCGCCCTATGGTTTCTGTTTTCCAGTTGAGCCATGCCTCGTATCGACACGGACGTGAAGCTTGACTTCAAGGATGTGCTGCTGCGCCCCCCCCCCCCTTCCCTCCCCAGAGTGCTCATCTGTATCGCCCTATGGTTTCTGTTTTCCAGTTGAGCCATGCCTCGTATCGACACGGACGTGAAGCTTGACTTCAAGGATGTGCTGCTGCGCCCCCCCCCCCCTCCCTCCCCAGAGTGCTCATCTGTACCGCCCTATGGTTTCTGTTTTCCAGTTGAGCCATGCCTCGTATCGATACGGACGTGAAGCTTGACTTCAAGGATGTGCTGCTGCGCCCCCCCCCCCCCTCCCTCCCCAGAGTGCTCATCTGTATCGCCCTATGGTTTCTGTTTTCCAGTTGAGCCATGCCTCGTATCGATACGGACGTGAAGCTTGACTTCAAGGATGTGCTGCTGCGCGCCCCCCCCCCCCCCTCCCTCCCCAGAGTGCTCATCTGTATCGCCCTATGGTTTCTGTTTTCCAGTTGAGCCATGCCTCGTATCGACACGGACGTGAAGCTTGACTTCAAGGATGTGCTGCTGCGCCCCCCCCCCCCCCCCCCCCTTCCCTCCCCAGAGTGCTCATCTGTATCGCCCTATGGTTTCTGTTTTCCAGTTGAGCCATGCCTCGTATCGACACGGACGTGAAGCTTGACTTCAAGGATGTGCTGCTGCGCCCCCCCCCCCTCCCTCCCCAGAGTGCTCATCTGTACCGCCCTATGGTTTCTGTTTTCCAGTTGAGCCATGCCTCGTATCGATACGGACGTGAAGCTTGACTTCAAGGATGTGCTGCTGCGCCCCCCCCCCCTCCCTCCCCAGAGTGCTCATCTGTATCGCCCTATGGTTTCTGTTTTCCAGTTGAGCCATGCCTCGTATCGACACGGACGTGAAGCTTGACTTCAAGGATGTGCTGCTGCGCGCCCCCCCTTCCCTCCCCAGAGTGCTCATCTGTATCGCCCTATGGTTTCTGTTTTCCAGTTGAGCCATGCCTCGTATCGACACGGACGTGAAGCTTGACTTCAAGGATGTGCTGCTGCGCCCCCCCCCCCCCCCTCCCTCCCCAGAGTGCTCATCTGTATCGCCCTATGGTTTCTGTTTTCCAGTTGAGCCATGCCTCGTATCGACACGGACGTGAAGCTTGACTTCAAGGATGTGCTGCTGCGCCCCTCCCCCCCCCCCCCCTCCCTCCCCAGAGTGCTCATCTGTATCGCCCTATGGTTTCTGTTTTCCAGTTGAGCCATGCCTCGTATCGACACGGACGTGAAGCTTGACTTCAAGGATGTGCTGCTGCGCCCCAAACGCAGCACGCTCAGAAGCCGAGCCGATGTAAGTGTCGGCCGCCCCAGCGCCAACGCCGGTGTCTGGTTCTGCCGCGTCTGGAGGGTTTGTTTATATAAACTATGGCCGGAAATGGCGGTGCCCGCAAGCATGGTTTGCGTGACTGTGTCAGCCTCGTATTGCGGTGTCGCAATAGCTAGCTTTATTTCGTCAACATTGTCTCATGTTACTGGCCAAATTCAGAGAGTTAGGGGGAGGGATGACAACATTATTGCACGATGGCTCCGTGTGCACCACGCGCAATCAATAGTCACCGTGTGTGATATCATGAAATGGGGAGTGTCCAGAACAAAGGCATGAACATTCTGACCCGGACATAGACCCGGACACCTCCTTCGTCCTATTATTTGTTGATAAAACAAGCAATTTTGTCATCCCTTCATTCCCCCTAAATTTCTGAATTTGGCCACCAACTTACAAGTGACTTCTACAACTGGCATCTCACATGGTTGTTATGACTATGATCTCTGCCAAAACTCCTGCGTGAACGTTCTTGATTCTGCAGGTATGCATGGAAAGAACGATCACTTTCCGGAACTCTAAGTTCACCTGGACCGGTGTGCCCATCGTAGCCTCCAACATGGACACGGTGGGGACGTTTGAGATGGCCGCGACCCTGGCGAAGGTTAGTTGGCCAGTGGGTGCCGCCTCATGGGCTGTCAGCTGGTGCGTTTGATATTGCGGTGTTCGCTGTAATTGAGTTATCACAGAAATGTAAAAAAAAAATCGCAAGTGGACGATCATTTCTGAACTTCTCCATTCAGTAAACCAACAGGCCTTTTTGTCAATTTTGGTCTTAATTTCCCCGACTTCAATGAGTGTGTCGGGAGAGGCTGTATTGTTAAACATTAACGTTCGGTGCCCGGGAATGACGATACAACACGATAAGTTGAGAGCAGCACCACTTCCCAACCTGCTCACACTACTCTCTACCCCCCCCCCCCCCCCCTCACCGGGCAGCACAAGATGCTCACCACGATCCACAAGCACTACTCGCTGGAGGCGTGGCGCGAGTTCGCTGCTGGGCACCCGGACACCCTGTACTTCGTGGCGGTCAGCTCCGGAACGGGCGCCGTCGACCTGGAGAAGCTCTCCGCCATCCTGGAGGCGGTGCCGGCCCTCCAGTTCATCTGTCTGGACGTGGCGAATGGGTACTCGGAGCAGTTTGTCGAGGGTGTGAGGAAGGTCCGCGCCGCGCACCCGCAGCACACCATCATGGTGAGAAGTGGCAGCGACCGGTGTGCGGTCGCTGTTTTAGGGAGATCGGGACGGTGAAGAGACTTGGCGTTAGACGATGGGTGGATTCGCTTATTTCCTTCGATCCTAGGGGGTTATTAATTTCTTAAGATCGAAATTAATAAGGAGTCAGCGATGGGGTACCTCCGTCGCTCACGGATAATATTGTCATTTCGAACATCGTACCTTTGTGCTAGCATATTGTCTTTCACTTCACTTTGCTCATAGTTGACAGTAGTCTTTGCGTGATAGAGCATTAAATTCGCTCACACCGAAATGCAAATGTTTTCTGTGGCCGAGTCGCGTTCTGAAATCTTACGGTCGTCGCTCCACTCTCTTCCCAGACCGGCGAGCGGCCCGCCCTCTTCCCCTCTGCCGGTAATTTGGATTCATTACATCCAGTGGCACACCGATCAATCAATTACCACGCCAATCAACCAGTCACCGTCTGCCCTCGCCACTCTACCGGACCGGTTACTTTGACATGTCACCGTCCGCGCCACGTCTATCGAACACCGTCCCTCTCCCCTGTGAGGCCGGTAACGTGGTGACCGGTGAGATGGAGGAGCTGCTGCTGTCCGGGGCTGACCTGATCAAGGTCGGCATCGGACCCGGCTCCGTGTGCACCACGTCTATCTGACACTGTCCCCCGCTCTCCTGTCAGGCCGGTAACGTGGTGACCGGTGAGATGGTGGAGGAGCTGCTGCTGTCCGGGGCTGACCTGATCAAGGTCGGCATCGGACCCGGCTCCGTGTGCACCACGTCTATCTGACACTGTCCCCGCTCTCCTGTCAGGCCGGTAACGTGGTGACCGGTGAGATGGTGGAGGAGCTGCTGCTGTCCGGGGCTGACCTGATCAAGGTCGGCATCGGACCCGGCTCCGTGTGCACCACGTCTATCTGACACTGTCCCCGCTCTCCTGTCAGGCCGGTAACGTGGTGACCGGTGAGATGGTGGAGGAGCTGCTGCTGTCCGGGGCTGACCTGATCAAGGTCGGCATCGGACCCCGGCTCCGTGTGCACCACGCGCAAGAAGACCGGAGTCGGCTACCCGCAGATCTCGGCCGTGCTCGAGTGCGGCGACGCCGCCAAGGGACTCGGAGGACACATCATCTCGGTGAGAGGCGGCTGGAGGCGGTGGTGGGTGTCGGTGAGGGGCTGGAGACGGTGGTGGGTGTCGGTGAGGGGCGGCTGAAGGCGGTGGTGGGTGTCGGTGAGGGGCGGCTGAAGGCGGTGGTGGGTGTCGGTGAGGGGCGGCTGGAGGCGGTGGTGGGTGTCGGTGAGAGCGGCTGGAGGCGGTGGTGGGTGTCGGTGAGGGCGGCTGGAGGCGGTGGTGGGTGTCGGTGAGGGGCGGCTGGAGGCGGTGGTGGGTGTCTGTGAGGGCGGCTGGAGGTGGTGGTGGGTGTCGGTGAGGGGCGGCTGAAGGCGGTGGTGGGTGTCGGTGAGGAGCGGATGAAGGCGGTGGTGGGTGTCGGTGAGGGGCGGCTGGAGGCGGTGGTGGGTGTCGGTGAGGGGCGGCTGGAGGCGGTGGTGGGTGTCGGTGAGGGCGGCTGGAGGCGGTGGTGGGTGTCGGTGAGGGCGGCTGGAGGCGGTGGTGGGTGTCGGTGAGGGGCGGCTGGAGGCGGTGGTGGGTGTCGGTGAGGGCGGCTGGAGGCGGTGGTGGGTGTCGGTGAGGGCGGCTGGAGGCGGTGGTGGGTGTCGGTGAGGGCGGCTGGAGGCGGTGGTGGGTGTCGGTGAGGGGCGGCTGGAGGCGGTGGTGGGTGTCGGTGAGGGCGGCTGTTGGCGGTGGTGGGTGTCGGTGAGGGCGGCTGGAGGCGGTGGTGGGTGTCGGTGAGGAGCGGCTGGAGGTGGTGGTGGGTGTCGGTGAGGGGCGGCTGAAGGCGGTGGTGGGTGTCGGTGAGGAGCGGATGAAGGCGGTGGTGGGTGTCGGTGAGGGGCGGCTGGAGGCGGTGGTGGGTGTCGGTGAGGGGCGGCTGGAGGCGGTGGTGGGTGTCGGTGAGGGCGGCTGGAGGCGGTGGTGGGTGTCGGTGAGGGCGGCTGGAGGCGGTGGTGGGTGTCGGTGAGGGGCGGCTGGAGGCGGTGGTGGGTGTCGGTGAGGGCGGCTGGAGGCGGTGGTGGGTGTCGGTGAGGGCGGCTGGAGGCGGTGGTGGGTGTCGGTGAGGGGCGGCTGGAGGCGGTGGTGGGTGTCGGTGAGGGCGGCTGTTGGCGGTGGTGGGTGTCGGTGAGGGCGGCTGGAGGCGGTGGTGGGTGTCGGTGAGGGCGGCTGGAGGCGGTGGTGGGTGTCGGTGAGGGCGGCTGGAGGCGGTGGTGGGTGTCGGCGTGGCAGGGTGGTGGTGTTTTCAGTAACTGCTCATTGTAGTGCCATTGTGTCGCCTTCCTTGGGATCGATATGTATGTTAATTATTTCAGAAGTCACTTCGGCCTCAGTGGCTGTTTGTGTTGGTACAATACAATGGTATGAATGACACCACCAAGACATCCTTCACCGAGTTAGATATGAATATCGAAACTGAAATTTAATATTCGATATGGATAGGGAATAAAGAAGTGTGGTACGAAATCATGCTAGATTGTAGTGACAGCCATAGCGGCTGTCCACAGACAGGAGCGTCGTTCGTTCGTCATGGTGGGTTCAACTTCACTCGCCACTGCTGACACCGAAACGTTTGGCAGCATAATTGCTAGTCCATGTCTGCATCGACTTTTACGAGATAACATTTAAAACTCTCGACTTGTACTGAGTCAGCAGCTGCACTGTCACTGTTTTCGCCAGTCTTACTCTCTGTAACCTTGACCCTCCCGCTCTGGCGTTGCTGTCTGACCTCTCCCCCTACGGTACCCTGTTGACACCCCTCCCCCGGTTGGCCGGCAGGACGGCGGCTGTACGTGCCCCGGTGACGTGGCCAAGGCGTTCGGCGCCGGCGCCGACATCGTCATGCTGGGCGGCATGCTGGCCGGTCACGACCAGTCTGGCGGTGACGTCATCGAGCGAAACGGCAAGAAGTACAAACTGTTCTACGGCATGTCCTCCGCCACGGCCATGGAGAAACACGCTGGAGGCGTGGCCGAGTACAGGTGAGAGGAGCGCGGGGAGACGCGGTACCTTGAGTCCCGGTGAGAGGCGTGGCCGAGTACAGGTGAGGAGCGCGGGGAGACGCGGTGCCTTGAGTCGCGGTAAGAGGCGTGGCCGAGTACAGGTGAGGAGCGCGGGGAGACGCGGTGCCTTGAGTCGCGGTGAGAGGCGTGGCCGAGTACAGGTGAGGAGCGCGGGGAGACGCGGTGCCTCGAGTCCCGGTGAGAGGCGGGGCCGAGTACAGGTGAGGAGCGCGGGGAGACGCGGTGAGAGGCGTGGCCGAGTACAGGTGAGGAGCGCGGGGAGACGCGGTACCTTGAGTCCCGGTAAGAGGCGTGGCCGAGTACAGGTGAGGGGCGCGGGGAGACGCGGTGCCTTGAGTCGCGGTGAGAGGCGTGGCCGAGTACAGGTGAGGGGCGCGGGGAGACGCGGTGCCTCGAGTCCCGGTGAGAGGCGTGGCCGAGTACAGGACAGGTGAGGAGCGCGGGGAGACGCGGTGCCTTGAGTCGCGGTGAGATGTGCAGGAGGAGACGCGACTCGGAGTCCGCCGAGAGGCGCTGGCAGAGGTACGGGTGGGTTGGTACTCGGGATCACCGGTACGGGCCGGCTTATGACATGCAGGGACGGAGGGAGCACTTCTCTTGGCTGTCAGCTTGCCGGTGGTTGAGCTGATCTGGGAGTGAAATACTCGTGTGAAGGGGTGTCCGTGTTGTGTGCTGTGTGAGTTTGATAGCTAGCTGTGGTGTGCCGGAGCGAATCGCTTGTTTCAGGCCACTGCTGCTGGTGCCGGCCGGTCAGGTGACACTGCCTGTGCGTATCAGGCTATCAGCCCCATATCCCATGTCAGCTGGTACACGGCGCTGCTGTTGCTGCAGTTTACGGGCCTGAATACCGGACCGGCATGCCATACCGGATGCTAGCATGATATTCACTCTGAATCGTTTCATAACGCATTTGTCTCAAATAGACTATCTCCATCCAGGTCTCCATCCATGACTATCTCATTGGCTGTCCACCTTGGTAGGTTCCGTAGGGTTGCGGGACGTTCATATTGAGAAAAGGGACTTTGGTTTAATCTGATGATCGCCTCCTTACCCTGTCACCCTCTGGCCTCCTGCTTTATATCACCTTGATTCTCACGTCCACTTGCCTCCACCCTCCGCTGCCCGTCCACCGTACGTCTGTCTCCCCAGGGCGTCCGAGGGTAAGACGGTGGAGGCCCGTAAAGCACCGCTAACTGTCCACCGTACGTCTGTCTCCCCAGGGCGTCCGAGGGTAAGACGGTGGAGGCCCGTAAAGCACCGCTAACTGTCCACCGTACGTCTGTCTCCCCAGGGCGTCCGAGGGTAAGACGGTGGAGGCCCGTATAGCACCGCTAACTGTCCACCGTACGTCTGTCTCCCCAGGGCGTCCGAGGGTAAGACGGTGGAGGCCCGTAAAGCACCGCTAACTGTCCACCGTACGTCTGTCTCCCCAGGGCGTCCGAGGGTAAGACGGTGGAGGCCCGTAAAGCACCGCTAACTGTCCACCGTACGTCTGTCTCCCCAGGGCGTCCGAGGGTAAGACGGTGGAGGCCCGTATAGCACCGCTAACTGTCCACCGTACGTCTGTCTCCCCAGGGCGTCCGAGGGTAAGACGGTGGAGGCCCGTAAAGCACCGCTAACTGTCCACCGTACGTCTGTCTCCCCAGGGCGTCCGAGGGTAAGACGGTGGAGGCCCGTAAAGCACCGCTAACTGTCCACCGTACGTCTGTCTCCCCAGGGCGTCCGAGGGTAAGACGGTGGAGGCCCGTAAAGCACCGCTAACTGTCCACCGTACGTCTGTCTCCCCAGGGCGTCCGAGGGTAAGACGGTGGAGGCCCGTATAGCACCGCTAACTGTCCACCGTACGTCTGTCTCCCCAGGGCGTCCGAGGGTAAGACGGTGGAGGCCCGTAAAGCACCGCTAACTGTCCACCGTACGTCTGTCTCCCCAGGGCGTCCGAGGGTAAGACGGTGGAGGCCCGTAAAGCACCGCTAACTGTCCACCGTACGTCTGTCTCCCCAGGGCGTCCGAGGGTAAGACGGTGGAGGCCCGTAAAGCACCGCTAACTGTCCACCGTTCGTCTGTCTCCCCAGGGCGTCCGAGGGTAAGACGGTGGAGGCCCGTATAGCACCGCTAACTGTCCACCGTACGTCTGTCTCCCCAGGGCGTCCGAGGGTAAGACGGTGGAGGCCCGTAAAGCACCGCTAACTGTCCACCGTACGTCTGTCTCCCCAGGGCGTCCGAGGGTAAGACGGTGGAGGCCCGTGTAGCACCGCTAACTGTCCACCGTACGTCTGTCTCCCCAGGGCGTCCGAGGGTAAGACGGTGGAGGCCCGTAAAGCACCGCTAACTGTCCACCGTACGTCTGTCTCCCCAGGGCGTCCGAGGGTAAGACGGTGGAGATTCCGTACCGTGGTGACGTGACATCCACCGTACTGGATGTCCTGGGCGGTGTTCGCTCCGCCTGCACCTATATCGGCGCCGGCAAAATCAAGGAAATGCCGAAACGCACCACCTTCATCCGCGTCACCCAACAGCTCAACGAGGTCTTCAGCGCAAACGAGAGCAAGAACTAGCGCCGCGGCCGCTACTGCGTCCCGCTGTTGTCATGACAACTGTCGCCCTGGCGACGGCTGTCATGGCGATGGTCGCCTTGGCGATGTTCGTCACAGGGAGGGTTTGCATGGCGACCGGGGCGTTGAGAGCTGATCTGTGTGTTAGTGTCGTCTGGTGAGCGAGGAAGAGTTCTTCCCAGTAGTCAAGACAGAGCCGAGGCCAGTCTTTGTATCGTGAGACGCTGAGGCAGTGTCTCTGTAGCCGCCCCGAGCCTCCTCAGCTGCTCTGTGGCCTCTGGGGAGGGTCAGATGCGGCCAGGGCTCTGTACCTCAGGTGTGCTGGGGCGGGGGAGAGGAGGGTGTCACCTGTGTGCTGTGCTGCCCCTGTGCTGTGCTTATGTCCGCCTTACTCCCGTTTGCCAAACAACCTATCTAGTCCAGAATATCTCATGTTTTAGAGTTTAGTGGCGACGTTGGGTTTGCTGGGCATGTGCAATTCGCAAACGTTTTGATATTAATGCGAGCTGATTCTGTGGCACAAATTACAGCAGCACCTAGTGTCGCTGCCGGCGGTTTTCTGAGATTTGCATTGTGATCCTGCTGTCCTACCTTGGAAAGGAGAATTATCGTATAAACAAAGACAATGTTGCATTGCTCATTGTCGCGTGCCTTTGACATTGTGACCCGATATTTGCATAGGGTGGCGTATTTTCTACACACCTGTGTGGGATACTGAAGGGTGAGCCAACTCACGGCCTGTAAAGAATGTTCGTTAGAAAAGACTCGCACAAACAGAAATTTGAGCTCAACTGCTTTATTATGGTTAATTGTGAAGTTGTGTGTTACTTTGAATTCGAATTGCGAATGCTTTCATACATATCAGTCAGTGTTTGCAATGCTAATAATTTGTTTATCCCTGGGTGTGCAATACATTTTGAACGAAATGATTTGGTTTAGATACTGTGGAGTATTCAGAACGTACACGTGAGCAGCCATAATGTTGGGTTCTCGATGGCAGCCTTAGAGAGTTAAATGCTCCCGTTGCCCACTGATCATCCGCGTGCCACGAGCGGGGAGCTGGCGTAGGGGTACAGTCATTGCCTCCTGTGCCGGGGATTGGGGTTCGATTCCCCGGTCATCCACTGCGTGAGGTGTGGTCTGGCCGCCTGGGAACAAGGTGAGAGTTCCCACCGGTTTATGACCGCTGTTGCGCTCATGTAAACCCCGATGACGGTCGTATGTTGGAGGATACCTAAATGCAGGCCGTTGGGGGAACGATGGCCTGGAGGTCCCTGATGGCATGGACTCGTGTTCTGGGTTATTAGCGGATGTCCACGGAAAATGAATTGGCATATGGTACAAAAATATCGATTCTTCAATACCTTGCGCTTATTGTCTATGAAAGTTTAATATGGGATTGGCAAAAAGTCAATAATCAAATCATTGTATTCTTGGGCGATCATGAGTGGAATATTTGCTAAATGTGTACGTTTTCGTAAACGAGACAGGATTTGGCATGTTATGATATGAACATTAGATTTACTGAACAATCAGCAGCCACTAAGCTCAGCGCTGTGCACGAGAATACTTGTGCATTGGCCCGCAGGCACGTAGCCAAGGGGGAGCGGCGGGGGGGGGGGGCGATTTCGAACTTGGTATAGCTGATTCCAAATTGGTGTCGCTGGTTCCAACGTTGATATGGCAGTTTGCTAACTCCAGCTCCTAAAAGTTGGTATGGCCCATGCCATACCTGTCATACTGCATTTTCCATCCTTGTAACGTGCATTTTCATCCGTTTTTGTTTTGCTTTGTTTGGGGGGGGGCTTTCAACGCTTGGGAAGGGGCCCTTTCAACGCCCGGGAAGGGGCCCTTTCTAGGCGCCCCCCCCCGGACGAAATCCTGGCTACGTGCCTGTTGGCCCGTCTTATGTGTCAGCTGAGCGTCAAATTGGCGGTCCGGCGCTGGTCAGAGATCGATCGTCGCCTCTCTGTTGACCCGCGGTCACCGTGGCGGCGCGGCGGCGGCGGGGGTCAGCGCCGTCTGGCCGTCCGCCGTCCGTCCGTCCACCGACCAGCTGCCCGGCGGCAGGCCAGCATGCGCCTCTGACCGCCGCTAGCGCGTCACTCTCCGCCGCACACCGGCTCCGCTCCTCACAGGTGAGGCCCACCCCGCCCGAGGTGCGCAGCTGATCGCCGACGGTAAATATGAACGAGTTGGCCGTAGTTAATAGATGTTTCCGTTAATAGATGGCAGCACTGCCAATTGCCTGTAGGGTATGCTGTGCCGCAATGTTTACTTGCAGTGCGGACAGCATCCTAGAATCGCGCGCCATATAGCGTATGCATGTATGTACAATGTATGTACATACATACGTAGGTCTGTGTATTGTGTATGCGTAGTAAACCTGTCATATTTAAATTTCCGTTTCCCACCATCCACGCATCGTTTGAGCGCTCACACCAGCCCGAAGAAAAAAAAGCCTACAAGCATTCTCCACGACCCCAGAATCTGAGCCCAATTTATGCTGCGTACTTTGCTTAGTTTATAAAACATGTAAAACTCTTCAGTTTCTCAGTAAACAAACAGCTGTGTTGACTTCAAAAACTCATCGCACATTGTCCTGTGAATACTAAATTCAGAGTTATATTGCACAATGCTTGTCGACGTGCTTGACAAATAGACTTTAAATTCGGACTGACGTGCAAAACATGTTATTCGAAGATAGGTTACGAAGGCCTATGTATTTAATTGCGCTAGTTCAGTCAGTAATACACGAAGGATTGTTCGTCACGCATCGTTTGCTTTAATTTGATCTGATGTCACTCTGGGGATTATGAAACGAATAAAATACGTTAATTTAATTCCTGGTTTTAATGCAAAATTGTACTTCCATGCATAGTAAATGTCCACTGTGAAGGATTTATAAGCCATTTACTCTTGAATCCTTACTTAACCGTCAACGAGGATCTAGCGCAAAAAAAAATTGTACAAAGTCTGTATCATAGTACATACCTGAACAATTTGGAATTGCATACGAAAAGTTATACCTAAACATAAATACCAAAGTACCTAACCTCCAACTAAAATCGGACATTTTGTAATTTAACAATGTCGGGGTTGAGGTCGAGGATATGACGGTAAAAGTTTAAACATAATCAGGGCGATTTCGGTAATGTCTTATCGGTAAGAGGTCGTGACTTTTGCCCGGCTCCCTCAAGTTCGGCTGAAAATAAGATCCTGAATGAAAATCGTCCTCCAAAAATATGCAGCATAGCCCAATCACGTTCCCTCCATTTCCACCATTGCATTTAAGCTTCTTACACCAATCTGTCATCTGGTGCTGTATATTTCTATATCCTCTACAGAAGCCTCTCCATTCCATAGAGTCCATTTCAATTATATGTTTCACAAGGGCTCCGCCACGGGGGACGGGGGACGTGTCCCCATTCTTGAGCTAGGGGATTATCCCCCAATTTTCCCATACAAACAACTCGAAATCAGTATTCAGTTGTACTCATTATTTGTTACCTCTCCCCTGTTCAACAAGTTTTCGCTGACGCTCCCCCCCCCCCTGTCAACAACTTTACGCTGACGCTCTACCCCCCCCCCCCCCCCCCCGGTCAATAACTTTCACTGACGCGACCACTCGGCTTCCCTCGATCCCGTCCCCCTAATTGCAAAGGCGTGGCGGAGCCCCTGATATTTTAGGAACAGGTATGAAATGTCATGAGGACGCAGCTAAACTCCTACACATCCCCATTGTACCTCCACAGCTCTCGGTACGATGACCTCTAACCAGTCAGCCATGTGAATTGAACGACATAATATGTGTTCTATAATTGGCGTAGACAGAGTCGGAGTGACGTCACCAGGCGCAGCTGACGTCACGGCTGCTGATTGGCGGTGTTGCCATCTCCAGGAACGGGAGCGGCTCGAGTTTCAACCATGGGCAACACCAAGTCAAAGACCACGCCCGACGGACGTTCCATCTATGAGCGCGAGGCCCTCGGCTCCGGTATGTGGCGATACTGAGTGGAGAGGGAAGGAGAACAAAATCGACGGAAACGGCCCACATAATTATGGAAAACCTGTGCACGCACACCTTCAAACACTTTGATCATCGTTCAAAGGAGGCTTTCAATAAACAATTAAAATCCTCCCGTGAGCTCTTTACATATCATGAATCCAAAATCTTCCGTAATAGTGTGATAAGTTTTCGTCGATTTTTCCCCATCTCTGGGAGAGGAGGAAAGCCTGTAGCCTGCCTGTAGTGTACACACACAAAAACACATCACAATCACGATACTCGGAAGCGTCATAAGCCAATATCAGCGTCATCGCTGGAACACCTGAATATTCCAACAACAAAACACCTAGAAGTCATACAATGACGTTAGTAAATGACGAGGAAAATTCATCATTTTACCTGAGTCAGAACCATGACTTTGAAAAGAGGAGACGAAAGCTGAACTTGATAAATCATCCAGAATAAATTACAGAATTTCGAGAGCCGAAAGTTTTGTTCAGTAATGATTTGATGGCAGAGCATAACCGAGAAGCATCAGAACATAATGAATCACTTACTACCTCGGACTGGCAATGTCCAAAACCGAGTATGAAGACATGGGATAATTCATGTTTCTTGCTGAGTACCTTGCACTTTTCATCTAATTGTTATCGTGCATGTGCTGCTCTAACATACCTACTGTTCCAGACCACTTTCTTCAGAATGCCTGTGCCTTTCTTGTCGTCTATTGCTATTGTTTTTGCAGTAGAAGCGAATGATGTAGTAATCTGAGTGTTCATTTGTATTGTGCATGATCAGTAGCTTCCGCATGCGACTCATACCAATTCGCACTACATTTGGCAGCAATGAATAGGATCTCTATGAACAGTAGCTTCCGCATGCGACTCATACCAATCCGCACTACATTTGGCAGCAATGAATAGGATCTCTATGAACAGTAGCTTCCGCATGCGACTCATACCAATCCGCACTACATTTGGCAGCAATGAATAGGATCTCTATGAACAGTAGCTTCCGCATGCGACTCATACCAATCCGCACTACATTTGGCAGCAATGAATAGGATCTCTATGAACAGTGAACATATGATTTAAACGTCCCATGCAGAGGTGTAGGATCCTATTCAGTTGAGGGGGCTTCAGCCCCCCCCCCCCTCCCCCTTGGACGAAGAAGTGGGTCAAATCTGGGGAGAAATCTGTATTTTTGTGGATTTTGATATTTTAAGCGAATTTTCCCAGCTCAGCCCCCCCCCCATTTTTATGGAGAAGATACGCACCTGGGCCCATGTATAAAGGGTAAATTAGATTGATACTTTGTCTAAAAAACAGATTCACACAATCTTGCGTCCAAATATGTACAAAAACAAATGACTTTAATGTCTGCAATGTTGTATCATATAAACAAAATGAGAAAGGACGTTCGTAAACGGTAAAAAGCTTCAACGGATACCTTCATTGCCACCAGACCATAATTATAGTTTATGGTTAAAAAAACAGAAGCTTACAGTTATACCTATTGTTCACACCCGGTCGGAAACGATTCGACCTTGCATAAATCAAATTGCAATGCAGTTTCGCGCGTGTCGACCTTTAAACTAAGGTCGAAGGCTGACAATGACCGTTAAAATGTGTGTGCGACACAGATGACAATATTCAAGATGTGAAGGAATCGATCTAAACAAAATTGACTTCTAGTCCATAATCGCCAACAGAACGTATTTAATTCAGTGATACGGAAGCAGGTTACACTGTGAGAAATTATTTCATATTTGTTCCCTGGTGGAACAAATATGAAAACAAACAATACCTACAAAAATCAAAATACCGACCTGTTTCGATTCTGCAAAAACTACAAGAAGCACACAACTCCGGCACTTCACTTCAGCTATGTTCCACTTTCCAGTGCAGCAATGACACCGATGACTAGTCAATAGATAAACGATGACTCAACACAATTAACACTCCTGTTATGCTTGTCCCTGGCTGGGCGTTCGCGGATTGGCCCGCTGGATGTCGTGACTCCGACGCTTTATGTGTTGGTCATGCCTCTACGTTTGGTGGGATCTTTGCTTCGCCTTGCGGAGTACAGATATCAATGTTAAATGTTCAGGCATCTTCCTACTTCAAGTGATGCTTAGCTCGCTTCATGGATGTCCTTGGGCCCTTCCGTGTGCTGACTTGCTCGTGCTTTGTTTGTTTTATATAGCCGGAGTTAGACCGCAGGAAAATGGCGGCGACCGACCATCCACACCCAGTAAGTGCATCGACGGACAAAGACGGGCAACTATTCACTACCTTGGCGAACTCTGCCATTGGGGAACACATAAAAACATCCAGGACATCGCCGTATGTACATCAACAATGCGATGCCACACTAACGTCTAACCTTGGTACCAACAATGTTGGTTATATATTATATAAAGTACCGTCGTAGCAGCATCAGTTCATTTTGCTCTTATCTCGCGAGCGACCTTCTGACGCGGACGGAAACATAAAAATGCATTGCGCGCATAGTATGAAGCATTTGTACGAAAACCAAGCTCGCCTCTATACTGTTTCCTCATGAGTTGTGATGCAACCCTTGTCGGTAACTGAAGAACTAAATCGGTATTGCCTGAACTATCTGTGATCACGGTAGGCCCATTCGCCTGTCTGGAAGGGGCCGTTCTATGCCTCTCCTCCGTCTTGAAGCGCCCAGCTGCGCTGACCCCGCGCGCCGCCTGACCGGCGCTCCCATGTGTCACACAGGTACGCACGAGGGCTCCATCAACTGCATGGCGCTCTCGGAGGACGGGTCGCTGCTGGTCACCGGCTCTGAGGACTGCACGGCGCGCCTCTGGAGCACCAAGACCGACTCGACAGAGTCGCTCGGCGCGCTCGAGTGAGAGGACAAGCCACACGACGTGCCCCGCCGTCCCGCGTGATGTCTCCAGCAGCCACCCCATCCCACACGACGTGCCCCGCCGTCCCGCGTGATGTCTCCAGCAGCCACCCCACCCCACACGACGTGGCCCTGCCGTCCCGCGTGGTGTCTCCAGCACCCACCCCACCCACACGACGTGGCCCCGCCGTCCCGCGTGGTGTCTCCAGCACCCACCCCACCCCACACGACGTGGCCCCGCCGTCCCGCGTGGTGTCTCCAGCACCCACCCCACCCACACGACGTGGCCCCGCCGTCCCGCGTGGTGTCTCCAGCACCCACCCCACCCCACACGACGTGGCCCCGCCGTCCCGCGTGGTGTCTCCAGCAGCCACCCCACCCCCCCCCCCCCCACACGACGTGGCCCCGCCGTCCCGCGTGGTGTCTCCAGCACCCACCCCACCCCACACGACGTGGCCCCGCCGTCCCGCGTGGTGTCTCCAGCACCCACCCCACCCACACGACGTGGCCCCGCCGTCCCGCGTGGTGTCTCCAGCAGCCAGCCCACCCCATACGGCCACGTCAACTGTCCCTCTCTGTACCGGTCACGGCGGGCTGTCTGGTCACATCCCACACGACGTGGCCCCGCCGTCCCGCGTGGTGTCTCCAGCAGCCAGCCCACCGCACACGGCCACGTCGACCGTCCCTCTCTGCACCGGTCACGGCGGGATGTCTGGTCACATTGTGTGTGTCTGGTCACAGAGGTCACAGAGGTCATGAGTCTGACCATAAAGTACAGCGGGATCCGTAGGGAATAGATATTGATTGAGAAATCATTCCGATTAGCAACTACAGCCAGGCGTTATGAGTTTGCCTTCAGTATGTTGAGTATTTCGATGGTACATAACATGTATACTTTCTCATTTTATAAGAATTGTATTTCATGACTACATATTTAAGAAACGGACCAATGATAGAAATTGCACAGTATATAACATTCATTAAACAAAATCCAAGACGAATATCGCAATCACAGAAAGAATGCGGAAATTTGTGGCGTATTATAAAAGCATCTGATAACGACTCGTCGCCTCTTTTCGCCAAATTCATTTAATTCTTCTTTCTTTGGAACACCCCTTGACACTTCAATAACCGCTCCTTTCCCAGCAACACCCCTCTGTTGGTGGCGTGCGCTGTGTTCCATGGTCGACCGGGCAGCCCCGGGGTGACGTTGACCTCCCCCCCCCCCCCCGAAGGCCACGGGGCCGCGGGGTAATAAGGTCATGGTCCCGTCCGGGCGCGTTACGGCATCGCCAGGTAACCGGTGTCCAGTGTTGATACGGACTGGCAGCGTTGCCCGGTGGGCGCCATCGACCCGTCTCGCCGAAACCAGGCTCCGCTCACCGATTGACACGTCACAGCTCGCCGGCGGTGCAGAGCCGTATTGCAGGGCGGGTATTAGTCGTCCAGCAGATAATCGCCGGGACACCGTGTCCCGCCGTGATAGCTGGGCATTGCGCTGTAATCATGGAAATTATTCACGCCGACTATCCGTAGATTTGTACGTATTTATATGTGTTATGCATACGGGTTGTCCATGAGGATGCCCTCCACGTTTCAGTAATTCATACTAGCTGCACGTATATCTGGCGATCGAGTCGCTGTCACACTGGCTACCGATCCGCCAGTTATGGTCCTCTCGCAATTCACCAGCATAGTGTGTCTGTGGGAACTATGGAAGCGAGGCATTGTTTCGTCCGATTGCTGTAAAACGCCATGAGTAAAACCCGGGCAGAAAGAAAATAAAACCACTGTCATTCACCCACTTCACGAATTGCACACTTGAAAGGCTTCAAGTTGATTTTCCTAGTGCATATATCGCGAAGTGTTCTTCAGGACCTCGTATCACGAGTGGAGTTCCCTATTCAAATGGTGGGGCGACTGCCCCACCAACTTTGTGTTTTGCCCCACCAACTTTTGTCAGATTTGAAGGTTCTGGCGTTGAAATGGCAATTTTCACCTGAACCATTGAAAACAATCAGCCTATATGACATTTTGCCCCGCCAACTTTTTCTGAAAATCTCCACCCATGCCCCGTACAGTAGATGACAGGATACGATCATTTCACTGTGTTGTCCGGCAGGGGTCACACATCATACCTCACATGCATCACAGTCATGGCCGACTTCGTGGTCTCCGGATCGGCCGACCAGACTATCCGCAAGTGGGACATGGTCACCCGTGACTGTGTCTTCACCTTTCAAGGTGCGTTCCGGGAGCACAGGCTGTCTTCACCTTTCAAGGTGCGTTCCGGGAGCACTGGCTGTCTTCATCTTTGAAGGTGCGTTCCGGGAGCACTGGCTGGCAGCTGACTGCGCTCGTTCTACGCCCTGTTTGCTGGAATCTGAAGTGTCGACCTAGCCTGACTGGTCGTCAGACGTAGACAGGTAGCGACGACTGATCAAAACCTCAGCCATCACTTTATTAACCCGCGAGTCACTGGGGGGGGGGGGGGGTTACCCCCCCCCCCTTATGAATATTAGGAATATCTCAGCAACTAATGCAGATATCGACGCCAAACTTTCAGTACCTTTTTGGGCATCATTTTTACACCTTTTGAGCAAAAATAAAGCAATTTCGTCAGATTTTTTCTTCTCGAGATATAGTGAATTTAGTGACGTCACTAAACACGATTTTGACACCAAAATCAGCTAAACTTTGCCAGGCCGTACAAATGCCGCATTTGAAACAAAATGCAATCTAAAAACGCTAAAAGGTAGAAAATTGCAAGGGCTACAAACCAGCTATCTCGAAATTGCAAAACTTTTGGTTTTTGACCCCAAAAATTTCACACACAAATTGTTTTGGAAAAATACCCACAAAATCATTTTTTTAGATATAAAAAAACGGAATATATGTCAGATAACTACATATGAGCAACTCACATACCAAATTTAAAAATGATATCTTTTTTGACTGACATGGCATATAAAGTATGGGTAAATTATGACATCATATTTTGAAATTGCGTTTTTTGGCTTTTATTGACCAGATAGACAAATAAATGTTAGCACTGTATTTTTTTAGATAAAACTGATATAGAAACATGCCTTTTTCATTTAGATTTGTCAATTTCAAATTTTGACCTGTGACCTGAACTTGACCTGAACTTGACACTAACTTCACGTAAATGAAGTCAGGTGGTAAAATTACTATCACTATCGAATTATATGCGTTAAGGCATCCATAAAACATGTGCTGCATGACTTTCGTAGATATTTTGTGTGTAGTGACCTTTTGTGACCTCACCTGATTGATTGATCTTTTCCAACAATCACACTTTAGCTCATGTGGGATATGTATCATACCCTTGACAACACTTTGAGTGATTATAGGCGCAATCGAAGGCCATGAATGGCAAGTATTGTACATGTACCCAAATACCTCGATTTTGCCGTTTGACTTGACCGTGATCTGACATGTGACCTTAATTTGAAATTGTTAAGTGTGCGTTAGGTTCATCTCATTTAGCACTTTCGAATGCCGTCTTGCGCGTCCCGCTGTGGTTCGGAAGATACCAGGGGGGCTAACCCCCCCCCCCCCCCCCCCGTGAGTCGTGTTACAGAATATACCCCAGTGACTGCCGGGTTAACCCGCGCCGTGCCGGGGAGGGGGGGATTTGACACCCCTCCGGTTTTTCGGGGATAGCGGAAACACGGCGGCGCGCAGCGCCGCCGTTTTTGGCACCGATCTTCGGGAATCAATTGCTCACATTCTGTAAAAAAAAATACCTCGGGTCATCTCAGGTCAGGTCACCAGACCACGTCACGTGACCCCACCTCCAAAAAAAATTGTGTCGTACCACAGTCACAGTTTTTGGATGATCGGGTTTACACTTACAGGATTTTATAAGGTCATATATATCTACAATTAGTTTATCTTGGATTTTGTATATCAGCGACCTAAGGTCAGGTCAATTTCGTGACCTCCCCATTATAAGTCAATGGGGAAATATTCAAATGCTTCCTATTCCAAGGATACGCAAAATATCAGTATAATTAATTCTGGATCAATCATGTTATTATAGGACATTATTGATGATCTAGGTGCCATTTTGTTCAGTGACCCCTACAGGGTCAGCCGAGGTCATCCGAGGTGTCAATAAATCTTGACATAATGATAGATAAGTGAAACCGACACCAATGTGTTTGTCTCGTCGAGGCACGTCTTCCCATATGCAACAAGACCTACTTGGGTCACCACTTGACCTTGACCTGAGGTCAATTTTTGTAGTTGACCTAACCTGGTCAACACTAATATGAGGCGAAGCGCCTTGACGAGACAAACACGATGGTATCAAGATTATTGCCTTGTTCATTATTAGGTCAAGATCTATTCGTGAAAAACTGTTTTGTAAAAAATTGTTTTTTTTACATGTGATGAGCTCTGGAGCCTAAACCATTGACATGAGCTAAAATCTGAGGACACCTTGTCGATTGCATGTTTCAAGAGCTTTCCATTGCTCTTTTCCGTTTGTTCCTAGCTATCATAGTTCCTGTGATATCTGGGGGTTTCTGGAGCAAAGTCCTAAAACTGGAAAATTGGACCTTTGATGACCTCTGGTGACCTCAATATTGGCTTCAGGAATAAAAACAATATATGAAGTACTTTCGAATGTCCTTGTCGAGAGCTTTCGAACGCTCTTTTCTGCGTCTTTCTAGCCCTTTCAGTTTTCGAGTTAGAGGGGGGTCTCTACTGTCTAAACACCCCCACCCCCGGCACGGCAAAGGTGGCGCCGAGCACCGGCACGGCGCGGGTTAAGCAGCATGGCGAGCTCAACTTTTGTAGTTAGGTATTTTATATATCAGTATTCAGTATTTAACAGCTGCTTTGTTATGCAAAAGTATTGTGAAGAGCATATCCATTAGCATTGGACTACATGATCGTTGCCCCGTTAACTGTTAACCTATCGAATCACTTACTTGTCCCATTATTCCGATGAAACGTTAACCTGTTAACCGTTAGCCAGCCGAGTCCCTTAAAATGTGGCGCCCCTGAGAATAGGTTTTAACGGAGAGGCATCGGAGACAGGATGAGCGTGACAGACAGACAGACAGACAGACAGACAGACGACAGACGACAGACGACAGACGACAGACAGACGACAGACGACAGACGACAGACAGACAGACAAACAGACAGACGACAGACGACAGACGACAGACGACAGACAGACAGACAGACGACAGACGACAGACGACAGACGACAGGCGACAGACGACAGACGACAGACGACAGACGACAGACGATAGACAGACAGACGACAGACAGACGACAGACGACAGACGACAGACGACAGACAGACAGACAGACAGACAGACAGACAGACAGACAGACGGACGGACGGACGGACGGACGGACGGACGGACGGACGGACGGACGGACGGACGGACGGACGGACGGACGGACGGACGGACGGACGGACGGACGGACGGACGGACGGACGGACGGACGGACCGACGGACGGACCGACGGACGGACGGACGGACCGACGGACGGACCGACGGACGGACGGACGGACGGACGGACGGACGGACGGACGGACGGACGGACGGACGGACGGTCGGACGGACGGACGGACGGACGGACGGACGGACGGACGGACGGACGGACGGACGGACGGGCGGGCGGGCGGGCGGACGGACGGACGGACGGGCGGGCGGGCGGGCGGGCGGGCGGGCGGGCGGGCGGGCGGGCGGACGGGCGGGCGGGCGGGCGGGCGGACGGACGGACGGACGGACGGACGGACGGACGGACGGACGGACGGACGGACGGACGGACGGACGGACGGACGGACGGACGGACGGACGGACGGACGGACGGACGGACGGACGGACGGACGGACGGACGGACGGACGGACGGACGGACGGACGGACGGACGGACGGACGGACACATAACCTAGTAAAATAGTAATTAGAAGCATCTCACGAATTGGTAACCAACATGTGCGTCGCAGCTGACATGTGAGTCTAACGTTGCACCATGTTGGCTTCGTAACACTTGAAGAGTAAACATAGCATATTCATTTCAAACATATTAACATATTTTTTCAAACACATAGTTGATACACGCCACAAAGGAACGTGATGCACGACAGTGGCGTTAGTTCCTGTTGATGACTGAATTAAACCAAACAACCACCGCAGGTCACACGGGGAATATCAACAGTGTCATCGCTTGTGGAAATGATTACATCTTGTCATCTTCCTACGACAAGACGGCACGGCTCTGGTACTTTGACCCCGTCGGAGAAGATCAAGAAGACGCACCGTGCGTCCGAGTGTTTGAGGTAAAACAACATACCATAGTCAGCCAATCAGTGGCACGGCGAGTGGAGTCTATGGGAATCATTCATAACGCGCATTGTTATAATGCAGCTTGCAATGTCTTAGTTCGTTCATACATGACCTTTTGTGCATGTGTGGGTCATGGCAGCTGTGAATAAGTTTATGTGATGAATGATGTGCGTTAAATTCCATGAAGAACGAACATCAAAAGGGCGTAATGCAGAATAACGAAACACCACAGCTCTCGAATGCTAATAACGGCCACCAAAGACGACCAGCACCCGTATACCTACTATCCTGATAAGAAGCCGTGACGTGCTGTTGACCCCAGCGACGCCCTCTGTTGTCTCACAGGGTCACCAGAAGGCGGTCTACCCGATCCTGGTCATCAAGACCAGCCTCTCCTCCAGTGACTCCGACTCCGACTCGGACGACGAAGACTTCGAGGACGACGAGTCGAAACAAGAGATAATCGTGACCGGTTCTTATGACTCGACGGCCAAGTCCTGGAGCCGCGACTCCCAGTACAGTCTACAGGTGAGGCGTGCTCCAGCGGCCAAGTCCTGGAGCCGCGACTCCCAGTACAGTCTACAGGTGAGGCGTGCTCCAGCGGCCAAGTCCTGGAGCCGCGACTCCCAGTACAGTCTACAGGTGAGGCGTGCTCCAGCGGCCAAGTCCTGGAGCCGCGACTCCCAGTACAGTCTTCAGGTGAGGCGTGCTCCAGCGGCCAAGTCCTGGAGCCGCGACTCCCAGTACAGTCTCCAGGTGAGGCGTGCTCCAGCGGCCAAGTCCTGGAGCCGCGACTCCCAGTACAGTCTCCAGGTGAGGCGTGCTCCAGCGGCCAAGTCCTGGAGCCGCGACTCCCAGTACAGTCTACAGGTGAGGCGTGCTCCAGCGGCCAAGTCCTGGAGCCGCGACTCCCAGTACAGTCTACAGGTGAGGCGTGCTCCAGCGGCCAAGTCCTGGAGCCGCGACTCCCAGTACAGTCTACAGGTGAGGCGTGCTCCAGCGGCCAAGTCCTGGAGCCGCGACTCCCAGTACAGTCTACAGGTGAGGCGTGCTCCAGCGGCCAAGTCCTGGAGCCGCGACTCCCAGTACAGTCTACAGGTGAGGCGTGCTCCAGCGGCCAAGTCCTGGAGCCGCGACTCCCAGTACAGTCTACAAGTGAGGCGTGCTCCAGCGGCCAAGTCCTGGAGCCGCGACTCCCAGTACAGTCTACAGGTGAGGCGTGCTCCAGCGGCCAAGTCCTGGAGCCGCGACTCCCAGTACAGTCTACAGGTGAGGCGTGCTCCAGCGGCCAAGTCCTGGAGCCGCGACTCCCAGTACAGTCTACAGGTGAGGCGTGCTCCAGCGGCCAAGTCCTGGAGCCGCGACTCCCAGTACAGTCTACAGGTGAGGCGTGCTCCAGCGGCCAAGTCCTGGAGCCGCGACTCCCAGTACAGTCTACAGGTGAGGCGTGCTCCAGCGGCCAAGTCCTGGAGCCGCGACTCCCAGTACAGTCTACAGGTGAGGCATGCTCCAGCGGCCAAGTCCTGGAGCCGCGACTCCCAGTACAGTCTACAGGTGAGGCGTGCTCCAGCGGCCAAGTCCTGGAGCCGCGACTCCCAGTACAGTCTACAGGTGAGGCGTGCTCCAGCGGCCAAGTCCTGGAGCCGCGACTCCCAGTACAGTCTACAGGTGAGGCGTGCTCCAGCGGCCAAGTCCTGGAGCCGCGACTCCCAGTACAGTCTACAGGTGAGGCGTGCTCCAGCGGCCATGGGACGCTGGTCGCTCAGGGCGCCGCTGATTTCAGCGATGAAACGGAGCGCCCGGCTGTCCTGTCATGGCTCGATGCGCAGAGGTTTTGCGGACGACAAGTCGGCAGCTCCGGCGGTTATGCTAACGGTGGTGCGAACACCGGCGGTTGGTGAGCTCAGCGTAAGAGCGAGTTGGTAATAACGATAATCTGCTTGACATTCACAGTTAGCACACAGATTCGAAACAGTGTCTTGCTAAAAGGCGCTCTGGAAAATGTGTCAGGGACAAGAGAAAGCGCAAGTCTTAGGGTAAAGAATTCGTGATGACATCGCATTTTCATTTTAACATACATCAAAATGGCTCTTCTGGCAGCCTGCGTCCTGCAAGGTGGCAGACCAGCATCACATACGGTACATGTTCTGACGGACGTTCCGTGGGCACGAGCAGCCCGTGTCCTGTATGGTGGCGGATACTCACACACGGTACATGTTCTGACAGTCGTTCCGTGGGCACGAGCAGCCCGTGTCCTGTATGGTGGCGGATACTCACATACGGTACATGTTCTGACAGACGTTCCGTGGGCACGAGCAGCCCGTGTCCTGTATGGTGGCAGAGGAGGACAGCGATACACTCTTCACGGCCGGACTGGACCGCACCATCAGAATCTGGGAGCTCAGAACAGCCATATGCCAGAAGGTAACTAGTAGTTACAACTACAACCGAAACACAAATCTGCTATCCATGCATCGCCATAGCCACGCTTAAAGGGAAATATTGACCTTTTGCTTTATTTTTCTGCATTATCATATGCAGCATGTATGGTGTTAAATTGATCGCGGCTCAATTTAAAAGTGAAATAACAACTTTGTATATTTCAACAACAAAAAAATTGGGGGGAAATTAAAAAAGGTAGGTGTATTTCACCTGTATTTCTTTCGAAGTTCATGATCGGTGTTTTTCCTCCACTATTGGGAGCGCGACGTATCTGGCGCTTTTGTTTCAATTTGTTGAACGTTGAAAAGTGACAATAGCTTAGATCGTTTCTACGAAATACCAACTGTATGGGCGACCAAAGTGAAGAGCATTTTCTTACGCTTAAAATTGAGTAATGAAATGATGTGTAAGCGCAATTAGACCAATTTTAGCCAATAATTAAGTAATGTCAACATGTTTTTGCATTGTTATATTAAAATGCTACAAACGAACTGCATGCACTGGGGGACGTCGAGAAATAGATTGCTGCTACGAAATAACAAAGGCATGGGCGACCAAAGTGAGGAGCAATTTTAAACACTTTTTATGAATTGAAAACCATATGTTTGAGCTAATCCAAATCCACAGTAACGTTAGACAAAGTACGTTTCAGAGTTATTGATTAATTATATTCAGATATAAATTAACAATGAGCAGGAAAAGCATTTAAGTACCAAAAAATGTGCGAAGTACTTCCCGATACCGTTGATTTCAGCGTGGAACGCTTAAGCGTTTTCAAATTAAAATAACTTTGGGTTAGAGATATTTAAATGCTTAATGTGAATGGATTTACATATAAGTTTGTCTCCTCTCCCAATTCCAAGTGCTAACTTCATTTTTGTGGAAAAGGTCTTTATTTCCCTTTAAAGGGATAAACTGTCCTTAACGTTAGTTTGGGTTGAGGTAACCGAAATGACGCGACTTAGAAATGGGATAAACGACAAATAAATATTGTCTGAGTTTTTAAGGGAATAAATGATTGTATATTTTGTATCAGACATTCAATAATACAACCCATACAACAGACGAGCATTTGAGACATTTTCATCAGGCAGACCCTCTAAGGCCAAACATATATATATATCAAAGTTTCCTTATCAGATCGGTGTCTCGTCTGTCTCTAATACAGACGATTAATCGTACTATGGTTAGATGCCTCGCAGTATGCAAACCACGTCCTGATGACAGGAACATTAAGCATGATACAAACAACATTTAGCTATGCCAGCCAACAGAGCAATGAGCTATACTTTGATGGTATGAACCCCACTTCTGCCTGCCTCGCCAGTTGCCATGTCTGCGTATGTGTCTGTAGGTGCTGGATGGACACAATCAGTCCATCACCTGCATGCAGTTGGTGAACCGGCTGCTGTACAGCGGCTCCACGGACGGCACGGCACGCGCCTGGGTCACTGAGTTCGGCGAGTGCACGCGCATCTTCGAGCCGCACGGCCACTCGGTCACGTGCATCAAGGTGGTGAAGGGCGTGGGTAAGCAAGCCGCGAGCAGCAATGTTCGCCTCTTCCAGACTAATCGTTAGTGTGCCTCTTTATAGAGCCTGCTTTAACTGCCCGTGAGCAATCCTGAATTGTGCCGTACCGGTGGCACAAATGATTTCGCAATGGCTGATAAATCCCTCACAATTTCATTTCTGGTGATGACGATGATGATGATGATGATGATGATGATGATGATGATGATGATGATGATGATGATGATGATGATGATGATGATGATGATGATGATGATGATGATGATGATGATGATGATGATGATGATGATGATGATGATGATGATGATGATGATGATGATGATGATGATGATGATGATGATGATGATGATGATGATGATGATGATGATGATGATGATGATTGGGATTTCCAGTCACCACAACTTCGTGAAGGTTACCCGGCGCCCATTGACATTCCTCTGAAATGCCCCCATGGTTTCGAACACCGGAATCACCTGAGACCAACATGCAATGTAAACACGAGCCTCCATATTACCGGGTGCATCCAGCCCCGGTTCACCACGCTCCACCCACATTACTCTGCATCAGCCCCGGTGCATCACGCTCCACCCACATTACTCTGCATCAGCCCCGGTTCACCACGCTCCACCACGCTCCACCCACATTACTCTGCATTAGCCCCGGTTCACCACGCTCCACCACGCTCCACCCACATTACTCTGCATCCAGCCCCGGTTCACCACGCTCCACCCACATTACTCTGCATCCAGCCCCGGTTCACCACGCCCCACCCACATTACTCTGCATCAGCCCCGGTTCACCACGCTCCACCACGCTCCACCCACATTACTCTGCATCCAGCCCCGGTTCACCACGCTCCACCCACATTACTCTGCATCCAGCCCCGATTCACCACGCTCCACCACGCTCCACCCACATTACTCTGCATCCAGCCCCGGTTCACCACGCTCCACCCACATTACTCTGCATCCAGCCCCGGTTCACCACGCTCCACCCACATTACTCTGCATCAGCCCCGGTGCATCACGCTCCACCCACATTACTCTGCATCCAGCCCCGGTTCACCACGCTCCACCCACATTACTCTGCATCCAGCCCCGGTTCACCACGCTCCACCCACATTACTCTGCATCCAGCCCCGGTTCACCACGCTCCACCCACATTACTCTGCATCCAGCCCCGGTTCACCACGCTCCACCCACATTACTCTGCATCCAGCCCCGGTTCACCACGCTCCACCACGCTCCACCCACATTACTCTGCATCAGCCCCGGTTCACCACGCTCCACCCACATTACTCTGCATCAGCCCCGGTTCACCACGCTCCACCACGCTCCACCCACATTACTCTGCATCCAGCCCCGGTTCACCACGCTCCACCCACATTACTCTGCATCAGCCCCGGTTCACCACGCTCCACCCACATTACTCTGCATCCAGCCCCGGTTCACCACGCTCCACCCACATTACTCTGCATCCAGCCCCGGTTCACCACGCTCCACCACGCTCCACCCACATTACCCTGCATCCAGCCCCGGTTCACCACGCTCCACCCACATTACTCTGCATCAGCCCCGGTTCACCACGCTCCACCCACATTACCCTGCATCCAGCCCCGGTTCACCACGCTCCACCCACATTACTCTGCATCCAGCCCCGGTTCACCACGCTCCACCCACATTACTCTGCATCCAGCCCCGGTTCACCACGCTCCACCCACATTACTCTGCATCAGCCCCGGTTCACCACGCTCCACCCACATTACTCTGCATCAGCCCCGGTTCACCACGCTCCACCCACATTACTCTGCATCCAGCCCCGGTTCACCACGCTCCACCCACATTACTCTGCATCCAGCCCCGGTTCACCACGCTCCACCCACATTACCCTGCATCCAGCCCCGGTTCACCACGCTCCACCCACATTACTCTCTCCGGCTCCAGTATTCACCGGCTGTAACGACAGCAAAGCCCGCGCGTTCGACGCCAAGTCGGGGGCCCTGAAGAGGACGTTCCCGGGCCACACGGCCGGCATCAGCTGCGTGCAGTACATCGACGGCAAGCTCTTCACCGGCAGCACCGACGGCTCGCTCAGGGTCTGGGACGCGACCAACATCACGTGAGTACACACTACGCACTGCAACGCAGGCACACGTCAGTATGGGTACAAGTGTACCCTGTACTGGCCGAGAATAGGAGAGCTAACCGCTCCACCTAGCAAAGATAGGCGTATCGGCTACTTTTACTTTTATGAGGTATTTTTACAAGGTGTCGCTTTTGTTTCCATTTTTGCGGTTTATTTTCAAATTTTCAAGTGTCAAAAATACCAAGATGTGTTTTCAATGTTATTTTATACGTATTACAAATATACTGAAATATATGTTCTATAATTTGATAGTGGGATGACTCCAGATTGCTAATGTTTGAATAAATCGATCAATATCATCCCTAAAAAGCCTCCTCCGAAAAAGAGAAATCTGAAGCGAAGGCAACAAACAAAACAACGAAAGATGTAACGGAGAACAACAAACCCACCATCAGTACTTGCAACAACACACGATTTTCAAGAGCAAAAACGTCCTACCACGCCTGGCACGCAACATAGCGCGGTCCCTGCTCTCCCCAGTAAGGACCAGCCATCTCTCCCTCCCCTCGCCCCCTCGCCCCCTCGCCCCCTCGCTCTCTCGCTCTCTCGTTCTCTCGCTCTCTCGCTCTCTCGCTCTCTCGCTCTCTCGCTCTCTCGCTCTCTCGCTCTCTCGCTCTCTCGCTCTCTCGCTCTCTCGCTCTCTCGCTCTCTCGCTCTCTCGCTCTCTCGCTCTCTCGCTCTCTCGCTCTCTCGCTCTCTCGCTCTCTCGCTCTCTCGCTCTCTCGCTCTCGCTCTCTCTCTCTCTCTCTCTCTCTCTCTCTCTCTCTCTCTCTCTCTCTCTCTCTCTCTCTCTCTCTCTCTCTCTCTCTCTCTCTCTCTCTCTCTCTCTCTCTCTCTCTCTCTCTCTCTCTCTCTCTCTCTTTCTCTCACCAGTACCCCTGCTCTCCTCAGTGAGGACCAGCCATCGCCGGAGGAGGAGGCGGAGCAGCTCGATAAGGAACACATGGCTGAGCAGCAGAAGCGACTGGCGGAGGTCAACAGGCGTCTGTCGGGGCCGTTCGTCTCCCAGAAGGATGACATCGACGATGGCGTCTCCATGGAGTAGTAGCAGCGGCCAGGCCAGCCGGGGCCAGCCGCTGGTGGCAGCACCTGAGTGGGCCGCTGGTGGCAGCACTGGCCTCTGGTGGTAGTACTGGTCTCCGGTGGCAGCGCTCGGAGTGGGCCTCCGGTGGCAGCACTGGTCTCTGGTGGCAGCACTGGTCTCTGGTGGCAGCACTGGTCTCTGGTGGCAGCACTGGTCTTCGGTGGCAGCACTGGTCTCTGGTGGCAGCACTGGTCTCTGGTGGCAGCACTGGCCGCTGGTGGCAGCACCAGAGTGTGCCGCTGTTGGCAGCGCCCGGAGCTGAGAGGAGCGAGGAAGGGGTGACGCGAGATAGAGGGAGGACTGGGAGACTGGACCGGGCCGCTGAACATCAGATAAGCTGATGAGTCAGATGGAGATCAGAACCCTGAGGAGCGCGTGTAAAGGGGCTTCAGATCTACGGCGGAGTAGGCGCTGAGGTTGGTTACCGAGAGCTGGTAGTGAGGTACCGAGAGCAGGTACCATGAGTGACGGGGAACCGAGAGCGGGTACCGGGGTACCGTCAGCGGAGCCGGGGGCGGTACCGGGAGCGGGTACCGGGGTTCGGTGAGCGGTACCGGGAGCGGTACCGGGAGCAGTACCGGGGAGTCGGACGGGCGCGGCGCCGGCGGCTGCACGCTGATGACAATGCACTGCGGGCTGGGCAGGGGCGTCCCGGCCGACGGTGCCGCGCCTCCCTACGACGGCCACCTTTCACCGCCGCCACACCTCCCTCGACGGGGACGGGACGCCGCTCTGAGACGGCGGCCAGCCGGCAGAGCCGCCTGAACTGAGGCCTGAACTGAGGCCTGAACTGAGGCCTGCCGCCTCTCACCGCCGCCACATCTCCCTCGGACGGGGACGGGACGCGGCTCTGAGACGGCGGCCAGCCGTCAGAGCCGCCTGAACTGAGGACTGAACTGAGGACTGCCGCCTCTCACCGCCGCCACATCTCCCTCGACGGGGACGGGACGCGGCTCTGAGACGGCGGCCAGCCGTCAGAGCCGCCTGAACTGAGGACTGAACTGAGGACTGCCGCCTCTCACCGCCGCCACACCTCCCTCGACGGGGACGGGACGCGGCTCTGAGACGGCGGCCAGCCGTCAGAGCCGACTGAACAGAGGACTGAACTGAGGACTGCCTTATCGTATCGTGTTACCGTTTGTTAATATACTATATTGTTTGACGGGTGTCTTAACCCGCGCACTGCAGGGGCTTTGCGCCGAACACGAACTGCAGGGGGTTGATTTCCGCCCCCCCCCCCCCTGAGATCTCGAAAACTACGCAACGTAGCGAGAAGCGGAAAAAGGAATTTGATAGCTTCATACATGTTCTATCGAAAGTATTTCAGTGTTTTCTTAAGTCAGGTCAAAATTGAGTTCACCAGAGGTCATCAAAGGTCAAATTTTCCAGTTTTTCCCTGTTTTAGGACATCGCTCCAGAAATTCCCATATATCTCAGAAACGATGATAGTTAAAAACAAACGGAAAAAAGCAAACGCCAGCCAGTGAAATTTGTAATCGCTAAGGTGTCCTCAGATTTGATCTCAGGTCAATATTTGAGGCTCCAGAGGTTAAAAAAACGTTTTTTGCTAAATCGTTTTTGCTATTAACTTTTTACTTGATAAAGATAACGAAAAACTGTTTACGCCATTGTGTTTATCTTGTCAAAGCGCTTTGAATTATATATATGGTGACCTTGTTAAGTCAACTTAACAATTTGACCTAAGGTCAAGGTCAAGTGGTGACCCAAGTAGGGCATGTTGCACATGGGAAGACGTGTTTCGACGAGACAACCACATTGATGTCTGTTTTACTTCTCTATCGTCATTATGTCGAGAGTTATTGACAAAAAAAGTGATGGTGACCTCGCATGACCTCAAATGACCCAATAGGGGTCACTGAACAAAACTTACACTTGGATCATCAAGAATGTCCTATAATAACATGATCCAGAAGTAATTGGACTAGTACCATGCATATCCTTGAAATAGGAAGCATTTGTATATTTCCCCATTGACTTATTATGGGAGGATACGAAATTGACCTGACCTTAGGTCACCGATATCGAAATTCCGAGTTATACGAATTGTAAGTACTGATGCCCTCATGACATCCTGTAAGTTTCAACCTGATCGGTGAAAAACTCTGGCTTTGGCACAACTGCAAACATTTTTGGTGGTGGGGTCACTTGACCTGGTCTGGTGACCTGACCTGAGATGACCCGAGCATATTTTCTTTCTCAGTGTGCGCAATTGATGTCCTAACAGGTGTATCAAAACCCGGCGGCGCTGCGCGCCGCCGTTTTTTTCGCTATCTTTGAAAAACCTGAGGGGGGGGGGGGGCGGAAATCAACCCCCCTGCAGTGCGCGGGTTAATCGCTTTCAGCCTGAACAGAAAGTAATTTCTGGAATTCTGGAATTGGTAAAAGGCATCGCGGCATAAAACATCGCGCATATGGAAACAGAATGGCATTAGCCGTTGCGATGAGACATGCAATTCTGCTACACTCGGATAACTCAGCAATAGCTGAGTTGTCGGTCGGCATGTAGGTAGAGCGCAGGCATACCACTAAGTCAAACGCATCATCCACAGATCAGTGAGCTGATGCAGGACCGGCAATATCAGCTCGTAGCAGACACCTCGGGTAGCTCAGACGACTCTCTCACTATATTACAGAGCCATTAGACGGCAATAACAGCTCGCAGCAGACACCTTGGGTAGCTCAGACGACTCTTTCACGGTATTACAAAGCCATTAGACGGCAATAACAGCTCGTAGCAAACACCTCCGGTAGCTCAGACGACTCTTTCACGGTATTACAAAGCCATTAGACGGCAATAACAGCTCGCAGCAGACACCTCGGGTAGCTCAGACGACTCTTTCACGGTATTACAAAGCCATTAGACGGCAATAACAGCTCGCAGCAGACACCTCCGGTAGCTCAGACGACTCTCTCACGGTATTACAAAGCCATTAGACGGCAATATCGGACAATGCTATTCGTATCGTTTATCATCACTTCAAGGACACCATCGAAAATTATTAATGCAGTTTTCATGTTACACTCAAGAAAAGGGGTCAATGCGAGTTACTCGGATCCTGCTGCAATGATATCACGATTAAGACATACTCGTAAACTGATGAAGACATTCACTTGTTATGAACGCAGCGTATCATGTAACGATAAACCTCACACAATTTTGTATGAATGGGAAGTCATGCCGCTCTAGAATTTGGCGCACCTTGCTAGTGACATATTTATGTTTGCATTGTATTTTATTTTGCAAGGCAAAACGGAATGAAGATAGAAATGTCAGTCGAAGACTCGAAGCATGACATGTTCAACATAAACAATGTCAAGTGCGAATTGTATTTAGAGCCGGAGCAGAACAATACCAGACGGCGTCTGAGTGTTAAGCCGATTACCGACGGACTGTCGCCAAGTGATATAAGAATTATTAAGCAGGAGACCTATTATCCATCCATTCAAGTGTTTTACATGGTATGCCAGGCTTATCCCTTCTCTCGAAAAAGATCATTCCATCAGTGTGGCTATTAAATGGATTTCAGGTTTAATATTGGGATTTATCAGCAGTCAGGTTAGGATTGGAACACCATTCGGATGTATGTACTCAGATGGAAAGTAGCGCACACACAAGTACGCGATTTCCATCACTAATTACAGGTGAGAGTTTGCCGACTATAAAATTCCAAGAAAAGTGACATCCATAAATGAGATTCAAATGTAAGGTTTATAATTATTATGTAAGTTAGACAGGAAACAATCTCTGCAGGTGAAGAAAAATAAGGAAAGCAAATTAAATGAGGATACGAGATGAGGGAAGCGAATGATGTATATTTAATATTGAGGGATGAATTTCGGTAGAATATATCATCTGAATATTCGTTGCATTTTCGTCTATTACATTATTTGAACAAAGTTAGCCCGACAAAAAAAAAACTCCTTTGTTGCTCAATGGTAAACCCAACCGCCCCACTCCCCCTGTCCTGGCAGGACATCATGTCCTGACAAGACATCCTGTCCTGGTAAGACATCCTGTCCTGGCAAGAAATCATGTCCTGGCAAGACATCCTGTCCTGGCAAGACATCCTGTCCTGGCAAGATATCCCGTCCTGGCAAGATATCCCGTCCTGGCAAGACATCCTATCCTGACAAGACATCGTGTCCTGGCAAGACATCCTGTCCTGGCAAGACATCCTGTCCTGGCAAGACATCCTGTCCTGGCAAGACATCCTGTCCTGGCAAGACATCCTGTCCTGGCAAGATATCCCGTCCTGGCAAGACATCCTGCCCTGACAAGACATCATGTCCTGGCAAGACATCCCGTCCTGGCAGGACATCCTGTCCTGACAAGACATCCTGTCCTGGCAAGACATCCTGTCCTGGCAAGACATCATGTCCTGGCAAGATATCCCGTCCTGGCAAGACATCATGTCCTGGCAAGACATCCCGTCCTGGCAGGACATCCTGTCCTGGCAAGACATCCTGTCCTGGCAAGACATCCTGTCCTGGCAGGACATCCTGTCCTAGCAAGAAATCCTGTCCTGACAAGACATCCTGTCCTGACAAGACATCCTAGCCTGGCAAGACATCCTGTCCTGGCAAGATATCCTGTCCTGGCAGGACATCCTGTCCTGGAAAGACATCCTGTCCTGGAAAGACATCCTGTCCTGGAAAGACATCCTGCCCTGGAAAGACATCCTGTCCTGGCAAGATATCCCGTCCTGGCAAGACATCTTGTCCTGGCAAGACATCCTGTCCTGGCAAGACATCCTCCCCTGGCAAGACGGGGTGTAGCGAGTCGATAAGAGTTCGCACCCCATCTCGTGCCAACTATTTGCCTTGATTGAGATGGCCTGTAGGTAATCAGTGACAACTAGCAGCAGCATACAAGATCATTGGGAGGGGAAGACCGTGAAGAGCTTTGCGACAAGTAAAGCCGTTGGCTCTATATTCGGCCAGTGTTACGGTCGGAATGACGCGATCCGATGGTAGAGGTCATGGTCCACGCAACCAGCTCTCCTTAGCGAAGGGCTCTCATCCCAGAAACTCATCCAAATACATTATTCGTACTACATTTATTAAAAAGATATGTAATTTTAGGTCGGTATGCAGATCAGGGTCAGGGTCACTGGGCCAATCAATGGGTTGGTAGTTTTCAGGTGCGGTTGGTTTGCCGGTCTGCGGTTGGTTTGCAGGTGCGGTTGGTTTGCCGGTCTGCGGTTGGTTTGCAGGTGCGGTTGGTTTGCCGGTCTGCGGTTGGTTTGCCGGTCTGCGGTTGGTTTGCCGGTCTGCGGTTGGTTTGCAGGTGCGGTTGGTTTGTCGGTCTGCGGTTGGTTTGCAGGTGCGGTTGGTTTGCCGGTCTGCGGTTGGTTTGCAGGTGCGGTTGGTTTGCCGGTCTGCGCAGCAGTGTACCGTGCCGTGTCACCGGGTTCGATTGGAGACCCGCTGCCCTGGAGACAGGGGGCCACGGCCACAACACAGGGCCGGCAGCGGACACGACGCGGCCTCGTCACCAGGGGAGCGGACCAACACGGCCGGCCGACCGACCGACCGTGACCAGACTGCCGCCGAGGACAGCGAGCAGGGACCGACCGCCGACCGCCGGCCAACGGTCAGACCAGGAATACAGTCAGGTGAGTGGCGGGGTTGACACGGCAGCTACTGCTAACAGCGGAACAGGTCAGTAGAACGGAGAACATGACAGTGGCGGATCTACGTTGGGGCAAAACAGGCAATTGCCTCCCCCCACAAAAGAAGAAGAAAAAAAGCGGTATGTAAACGTATGTTTTTGCCCCCCCCCCCCCCCCCGAAACCGTTCCGGGAAGTCTTGATTTACCCCCCCTCCCCAGCTCAACGACTCTTCGCGCTGACGACCCGACGCCACTCCACCCCCCCCCCCCCCCCCCCCCCCCGGTTAACAACTTTAAGCTGATGAAACGGAGCGAAATCCCCCCCCCCAAACTCGAAACCTAGATCCGCCACTAGAACATGTGCGTTTTTTAGGTCAAAGTTCATATTGGTAATGCGTTCGAGAAAGCTGAGCTTGCGGTACAATGTGTGATATGACCAGCTTAACGATTACTCTTCGTGTCTGGTCGGCATAATCCTCGGTTGCATTTTGGCAATCATTGTCAAAATTTAAGAAAGTGTTTTTTTCTGGATCGTCTCGATTCTTCGATATTTTTTTTTGTGAATGCAGCAAATTTTCGTCATTTTTCTAAAAATGACAAATGGGAAAGTCAAATGAAATCGATATACTCCGAAAGATGTTAAAGGGACATTCCCACCTTTCTGAAAATGGTAAAATATACGTTGGTTGTAGTGCAAAAAATATGAAGTAAGTGCTGCTTAAAACGATTATATTTTTTCGCTCGAAAACGTCACATAACATTATATATATATTTTTTTTTGGGGTGATGTCCAGGGGCGCAGCCAGGGGGGCAAGGGGGGAAATTGCTCCTCCCCCTCCCCTCCCCTCCCCTGTACGGGTTACAGGGGGCCCCGCCGATATTGGCCGAGATACCATTTGCATTAGCTAAATGGCTTTAAAAAGTCACAGAGGAGCCCTCAAACCAGGCAAGGGTCACTCTGGTGCATGTCAAGGGCCCTCAGAGACACTGAAGGGCTTTCAAAGCCGGCCAAGGGGGCCTCTTGGGCATTTTCAGGGGCCCATTGAGCCCACCGAGGGGCCCAAAAAACTGTCTAGGGGCCTCTTGAGCATGTCCAGGGGCCATTGAGCCCACTTAAGGGCGCAAAAACATGCCCAGGAACCTTTCGAGCATGCCCTGGGGCCCATTGAGCCCACTCAGGGGCCCCAAAAACCTTCCCAGGGGCCTCTAGAGCATGTCTACTTGTCCAGGGGCCAATTGAGCCCACCAACGGCCCAACAAACCTGCTCAGTGGCCTCTCGAGCATGTCCAGGGGCCCATTGAGTATGTTCAGGGGCCTCTCGAGCCTGGCCAGGGGCCCACTATAGTCTGTTTTGGGGCCTTTTGAACCTGCCCAGGGTCCCATTATAGTTTTCCCAGAGGACCATCGAGTCTGTTCAGGGGCCTCTCGAACCTGCCCAGGGGCCATTAGAGCCTGCCCCAGAGGCCTCTCGAGCTTGCCCAGGGGCCCATTGAATCTGTTCAGGGGCCTCTCGAACCTGCCCAGGGGCCTTTCGAGCTTGCCCAGGGGCCCATTGAGTCTGTTCAAGGGCCTCTTGAGCCTGCCTAGGGACCATTAGTCTGTTCAGGGGTCTCTCGAGCTTTCCCAATGGTCCATTGATCCTGTTCAGGGGCTTCTCGAACCTGCCCAGGGGCTATTACAGTCTGCTTAGGGGCCTCTCGGCTTGCCAAGGGGCCATTGAGTCTGTTCAGGGCCCTCTCAAGCTTAGCCAGAAGGCCATTGAGCCTGTGAACGGGGCTCTCGAGCCTGCCTGCCCAGGGGTTGCTAGCCGTCGCCTGGAGCGCCTGCTATAGCTGGAGCGCCTGCTAGCCGTGGTCGGCGCGGTCATAATGAGCGGTAATGTGCTGTACTCTGACCCACCTGGTGCAATGATTTATTGGGTTTCAAAATGGTTATTTGATAAGTCTGATGCGTTTTTGAAATCGGGGTGGGGGGTGATGGTAGTACAAAATAATTTAACAATTTTCCTCTCAGAAGAGTGTGTGCTGTAATATTTGTCAGCCAGGGGCGTCGCCGACGGGAGGGTCGGGGGAGGTCTGGGCAAACTCCCCCCACTTTTAGAAGGCGGGTAGGGTCGACCCCCCTCCCCCCACACACACACATACGCACACGCACACGCACACGCACACGCACACGCACACGCACTCGCACACGCACACGCACACGCACACGCACACGCACACGCACACGCACACGCACACACGCACACACGCACACGCACACACACACACACACACACACACACACACACACACACACACACACACACACACACACACACACACACACACACACACACACACTTTTTGAGGGACAAATTAACAATTTATCGTAAAAATTGCCTTTGCAGTGCAGTAAAAATCCAGCTATCTAGTGTCAAAAACTGGACAATTTCGCGACGCTTCGCGGCATGACACAAGTTTCGCAATTGCTCATACAAATTTGGAAAATGGGAAAAAGAATTGCATTAAGTGGCTGGCAGAGGTTCTCCTTGGTGGTAATTGCTGACCCCAGGGCCCATTCCCTTCATACAATATTCACTTTTAAGTTGCAAGCAGGCTACATGTTTAGCTAGTTTGCCGAGTTCCAAAAAGGCGACGCAAACGCAAAGACGAGGTGATCGGCACCCGGAAGCTGCTCCAGCGGTGCACAATTCGCTGGACCGAAGAGCTAATAGTGGAAACAGGCCAGGGCCATCTCACCTCATACGGTTCCCCAAGCCATCTCACCTCATACGGTCTGGTTCAAATATTAACATTTCGTTTTCCAGGACCTAAAATTAAAATGTTCACGCCGCTTCGCGGCGTCACATCGGTAGTCATCGTCATAACGAAGCCATAGTCATCGTCATCGGTTCGTCGTAACGCTTAATTTAATGAATATCATTATTAGCTTATTATCCTCTACAAGGCACACCGCCTATATTTCTGGGTTTTATCAGGCAAAACCGTTAAAATTTCGAGCCGCTTCGCGGCGCTAACTAACAAGTACATACCCATAGGCGTAGGTACAGGAGAAGGCAGGAGGGGGGGGGGGGCTGCCGCCCCCCCCCCCCCCTGCCTTCTCCTGTTTGGGGGGGGGCTGCCGCCCCCCCAAACATTTTGGATTGTAACATTACGCCTATGGGCGTTGCATGGAAAGAATCGACTTCAGAATGCCTCCGCCCCCCCCCCCCCCCCCACCAACTTGAACATAGTTCCTACGCCCCTGTACATACCTACCTAATATAACATGAAAATGCACATAAAAAAAATGCTGCAAAGGCTTAAATACACGTATCAAAATGGGGGTACATTTTTTCGTCATTTCAGCCGCTCCCACACTTAAAAGCCGACCCCCACCTCACACCTGTTGTCAGCTAAGATAGGTCTTCTCTCCTTCCTGTACATAACAATACAAATTAGTAATGCGCTCAGTACATTGCATACTGAGAGTCCTGGTCCAATCCAGCTCATAAAAAGTAGACGAAGAAAAGATGCTAAAAAGGGGGCCTCACAAAATAAAGTGGCCGAAATCCGTTGAGTTTTTCATATCCAGGGGGCCTCTTTTTGGGGTGGGGGGTCTCTCCCAGGTGCTTGCCCCCCCCCCCCTTCTGAAGGTCTGGCTGCGCCCCTGGTGATGTCATTATTGAGCAATAGAGAACATCTTTAAGCTGCCAAATGATATGGCACAATGTTTTCAGACACTTTTTGCGACTTGAATACAAACAAGCTTTTCTTATCACGGAGTCCTGTAACCTGTTCAAGGGTCTGCGGCCGCCGCGGCTCCCGCGGCCAAAAAGGCGGGGCTTAATTTGAACAACTTGAACACTTTGGCGGCCGCTGATAGCGTCCGATAGATGGCGCGTGTAACGTTCGCAACGAATAGTCAATTTCATGGAAACCCGCCAATCCTGGGGGGGGGGGGGGTGCAACGACTTGAACAACACTCTGGTTTCGAAAATAAGCTCTCTCGAGAAAAAAAAATTGAAACGAAAATCACAACATAATTATTAAATATATTGATCGGAAAATAGGGACTTATTGGTATATTGGGCAGTTTTGAACCCAACCCCTTTCGATTTCGATGAAATTTGGAGCACGTGTAGTACCCTATGAACGATCATCATGCACAAACTTTTAGCTCCATTCGACCTCTGAGGTCAGAGTTACGGGTCATCTTAGGTTTCACGTTTGTGCCGACATTGTACCATTCAAAAGTGCATATATTGGCGATTTTTTTTTTAGGAAGTTGCAGTTGCCGCCATTGGATAGGGAAATGAATGTCCATTGCTATGGACCCCATGATTTCACATGACCTTCATATGACCTTTGACCTGACTAAGTCAAAGTAAATTTTTGAGATACTACTGTTTGCCTGCCCCGAAATCCACAAAAAGTTAAAACGAGCGTGGTTATATCATCGTCTCAAAGTATGTTTAAAAGAATGGCGATCACTTAAAAACTTTTTAAGAAATTGGTATTTTAGTAGAACTATGTCACGCCGGCGCGGCGTCGCGCCGCCCGCGGCGCGTCAGATGATGTCAAGTCGGGGCATGTCGTCTTGAAACTGAGCAGTTACGTTGTGGGCACCACTGATAACGTGTGCACCTATTTTGTTACCAGGTGAATGGGGAGCATGTATTTTTCATCCTTGTTGAGAGAGAATCAATGCATAGAAGATAGCCGCAGGGCACGTTCAACCGGCGCGACATAGTTATACTAAAATACCCATATCTTACAAAGCGTGTAAGTGCCCGCCATTCTTTTGCACATGCTTTGAGACGATGATGTAACCACTCTCGTGTTAAATGTTGGTGCATTTTAGGGCAGGCAAACATAAGAAAAACTTGAATTGTTGACTTTGACCTCGTCAGGTCAAAGGTCAAATTTAGGTCATGGAAGTTCATCGGGTGCAATACATAGTCCGATCATATCTCTGGTGGCAACCGCACCTTCCTAGAACAAATTTTTGTCAATATATGCACGTTTGAATGATACAATGTCGGCAAAAACGTGCGACCTAAGATGACCCGTAACTCTGACCTCAAAGGCCGAATGAAGCTAAAAGTTTGTGCATGATGATCATTCATTGGATACTACACGTGCCCCAAGTTTGATTGAAATCGAAAGGGGTCAGGGGATTTCTTGTACGATTTGACGTGGAATGACCCAAATGCAATAGCATGACGCACTCACCTGAACACCGTAGCTGGTATATTTGTTACGCCGCACACAACACAGCGCATTCGAGGCATACTTGTTCTTAAATGATTCTTCCATTAAAATCCGAAACATCAAAACTACTCACATTCAACACTATTGGCAGAGCTCCGATCTAGTAAAATGTCAACACGGCGCTACACATCACTCATCCATCGAACTTCGCGGTCATAGAAAATCAAGACAAACCAGACCCTCAAGGTGTACCTCTAAACAGGTGCACACGGCGGTGACGAGAGATGACGTCATCGGAACAAAACTACCAAATAAGGGTTCTCTAAGACCAGATAACTAAGGCCAAAAATTAACATCAAACTTGAATTTCTCTAAGACCAGATAACTGTGTTTGTTTTAAATGCTACCTTCCTAAAATGCACTACATAGCCACTAACTTGGCTATCTCAACTCAAAACTAATGTTAAGATGGGAATGACCCTTTAATTAATTATGTATCGAAGTCCAGCTGATCACTGGTGTGGCAGCACGGTGCAGTTACCAGACGAGCGATTCGAAGGAGCTTCAGTTGTTCATGAAGTAGGCAAGAATTGAATTCCTTTGGTAATTTAGTAACAGCTATTTACGTGTTGCCTATTATTGCTACCGATGCGACGCAGCACAGCTCGACTGACACAGCCGTTATCGACTGACACAGCCGTTCTCGACTGACACAGCCGTTCGCGACTGACACAGCCGTTCTCGACTGACACAGCCGTTCTCGACTGACACAGCCGTGCTCGACTGACACAGCCGTTCTCGACTGACACAGCCGTGCTCGACTGACACAGCCGTTCTCGACTGACACAGCCGTTCTCGACTGACAGCCGTTCGCGACTGGCACAGCCGTTATCGAATGACACAGCCGTTCTCGACTGACACAGCCGTTATCGACTGGCACAGCCGTTCTCGACTGGCACAGCCGTTATCGACTGACACAGCCGTTCTCGACTGGCACAGCCGTTATCGACTGACACAGCCGTGCTCGACTGACACAGCCGTTCTCGACTGACACAGCCGTGCTCGACTGGCACAGCCGTTATCGACTGACACAGCCGTTCTCGACTGACACAGCCGTGCTCGACTGGCACAGCCGTTATCGACTGACACAGCCGTTCTCGACTGACACAGCCGTTATCGACTGACACAGCCATTCTCGACTGACACAGCCGTTGAGTTGACTGCCATTTCACGCCCTGCCCACAGAGCCTGCAGCGATCAGTCGCCTGGCGTCCTCAGCATCCTGCACGTCGCCACCATGGGAGCCAACATGGGTAAAGACCGGGACAAGAGCTGGGAGATCGCCACGCTCGAGGAACACGAGGCGTGCATCAACGTGCTGTCGGTGAGCCAGGACGGCTCGATGGTCATCACCGGCTCGGACGACTGCAGCGCGCGTCTCTGGTCCACCGCCACCGATAAGCAGATCGGCGTCTTCAAGAAGGGCCAGAAGAACCAGCCGCCACAGACAGCCAGGTACGGAGACCAGCACCAGCCCCGTGAGGGGTGTAAAGAAGCGAGTTTTTTTTAGAGACAGGTGTGATTTTATGTGAGAATTATGTGCCAGCTTGGTTGCGATTGTAAAATCGCATCAATTTGCGAGTTCGAAAAGCGGTGACACGGCTGAATCACAGCACGCAAGCAATGCGACAGCGTGCTGAACGAATAGGATACGCGCATTGTAGCAAGCCGCTAAAGACGCACAACGTTGAACTCTGTTTCGCTGGATTTGACAATAATCTACTGGATTAGATATCAGCGAGTATTTTATACCGGGATGTTTCATGTCTCATGTATAAAATAATGAAAATGACCTTTCCTCGTCGTAAATAAGAAGTTCAAGGCAAAATATTATATTAGATTACCCCAATATAATATAAGATTTTGCCTTGAACTTCTTATTTACGACGAGGAAAGGTCATTTTCATTATTTTATACATTACTTATGTTCCTCGCACGAGCACTGAATAATATTTCATGTTTCATTTGGCATGACATCCTCAGTCCTCTCAGTGCCTCCCCCTCCCCTCTATCCGAGCAGAGGCCACACGGAGCCGATCTCGACCATCGGCCAGGTCAAGGAGTACGTCATCACCGGCAGCTACGACCACACCGTCCGCAAGTGGGACATGATCTCCTGCGACTGCCTCCACGTCTTCACCGGTAAGCCGCTATGGAATGTGGCCTTCTGTCTGGTCATCTACACCGGGGGAGGGGGGGGGGGAGGGGTAAGCAGCATGGCCTCCTGCCCGGCCATCTATGAACTGACACCTCTAGATGATAGTTTGTTCCAGTCAGCATTCGAATCAACAGCCACCGTCGTACTTGATCATTCCTTCCGGTCCGTGCATGAAGTCAAATGAGAGTCAAGCAAAGCAATACCGACCGTCCTGTCCCGTATGTCTCGGGCACTACCGACCGTCCTGTCCCGTATGTCTCGGGCACTACCGACCGTCCTGTCCCGTCTGTCTCGGGCACTACCGACCGTCCTGTCCCGTCGGTCTCTGGCACTACCGACCGTCCTGTCCCGTCTGTCTCGGGCACTACCGACCGTCCTGTCCCGTCTATCTGGGCACTACCGACCGTCCTGTCTCGGGTACTACCAACCGTCCTGTCCCGTCTGTCTCGGGCACTACCGACCGTCCTGTCCCGTCTGTCTCGGGCACTACCGACCGTCCTGTCCCGTCTGTCTCGGGCACTACCGACCGTCCTGTCCCGTCTATCTGGGCACTACCGACCGTCCTGTCTCGGGTACTACCAACCGTCCTGTCCCGTCTGTCTCGGGCACTACCGACCGTCCTGTCCCGTCGGTCTCTGGCACTACCGACCGTCCTGTCCCGTCTGTCTCGGGCACTACCGACCGTCCTGTCCCGTCTATCTGGGCACTACCGACCGTCCTGTCTCGGGTACTACCAACCGTCCTGTCCCGTCTGTCTCGGGCACTACCAACCGTCCTGTCCCGTCTGTCTCGGGCACTACCGACCGTCCTGTCCCGTCTATCTGGGCACTACCGACCGTCCTGTCTCGGGTACTACCAACCGTCCTGTCCCGTCTGTCTCGGGCACTACCGACCGTCCTGTCCCGTCTATCTGGGCACTACCGACCGTCCTGTCTCGGGTACTACCAACCGTCCTGTCCCGTCTGTCTCGGGCACTACCGACCGTCCTGTCCCGTCTATCTGGGCACTACCGACCGTCCTGTCTCGGGTACTACCAACCGTCCTGTCCCGTCTGTCTCGGGCACTACCGACCGTCCTGTCCCGTCTATCTGGGCACTACCGACCGTCCTGTCTCGGGTACTACCAACCGTCCTGTCCCGTCTGTCTCGGGCACTACCGACCGTCCTGTCCCGTCTATCTGGGCACTACCGACCGTCCTGTCTCGGGTACTACCAACCGTCCTGTCCCGTCTGTCTCGGGCACTACCGACCGTCCTGTCCCGTCTATCTGGGCACTACCGACCGTCCTGTCTCGGGTACTACCAACCGTCCTGTCCCGTCTGTCTCGGGCACTACCGACCGTCCTGTCCCGTCGGTCTCTGGCACTACCGACCGTCCTGTCCCGTCTATCTGGGCACTACCGACCGTCCTGTCTCGGGTACTACCGACCGTCCTGTCCCGTCTATCTGGGCACTACCGACCGTCCTGTCTCGGGTACTACCAACCGTCCTGTCCCGTCTGTCTCGGGCACTACCGACCGTCCTGTCCCGTCTATCTGGGCACTACCGACCGTCCTGTCTCGGGTACTACCAACCGTCCTGTCCCGTCTGTCTCGGGCACTACCGACCGTCCTGTCCCGTCTATCTGGGCACTACCGACCGTCCTGTCTCGGGTACTACCAACCGTCCTGTCCCGTCTGTCTCGGGCACTACCGACCGTCCTGTCCCGTCGGTCTCTGGCACTACCGACCGTCCTGTCCCGTCTATCTGGGCACTACCGACCGTCCTGTCTCGGGTACTACCAACCGTCCTGTCCCGTCTATCTGGGCACTACCGACCGTCCTGTCCCGTCTATCTGGGCACTACCGACCGTCCTGTCTCGGGTACTACCAACCGTCCTGTCCCGTCTGTCTCGGGCACTACCGACCGTCCTGTCCCGTCTATCTGGGCACTACCGACCGTCCTGTCTCGGGTACTACCAACCGTCCTGTCCCGTCTGTCTCGGGCACTACCGACCGTCCTGTCCCGTCGGTCTCTGGCACTACCGACCGTCCTGTCCCGTCTGTCTCGGGCACTACCGACCGTCCTGTCCCGTCTGTCTCGGGCACTACCGACCGTCCTGTCCCGTCGGTCTCTGGCACTACCGACCGTCCTGTCCCGTCTGTCTCGGGCACTACCGACCGTCCTGTCTCGGGTACTACCAACCGTCCTGTCCCGTCTGTCTCGGGCACTACCGACCGTCCTGTCCCGTCGGTCTCTGGCACTACCGACCGTCCTGTCCCGTCTATCTCGGGCACTACCGACCGTCCTGTCCCGTCTGTCTCGGGCACTACCGACCGTCCGCTCCCGTCTGTATCCACAGGACACACGAACCGTGTGCTGAAAGTGCTCGTCTCCGACAAATACATATTCTCCTCGTCCGCCGACAATACCTGCAAGCTGTGGAGACTGGAAGAGCTCGACGAGGACGAGGACATCGAGATCTGTCTGAGAACCTTCGAGGTACTAAGTGGTCGACAACACCAACCGAGTCGTTTATCCCTCAGTCCAGGGGAATGGGCCGAGGCATTCGCATCACATATGTATCACATCATCACAATTTCTTATTTAATAAACCTCAATCAACATAATGGGGCCGGGATGTCAAAGGCGCCTTCTCGTTTTCGTTTTCAATAACAATGAAACAGCAAACCTTTTAAACGATTCGTTCATTCATGCTTCCAGAACCCATGACATCCATGTTTTTGGAACCCCGCAGCTTTCTACCGGCAACGCCCGCGATATATCCGTTTTACAATGCCGTCGCGTTAGATCGGGTGACATTCCGTGCTTTTCGCCGACAGGGGCATACGGCGCCAGTGCTATCGATCTGCTACATCCAGGGAGAAGACACTGAGAAGGAAGGTAAGAAGGAAGAGAAGAAGGAGAGGACTCGCGAGGACGGCGATGAGGAAGAGGAGGAGGAAGAGGAAGAGGAAGAGGAGGAGGAATCAGAGGACGGTATCCACCGTCGCGACATGTTGATCACCGGATCGTTTGACGGCACCGTTCGCTGCTGGTCTATGGAGAGAGGCAGACAGATCAAGGTTAGTGGCGAATTTCTATTTCTTTCAATGCATTTAGTTACAATATTTTCACCTGACCTTGAAAGCGACCTTGAAAGCGCTGCCATCGCACAGTGGGCGAGAACGGCCTTTTAGCGCGACACGGCGTTTCTGCTTCAATTTACGGCATCGGTTTGACCATGTACAATATCAATCGATAGCGGATGAGTCAGGAGGCTAACAAATATGCACTTTCTTTTATCTGGGTTTAACCCGGCATTGACCGGGGTCTCAGCCGAACGCCCTTGACCGGGGGGGGGGGGAGGGGGCAAATATTGCCCCCTCCCCCTCGTTATTTCCGGAGCCAATGATCGCAGCAAGACGCGCAAGGCGGTATTCGAAATCTCTCAATGAGACGCATCTAATGCATACTCGAAAATGTCGAATTGAGGTCACATATTAGGTGAAAGTCGGGTCAAAGATCAAAGTCGAGGCATTTGAGTTTATGGGCTATACTTTCCATCCAAAGCCTTTGATTGCGACCAGGATAACCCAAAGTGCTCCCAAATACATTAATACACATCCCGCATGAGCTAAAGTGGAATTATTGGCAAAGGTCAAGGTCAGGTCACAAAAGACCACTATGCGCAGAAGATCTACGAAAGTCATGCGGATGCGACACATGTTTTATGGACTATTTTACACGTATAATTCGATAGTGATAGTCTTTGTACCATCTGACCTCATTTAAGTGAAGTTAGTGTCAAGCTCAGATCAAGGTCAGGTCACATGTCAAAATTTGAAATTGATAATTCTAAATGAAAAAGGCATGTGTCTAGACCGGTTTTGTCTCAGAAATACAGTGCTGGTATTGATTTGTCTATATCTGTTCAATACAAGCCAAAAAAAACGCAATTTCAAAATATGACGTCATGAGTTACTCATACCTAGGGAGCCAAAGTCAGTCAAAAACGAAGATATTGCTTTCAAATTTGGTTTGGGTTTGGGCCATATGTGGTTCTCCAACATATATTCCGGTTTTTGGAAAAGGTTCGAAAATTTTGATTTTGAGAGTATTTAACAGACAAAAAATATTGTTTATTTTTCGTTTTTGCGAGTCAAAAAACAAAAGTTTCACAAATCCGAGATAGCCATTTTGTAGCCCTTGTCATTGTTATCTTTATACTTTTGTATTGCATTTTTGTTTTGTTTTTAAATTTACTTTGCCTTTGCCTTTGTTGTAACTAGGGACAACAGAAATCCGGGCAGTGCAATGGCGCAGAGTTAATAGTGATGTGCACTATAAAATAAGCTCGAAAAAAAAATGCGCAAGGTTTCTTTTGTTTAGACACAAAGTATAAGCCCTAACGAAGCAGAAAAATGCTCCATCAAAGCGGAGAACCGCGGAATGAAAATTGTAGGCTTAACTCAATTTTTGATTCTGTTGGCCAGCTACGTCAAATAGCATACCTCATGTAATGTTACAATATAACATTGCTCATTCACATGAAAAGGTCATATTTAGGCATTTCGCGCTGCTGATGATTTGTACTTTCAAGAAAAAATACCACAAAACCTCTACGAAACGTTCTTCGCCTCCCAAATGAACATATATCCCTCCGATGAGAATGAGGCGCGTCATAGCAATATCGGCGGCTTAACAATAGCGTGTTTGAAGACATGGTGCATAAAAATAAACAAATTTATTGGCGAATCGATGCTATACATGCATACTATGGACATTTTGCTTGAAAATGAGCCCTATAAAATAGTCATTTTTGAAATAGTATTTGTCGCCCCATGTCGCGCTAGCAGGCCGTTATCGCCCACCGTGCATCGGTCGCATAGACATACTGTGCATCGACATACTGTGCATATAGTGCATCGGTCGCAGACTTTTCAACTTCCAACTTTTACATACAAATAGCTCGCGAAATACATATTTTATGCAAAATAGTGTGCATCGCGTTCATCAGCACATTTGTATGATTGTTTTGCAAATATTCACCAAACAACCTGCAACTAGTCTATTGCCGTCCGGGACAGATAGCGAGCGCAGTTGAGCGACTCGAAGTCGGCGCGCCAGACAGACCGGGTGAGGTTTGAATTCAACAGTACTCCGTTCCGACTGAGCTACAAGGGCAGACACATGCCGGCCGGTGAAAACCGATATCTGACCGACACAATGGAATGGAGCAATGCAGATACACGCTGCAAACGTGCCTTATATAACCGTGTAAATACTTCTACCGGATTTCAAACTCGATATCTCGTATTTCAGATCTTCAAAGCCAACCGTGGTGCGATCTCGTGTATGACGATTGATGACGAAGGCAAGCTCCTGTACACGGCTCACTCCAACACCATCTGCGAGTGGGACATCGAGAAGGGAGCCCGCACCTCCACCGAGGTAACAGGGGACATTGATAAGGGAGCCCGCACCTCCACCAAGGTAACACGGGACATCGATAAGGGAGCCCGCACCTCCACCGAGGTAACGAGACATCGAGAAGGGAGCCCGCACCAACGTGCGAGACATCGAGAAGGGAGCCCGCACCTCCACCAAGGTAACACGGGACATCGATAAGGGAGCCCGCACCTCCACCGAGGTAACGAGACATCGAGAAGGGGGCCCGCACCTCCACCAAGGTAACGAGACATCGAGAAGGGAGCCCGCACCTCCACTGAGGTAACAGGGGACATCGAGAAGGGAGCCCGCACCTCCACCAAGGTAACACGGGACATCGATAAGGGAGCCCGCACCTCCACCGAGGTAACAGGGGACATCGAGAAGGCAGCCCGCACCTCCACCGAGGTAACAGGGGACATTGATAAGGGAGCCGCACCTCCACCAAGGTAACACGGGACATCGATAAGGGAGCCCGCACCTCCACCGAGGTAACGAGACATCGAGAAGGGAGCCCGCACCAACGTGCGAGACATCGAGAAGGGAGCCCGCACCTCCACCAAGGTAACACGGGACATCGATAAGGGAGCCCGCACCTCCACCGAGGTAACGAGACATTGAGAAGGGAGCCCGCACCTCCACCAAGGTAACGAGACATCGAGAAGGGAGCCCGCACCTCCACTGAGGTAACAGGGGACATCGAGAAGGCAGCCCGCACCTCCACCAAGGTAACACGGGACATCGATAAGGGAGCCCGCACCTCCACCGAGGTAACGAGACATCGAGAAGGGAGCCCGCATCTCCACCAAGGTAACGAGACATCGAGAAGGGAGCCCGCACCTCCACCGAGGTAACAGGGGACATCGAGAAGGGAGCCCGCACCTCCACCAAGGTAACACGGGACATTGATAAGGGAGCCCGCACCTCCACAGAGGTAACGAGACATCGAGAAGGGAGCCCGCACCTCCACCAAGGTAACACGGGACATCGAGAAGGGAGCCCGCACCTCCACCGAGGTAACAGGGGACATCGATAAGGGAGCCCGCACCTCCACCAAGGTAACACGGGACATCGATAAGGGAGCCCGCACCTCCACCGAGGTAACAGGGGACATCGAGAAGGGAGCCCGCACCTCCACCAAGGTAACACGGGACATCGAGAAGGGAGCCCGCACCTCCACCGAGGTAACAGGGGAAATCGAGAGGGAAGCTCGCACCTCCACCGAGGTAACAGGGGACATCGAGAAGGGAGCCCGCATCTCCACCAAGGTAACACGGGACATCGAGAAGGGAGCCCGCACCTCCACCGAGGTAACAGGGGACATCAAGAAGGGAGCCCACACCTCCACCAAGGTAACACGGGACATCGAGAAGGGAGCCCGCACCTCCACCGAGGTAACAGGGGACATCGAGAAGGGAGCCCGTATCTCCACCAAGGTAATTGATAAGGGAGCCCACACCTCCACCGAGGTAACACGGGACATCGAGAAGGGAGCCCGCACCTCCACCAAGGTAACACGGGACATCGAGAAGGGAGCCCGCACCTCCACCGAGGTAACAGGGTTCATCGAGAAGGGAGCCCGCACCTCCACCCAGGTAACACGGGACATCGAGAAGGGAGCCCGCACCTCCACCGAGGTAACAGGGGACATCGAGAAGGGAGCCCGCACCTCCACCAAGGTAACACGGGACATCGAGAAGGGAGCCCGCACCTCCACCGAGGTAACAGGGGACATCGAGAAGGGAGCCCGTTCCTCCACCAAGGTAATTGATAAGGAAGCCCGCACCTCCACCGAGGTAACACGGGACATCGAGAAGGGAGCCCGCACCTCCACCAAGGTAACACGGGACATCGAGAATGGAGCCCGCACCTCCACCGAGGTAACACGGGGCATCGATAAGGGAGCCCGGACCACCACCAAGGTAACACGGGACATCGAGAAGGGAGCCCACACCTCCACCAAGGTAACGAGACATCGAGAAGGGAGCCCGCACCTCTACCGAGGTAACACGGGACATCGAGATGGGAGCCCGCACCTCCACCGAGGTAACGAGACATCGAGAAGGGAGCCCGCACCTCTACCGAGGTAACACGGGACATCGAGAAGGGAGCCCGAAACCTCCACAGAGGTAATACAGGACATCGAGAAGGGAACCTGTACCTCCACCAAGGTAACGAGACATCGAGAAGGGAGCCCTCACCTCTACCGAGGTAACACGGGACATCGAGATGGGAGCCCGCACCTCCACCGAGGTAACGAAACATCGAGAAGGGAGCCCGCACCTCTACCGAGGCAACACGGGACATCGAGAAGGGACCCCGCACCTCCACCGAGGTAACACGGGACATCGAGAAGGGAGCCCGAAACCTTCACAGAGGTAACGGGGGACATCGAGAAGGGAGCCCGCACCTCCACCGAGGTACCACAGTACATCGAGAAGGGGTCCGCACCTCCACCGAGGTAATACAGGACATCGAGAAGGGAACCTGTACCTCCACCAAGATAACGGGACATTGAGAAGGAAGTCCGCACCTCCACCAAGGTAACACAGGACATCGAGAAGGGGCCCGCACCTCCACCGAGGTAACACGGGACTTTGAGTAGGCAGCCCGCACCTCCACCGAGGTAACGGGGGACATCGGGAAGGGAGTCTGCACCACCATCGAGGTAACGGGGGACATCGAGAAGGGAGCCCGTACTTCCACCAAGGTAACGGGACATTGAGAAAGGAGCCCGCACCTCCACCGAGGTAACGGGACATTGAAAAGGGTGCCCATACATCCACCGAGGTAACACAGGACATTGAGGAGGGAGCCCGTACCTCACCGAGGTAACAGGGGACATTGAGAAGGGAGCCCGCACCTCCACCAAGGTAACACGGGACATCGAGAAGGGAGCCCGTACCTCCACCGATGTAACAGGGGACATCGAGAAGGAAGCCCGCACCTCTACCGAGGTAACGAGACATCGAGAAGGGAGCCCGTATCTCCACCAAGGTAACACGGGACATTGAGAAGGGAGCCCGTACTTCCACCAAGGTAACACGGGACAGTGAGAAGGAAGCCCGCACCTCCACCAAGGTAACACGGGACAGTGAGAAGGAAGCCCGCACCTCCACCAAGGTAACACGGGACAGTGAGAAGGAAGCCCACACCTCCACCAAGGTAACACGGGACATCGATAAGGGAGCCCGCACCTCCACCGAGGTAACAGGGGACATTGAGAAGGGAGCCCGTACTTCCACCAAGGTAACACGGGACAGTGAGAAGGAAGCCCGCACCTCCACCAAGGTAACACGGGACAGTGAGAAGGAAGCCCACACCTCCACCAAGGTAACACGGGACAGTGAGAAGGAAGCCCACACCTCCACCAAGGTAACACGGGACATTGAGAAGGAAGCCCGCACCTCCACCAAGGTAACACGGGACAGTGAGAAGGAAGCCCACACCTCCACCAAGGTAACACGGGACAGTGAGAAGGAAGCCCACACCTCCACCAAGGTAACACGGGACAGTGAGAAGGAAGCCCACACCTCCACCAAGGTAACACGGGACATTGAGAAGGAAGCCCGCACCTCCACCAAGGTAACACGGGACATTGAGAAGGAAGCCCGCACCTCCACCAAGGTAACACGGGACAGTGAGAAGGAAGCCCACACCTCCACCAAGGTAACACGGGACAGTGAGAAGGAAGCCCACACCTCCACCGAGGTAACACGGGACAGTGAGAAGGAAGCCCACACCTCCACCAAGGTAACACGGGACAGTGAGAAGGAAGCCCACACCTCCACCGAGGTAACACGGGACAGTGAGAAGGAAGCCCACACCTCCACCGAGGTAACACGGGACAGTGAGAAGGAAGCCCACACCTCCACCAAGGTAACACGGGACAGTGAGAAGGAAGCCCACACCTCCACCGAGGTAACACGGGACAGTGAGAAGGAAGCCCACACCTCCACCGAGGTAACACGGGACAGTGAGAAGGAAGCCCACACCTCCACCAAGGTAACACGGGACAGTGAGAAGGAAGCCCACACCTCCACCAAGGTAACACGGGACAGTGAGAAGGAAGCCCGCACCTCCACCAAGGTAACACGGGACAGTGAGAAGGAAGCCCACACCTCCACCAAGGTAACACGGGACAGTGAGAAGGAAGCCCGCACCTCCACCAAGGTAACACGGGACAGTGAGAAGGAAGCCCACACCTCCACCAAGGTAACACGGGACAGTGAGAAGGGAGCCCGCACCTCCACCAAGGTAACACGGGACAGTGAGAAGGAAGCCCACACCTCCACCGAGGTAACACGGGACAGTGAGAAGGAAGCCCACACCTCCACCGAGGTAACACGGGACAGTGAGAAGGAAGCCCACACCTCCACCAAGGTAACACGGGACAGTGAGAAGGAAGCCCACACCTCCACCAAGGTAACACGGGACAGTGAGAAGGAAGCCCGCACCTCCACCAAGGTAACACGGGACAGTGAGAAGGAAGCCCACACCTCCACCAAGGTAACACGGGACAGTGAGAAGGAAGCCCGCACCTCCACCAAGGTAACACGGGACAGTGAGAAGGAAGCCCACACCTCCACCAAGGTAACACGGGACAGTGAGAAGGGAGCCCGCACCTCCACCAAGGTAACACGGGACAGTGAGAAGGAAGCCCACACCTCCACCAAGGTAACAGGGGACAGTGAGAAGGAAGCCCACACCTCCACCAAGGTAACAGGGGACAGTGAGAAGGAAGCCCACACCTCCACCAAGGTAACACGGGACAGTGAGAAGGAAGCCCGCACCTCCACCAAGGTAACACGGGACAGTGAGAAGGAAGCCCGCACCTCCACCAAGGTAACACGGGACAGTGAGAAGGAAGCCCACACCTCCACCAAGGTAACACGGGACAGTGAGAAGGAAGCCCGCACCTCCACCAAGGTAACGGAATGCAATGCACACTGGACAGTCAACCCAACGGACAACGGGTGTTCACACAGCAATTGATATTGACGTTTAAGGAATCACAGTTCATTGACCAATTGTATCGGGTCAGCCCAGAACTAACGACTGTCGACTATTGGTTGACCGTTTGGTAAATAGCTCCGTATTTGTGCGTGTCCTGCAGCTGATGCGTGGCCACAGCAAGGACATCACCTGCATGCAGCTGGTGAACAAGCTGCTGTACACGGGCTCGGCGAACGCCGACGCCAAGTGCTTCGTCACCGAGTTCGGCGACTGCACTCGGACCTACAGCGGCCATACCAACACCGTCAGCTGCCTCAAGTTCCATCAGGGCATCTGTGAGTATCACCCAATTGCCACACACGCTCGTAGTGAAATCAAAGCATTTTTGTCTAAAAGGTAGGCCCGACCAGTCGTTATGATTGAGTATAGGTAGCGAAGAAGATAGTCGAGTTGGACAACAAATCGACGCTTTTCAAATCAATGTGAGTTTACTTGCGATGGCATATGTTACGGATGTCCTGCTAAACTTAAGGTTTAGGCTGGTGGATAGATTAAGTAGCATGAGAAGGATTGTGAGAAGGATTGTTGTTACAAATGACAATCCTTCGTATCGGGGCGTGTCCCCAACGTTCACTTGCAGCTCATTGTCACCCCGGCCGTGAGTTGACCGCTGGCGATCGCCTATGCCCCGGTGTGCCTCCAGTGTTCACTTGCAGCTCATTGTCACCTCGGCCGTGAGTTGACCGCTGGCGATCGCCCATGCCCCGGTGTGCCTCCAGTGTTCACTTGCAGCTCATTGTCACCCCGGCCGTGAGTTGACCGCTGGCGATCGCCCATGCCCCGGTGTGCCTCCAGTGTTCACTTGCAGCTCATTGTCACCCCGACCGTGAGTTGACCGCTGGCGATCGTCCATGCCCCGGTGTGCCTCCAGTGTTCACTTGCAGCTCATTGTCACCCCGGCCGTGAGTTGACCGCTGGCGATCGTCCATGCCCCGGTGTGCCTCCAGTGTTCACTTGCAGCTCATTGTCACCCCGGCCGTGTGCTGACCGCTGGCGATCGCCCATGCCCCGGTGTGCCTCCAGTGTTCACGTGCAGCTCTGACAGTACGGCCCGCGCCTACGACGCCAAGTCGGGCAAGCAGAAGCGGGTGTATAGCGGTCACGAGCGCGGCATCACCTGCATGTGCGTGGTGGACAAGAAGCTGTATACGGGCGCCGACGACGGCCAGCTCAGGGTCTGGGACGCCGACGTGCCGTGAGTGAACGAGTCTGAGACGTGCCGTGAGTGAACGGGTCTGAGACGTGCCGTGAGTGAACGGGTCTGAGACGTGCCGTGAGTAAACGGGTCTGAGACGTGCCGTGAGTGAACGGGTCTGAGACGTGCCGTGAGTGAACGGGTCTGAGACGTGCCGTGAGTGAACGGGTCTGAGACGTGCCGTGAATGAACGGGTCTGAGACGTGCCGTGAGTGAACGGGTCTGAGACGTGCCGTGAGTGAACGGGTCTGAGACGTGCCGTGAGTGAACGGGTCTGAGACGTGCCGTGAGTGAACGGGTCTGAGACGTGCCGTGAGTGAACGGGTCTGAGGTCTGAGACGTGCCGTGAGTGAACGGGTCTGAGACGTGCCGTGAGTGAACGGGTCTGAGATGAGCCGTGAGTGAACGGGTCTGAGACGTGCCGTGAGTGAACGGGTCTGAGATGAGCCGTGAGTGAACGGGTCTGAGATGAGCCGTGAGTGAACGGGTCTGAGACGTGCCGTGAGTGAACGGGTCTGAGACGTGCCGTGAGTGAACGGGTCTGAGACGTGCCGTGAGTGACGTGATTAACAGCGACGTGAGTGACTAAAATGTCCAAGGCATTTTGGTACACCATTCCTCTCCTGGTACCACTCTGCGCCTTCATGCATCGCATGGTGCTTTGTGCTTCAGCTTGAACCAGGCACGTAGCCAGGATTTGTATCAGGGGGTGCCACGTCAGTGGTGGATCAAATTTAGCTCCGTTTCGTCAGCGAAAAGTTGTTGACCGGGGGGGGGGGGGGGGGGGGTGGCGTCGCGTCAGCAGAATCGTACGTCCCTGGCTTGAGCAGCTGGGTAAGCTTACGCTTCCTGCAGCTGTGCTTACTGCTAAACCATGATGTCTGGTGCACTTGTATATTGCTGTACAATAAGAACGTGCCTCTGCGCGGTGCTGCATGCCCGCCTTTTTGTCGCTGTACAGTAGGCGCACCTAGTCATGGCTTATTCCCCAAGTATCCGTTGCTGTACAAAAGCAGCGCCCGATTGTCAATGCGTAAAGCGCTTCTACGTGGATGTATGTACACTAGATGTGTGCCAACCAGTGTATACACGCGCTTCTACACACCTGCACAATAGCTGCCAGCTCAGTGTCCCCCACACGTGGCGCTCGCTGCGCCCTGCACGCCATGACCGGCTGGCGACTGGCTTTCAGGACCTGTACCGACGACCTGGGGCGGCCGCCGACCCGACAGTCGTCTTCCGTATCGCCGGCACCGGAGCCGGCCGAGGCGCGGCAGACAGCGTAGGCAGGCTCGATCAGGTCACTAACAAAGTGCCTACGGACACTGAGAAATGACGACCTCAGAAACTTTATCAAAAACACACCGCAGAAGCTTGGCTACACATCAACGCCAAACCGACCACTCTAATCATTTGAACTTTATTTAATCAGTGGCACAACTGTCGTTGTTAGTAGGTGGTCTTTATAATTTATATTTGAGAACGCTAAGTCTCACGCAACGTGAGAGTCTTTAGCGCCACAATATTCCCAATAGCTGAGTAGTAGCTACCTCGAAATCACCTATCGCACTGACCCCCGTCTCTGTGTGTGCCGCAGACTGGACATCGCCTCGATAGCCGAGATCGAGTCGGCAACAGACAGCTATGCCGGGCCGGCAGACACGAGCGCCGGTCGCCCACAGTCAGCTGCACAGATGGCAGCCGCCTAGGTGGCAGCACCATCGTACCGCACGGCAGCGCCACCATCGCCGTCCAGAGTCTGCTGAGGGATCGTCAGAGATGGAAAGAAGAGGACAAACGCCATCACCTAGCGCAGAAGAGTACAGAGGAAGTGTGTTTTGTTGATTGCTGGACTCTTTACTGTCCGCATTTAGTATTAGTGTCGTTGGATTGCCTTCTTTTGTGTCCGCTTTCTCACGAACGAGTGTCCCACACTCGATTGGAGTTCGAGTCATACCGGTTGGTGCCCACTGCCCACCTGTGCGTCAGATTCCGCGTCCTTCTAAAACCTACAGAGCTCCATATATTGTTGACAGACGATGTCTGGATCATCGTGATGTGAGACTTATACGTACAAGAACCGGTTGTGCTCAATTCGGCTAGACTCCAATACACTAATAGAGGAATTGTGATCATTGTCGAAGCTTTCTTCACTGCTAACGCTAAGAGTTGGGGTAGCTTCCGTGACCTCGCCGGGAAAGAATGGCGTGATCATAAATAGACTTAAAGTCATTTAGCTTATTGATTTATTGGTAAGTAGCCAATGATCACGTCATTCTGAAACAAGAAATACAAAGTAATGAAATTACAAGAACACTCGGACACAGTCAGTACGCAACCAAGTCTGGAGTATTCTAATCACAACAATGTTAGCAGTGTAGTCACCCATTACCTGAGGGCGACGCCTTTGGGGGCGTCGCGGACCGAAGTTTTTTTTTAATGTGTTCTCGATAACTTAAAAGTGGAGGACCCTTTCAAAACAACAACACGTGTGTCATTGTGACCCACACATCATCTTACGTGGTCATACCAAGCACTGTCGCAGAGTAAGCTTAGCAACCACCCGTGCAACATTGTGTGAACCGACTGGGATTCGAACCCACGACCCTTTCATTAGTGAGTCTCTTTCTCAAAAGACTTATGTTACCCCAACCACACTTGACACTAAGATATACGGTGGGATATGGCAGTCAGGAGCTCAAGAAGTTGGATTTTACGAAACGTTATGTAATTTTAAAGAAACACAAAATATACATAAAGGAGGACCCCGGGCAAAACAACTATGGCACGTGCAGATTGCCCGTCGGCCACTTACTCGTGTTGCACAACGGCAATTGTCTCCCATTGTAACAAAAGGTCGCCGTGGGCTGCAACTATCCGGCTATGGGCAAAATACAACATCCTTGAAAATATCCCAAATGGAGGAGCCCTGGTGATACGAAACAAGCACTTGCGCGGGTGATCCCCTCCCACTTACCCTCCTGGAGCTACCGATACCCGCTTCGGAGCACTGCAATGCACCAGGGCCACTGCAGGGCTGACCAAGTGGTCCAATGTCGAAAAATCGGGGTTCGGGGACATATTCAAGGTTACGTGGCACGTGAATTCGAGTTTGCCCAGGGTAGGCACCACCACCGGCATGCACCAATAGCTGCCATTCAGAAAATTTAGAGAAAATGTATCGATTCATTTTTGCGCTAGGGGCCATCTTAGTTTGGCCCCATTATAAGTCTATGGGAAATGGCACGTGCCTGCCGCGCGCGCTTCGAAGTTTTCCCACACTAGCGGACCTTGCCATCATCCCCATGAGTGAGCGATATGCTGCAAATTTCGGAGAAATTTATCGAGCCGTTTTCCAGAGCATCAACTTTTACCGATCTCAGACACGAATCGGAAAACAAAGACCGGAGAATGGCTCAGGTTGTTTTTCTATAGAAAACACAATTCTAAAGAATAGTGTTATTTTCAATATAGAACAACAACCTTCGGTCACAAGTGATTAGAATCAGTGTGCGTGTGTCATAAAGGCATCCTTACCCTTTCAGTGGTTGTACACACAAATGGCGCCGTTGCCATGATTTCGATAGACATCGATGCATTGAGGCTATTCCACAAGTTCCTTAAAGGGAATAGGTCACCTTGAAAGTTGTCTCGAAGTTCAACCATACGGTGCATCTTGAGCTAAAAACTACGAATATGACTTTGGTTTGGACAACTGATGGATATATGTGGTGAAAGAAGTAAGTTTCTCTTTCTATTTCACGAGAAATCGTACGATAGCAGCAGGCGTTACGGCTCCCCGCTCCGCCTGACGCCAAGTACAGTCTATGACAAGAGGCCGCCGCGCCGCCCGGGCGGCTGAGCGGATATTAACGAGGCGTCGTGACCAGAGACTACGTGCCAGAGAGTGTACCTGCCTCCGGCGGCGGCGAGCGGCGAGCGAAAGGAACTGATCGTGGCCCGGAACAGCGGAATTGAAACCGGGCCCACTAGTCCTGTGTCGAAATTACTTAACGTAGAGAGGTAATTCTTTCACCACAACCCATTTTTAGATCTGCTCTACAAATCTGCTATCTCAGTCCAAAACTCCATGTTAAAGGTGAACTATTCCCTTTAACCCACGCCCTACGGGGGGTCCTAAAACGACCCCCCCCCCCCCCCCTGAGGTTTTTCTTGCTAACTTTTGGACATGCGGCGCATCTTGCTGAAATTGTGTGTAGCTAAGTAAACAACAATTATACGTATGCTGTAAAAATTACATTGAAATTGGTTGAGAAATTTGGGAAATAATGATGTTTTGATGACGTCATGTTGGTGGAAAAACGATAAATGTTTGAAAAATAGTAGAAAACAGAGTTTTGTAGCAAATTACAAACGTAATCAAGCAAAGATATGAAATGTCATTTTCTTCAAAATGGCAATCTCGGATTTGCGAAATTTTAGGTTTTTGACCCTCAAAATGAACAAAAACTGTTTTTTTTTAATCCCCACAAAATCAAAATGTTCAAAGATGTTAAAAAACGGAATATATATATGAGAGAACTTAGTATGGTCAATACTCAAACCAAATTTAAAAGAATATCTCTATTTTTGACTGAGTGATGGCTCCCTAAGTGTATGAAATTCATGACGTCATTTTTTTTAAATAACTTTTGTGGATTTTGTTTTGACCAGATACGAATAAATAATTACCTTTTCTATATTTCTGAGAAGAAAAAAATGGTCTAGAAACATGCCCTTTTATTTACATTTATCAATTTCTCATTTTGAGGCTTTCTGACAGCAAAATCGCTGTTATGGACGGGGTCGGTCGAGGTCATTCACTTGACCTGGAAGGTCACTCGTTGACCCGAAACCTGAAACATTGCATACCGTTAGATTCCAAACATGACAGGCAACATGTTGGTTCTTACCGCGTTGCTCTATGTTGCTTGGTTTGGAAGTTAACAGGGGGGTCTTTTTAGGACCCCCCACCCCCGTAGGGCGCAGGTGAAAAAAGTTCCCGTAGGGCGAGGGTGAAAGGGGAAATAATGACCTTTTCCGACACAAATGGAGTTATTACTTGCAATCGACAGTCGAGACCAACATATATTGTAAAATCATCACATTTTTCATAAAAAAACTTCCTACCGAAAGATATTTCAAGCTAATGTTGATAAGCGTAATAATGTTGATAAGCGTGATAAGCGATAAGCGTTGATAACTTTTAACGACCGGTACTTGCAAGTACTTTTGGTCCTCATCAAACTGCGGGCTTTTCCCGTATTGCTTGTTTACGCAATGGAGTGGAAAATCTATTTTGCGTTCTGATTGTTGTGATTATATGCCCGACGATCCTCTACAATTAACAGCTATTGAATACAAAGGTAACCAAATTAGCAGTTAACTGATGCATATAACAGCGGCCTAGTTAGTGGTTGCGACCCTCAATTTGTTAAAATTGCTTCATTTATTTTCAACATTAGGAGTTATGAATAGTTTTGTCTCTGGCTGTATATAACACTATGCTTTATATTATCACGAAAAATACTAATTTTCCCAAAAAAAAATAACAAACAATACAAAAACTGGCAAATAAATCGAAAGCTCATCGATGCACATCGACGGCGACCTATTTAGTGCAGGCGATTTGTTTAGAGGTAATTCAAACAACGTTGAAGAGATTGACACAAAAGCGCCAGATGTGTCGCTTTCCAATAGTGGAGGGAAAATACTGATCATGAACTCTTTAAGAAGTATATGTACTTGCTATTTGTTTTCTTCTTCAAACTTCCAACATCGAATTAGGGAATAATTGTATTTAATTCTTAGATTTAGATCACATCATTTTAATACCATAACGGTAGCCAAATAAATTATCGCTAACGAAATCTAAAGGAATTTGTTTCCCTTTAACACGGCATTGACTGGGGTCTGTCTCAGCGAAACGCCATTGACTGAGGGGGGCGTTAACCCCCCCCCCCTGGTTATCTTCTGAATCAATGATCGCAGTGAGACGCGCAAGGGGCGGCAATCGAAAGCTCCCAATGATTCGAATCTAAAGCACACTCAAAAATGTCAAATAGAGGTCACATGTCAGGTCACGGTCAGGCCAAAGGTCAAACAAAATCGCCGTATTTGAGTGTATGGATCACACTTTCCATCCAAAGCCTTCGATTGCAACCATGATCACCCAAAGTGCTCTCAAAGGAATGATACACATCTCACATAAGGTTAAGTGAGATTGTTGGCAAAGGTCAAGGTCAAGGTAGGTCACAAAAGGTCACTATGCGCAAAATATCTACGAAAGTCATGCAACACATGTTTTATGGGTTATTTTCCACGTAGAATTCGATAGTGATAGTCATTTTACCACCTGACTTCATTTTCGTGAAGTTAGTGTCGAGTTCAGGTCAAGGTTAGGTCACAAGGTCAAAATTTGAAATTGATAAATATAAATAAAAAAGGCATGTTTCTAGACCAGTTTTCTTTCAGAAATACATTGATGGAATTTATTTGTCTGTATCAGGTCAATAAAAACCTAAAAACGCAATTTCACAATATGACTTCATGCGCTACCCATACTTTAGATCTCATGTCAGTCAAAAATGGTGATATCATTTTGAAATTTGGTATGGTAGTTGCCCATATGTGGTTCTCCGACATATATTAGTTTTTGTAATATCTTTGAGAGAGAAAAAAAATTGTGGCCATTTGTTAAAACAAAACATTTTATTTTTATTTTTGGGAGTTTAAAAAAAAAATCACAAATCCGGAATAGCCAAGTTGTAGCCCTTGCCATTTGCTACCTTATGATGTATTTGGATTGCATTTTGCTCAACATATGGCATTTGTACGGTCTGTTAAAGTTTAGCTGATTTTTGTGTGAAACTCGTGTGTAGTGACGTCACTAAATTCGCTATATCTCGAGAAGAAAAATCGACGAAATTGCTCCATTTTTGCACAGAAGGCGTAAAATCGATGTAGAGGAAGGTACCCGAAGTTTCATGTTGATAGTGCACTATTGGTTTTTGAGCTATTACGAAAGTTCATCTGGGGGGGTACTTTAAACGCCCCCCCCCCCCCCCCCCTCCCCCAGTCAACGCCGGTTTTTCCTTTTTTGCATGATGAAAATGCCACTTGGAAGTGTATCACAATAAACCTCGACAAATGAAGACTTGCTAATTACTCTGCAAACTGAGAAAATGACAGCTGTGCGGCTAACCCCATCTGACACTGTGTTGTCCTCTGCATAGTGCATAATATTACTGTCATTTCGATGGAAATGGAAAATGTGTCTAGACACTCGTTTTCAACCGGTTATACAACTACGAGTATATATAAACGAACACATATACTCACTTGGAACTGATTGAATCAGGAAGCACACTATACAATACACAGCAGCACACTATAAGCAGCCTACTCAATTGAAGAAGAAAGCTGTGATCTGTGCCTTATTTAGCAGCCGCTCCTCTATCTCAGGTCTGGGGTAAGCGTCCAGTCATTTCTGCGTGGGGCCGACTGCCGAGCAGTGGATGTAATCTGTATGGTCTATCTAGGTCATTCAAACAACACACCAAATGTACACCAAGCGGTTTGTATATTTCCAGAAAACTACTGCGTAGTGCAATGTGCATCGTATCCCCAACTCCTCAGCCTGACCAGTGTGACCTGTGCATCGTATCCAGCTCCTCAGCCTGACCAGCCTGACCACGCACCTGGCCGACGGTCATCCACGCAGCGTAGGACTGGCCAAAACACGCACCGCACTGATGGCGTTTGGGAGGGGCAACAATGAGTTGGAGAGGCATCGCACGGATGATGGCTACAAATAGTGTGGCACTGGACTGACTCTCCACTGAGAGTGCCCTGTGCCACTAACACTAGCTAACTAACTACAAACTAACAACACTACCAACTAGCACTAACTACACCAACACTAACTAACAGAACAGTTGCACACGCCAAGCACTCTGCGACATTCGTATTTAGGGCTCACGGCCATAATTATAAACATATGATGATGTTTTGTACATGTGCTACCGCTTACAAAACAACGTCACGCAACAAAATGATACATGGGCCACGTCCATATTGACAGCCGAAAAATGCAAAACCATCGGTGGGAAAATTTCACATTCTAAATCAGACTGAAGAGCCCTTGCGGATAGCGATACCAAAATACATATTTGTATTGTTCCGGAGATGTGTGATATGTGAGGTAGAAGGAAAAATGACCTAAATTTGCAGGTGCCGTTAACGTTTCAGTACAGTAATTATGTAGCGTGGTAGACGAGTGGAGGGTTCTGTTGAAGGTAGAGCGGATGTAGACGAACGCAGAAATCTAGCGGATTTTGTCAGTGAGCGTGATAGAACTGAAGATGTAGGACAGAGAAAGGATAGTACAGATCGAAGGGGCTGCGTGGAGTGCTTGTGGGGCTGTTGGGGGTATTATAAATGCAGCTAGGGATACGGCTGAATGTGAAGGAGGATATACTTACCGCTAGGTGAGCTGAGTAGCACTGACATTATAGCTAAGAAGCGGTAAGCTGCGGTCGATCTTGAAGCTGGATACTGCAAAGCTGCATGGAGATACGTAGAGTTGCCAATGATCCCAGCTGCTTGTACAGTTGAATGCAGATTAGAGGTGGTAGAAAAGATAGATGTGTCTCCTTCGCGTACAACTGCATCTACACATATGCTTGATGATGAGGCTGGTCAGCTCCGATCAAGCATATAGGCCCGACCAACAATTATCTACTGCACTGCTCGAGAAGGGGCAATGTCGCTATCCAGACATGTACACGATTCAACTCTGATTGAGTCGCGAATCATGAATCCAGCAGTTTTTGCGACTCAAACTGATTGAGTCGCTAAAATTCTGAAGGACTTGGATTTGAGTCGTGATTGAATCGAAGAAATCGGGTAGAAACCATGATTGAGTCGACAACAGATATTTAGAGAGCTGACTGAGTCGGGCTCGCGACTCAATCAGCAAACATTTTAAGCTCAAAAGAAACCTCCAAAACTTCCAAGTTTTCAACCATGTAATATCCATCAACAATTTAACATATAAATACATATGCAGCACTATCAAATCACTTACCAGTTCTAAGTTGCAAATGTAGTCATAGTTTGAGTTGTGATTGAGTCGTTATATGATTCAAAATGATTGAGTGGGGACTGATATGGTTCAAGGTCATTTTGAAAACAAATTGAAGGTCTGATTGGGTCGTGATTGAATCGACTAATGTTGATTTTGAGTCGTGATTGAATCGTTCGAGAAAAAACTGAATCGTATACAAGCCTGTCGCTATCTGCCTAAATACCAGGATAGATGGATAGATAGATGATGTATTCAGAACCTCCACAAAGTGGATTTTATGGTATCCACGTCAATATACATACAAAACACGCTAGGTCATACACTGAACACAAACACCAAAATGCTCGACTGTAATCCAATATTGATTAAAGTAAAAGGTGTACGTGTTGTCTCGATCGACCCGACGCAAAAATGACAAACGACATGACAATCATACAGCATACGCATTGCACATCTAGCTAATAATAGGCACCCACCGGCCCCACGCAGCTACCTACACAATCACATGCCTCAGATCAGCGTGCTGTTCCAGGTCCTGGTCGCTCTGCAGAGAAAACTGCGTCTCGCGAACTCAGCCCGTACTCGTGGCAGCTGCAGCTGGCCACTCTGGTCGCTCGAGTACTGCGACTGGACTGTGCAGATCGAGAGACGAGTTGCATCCGCACAATCTCCGACGCATCTGACGCTGTCAGAAGGCGGCAGCGGCTGACGTGAGACACATGAGCATGACACATGAGCGTCCCACGGCAGGGTTTGATCCACAGCAATGCCCAGATGTTTTACCTCGTTCACAGGTTGGAGGGTTGGTTGCGTCACAGAAGGTGACCTGAAAATGTGGCAAACTGCACAAATTTTGGCGGCTACCGAAAGCGATGTGCTGAGTTTTTGACGTGTTTACTTTGAGACCGTTCGCGCGAAACTAAGTATCCAGTGTGACGAGAGTTTGCTCCGAGCGGGAGATGAGCGCTGGTAGGTCGCCCTTTTTGCCTGAGTATCATCCGCATACTGCACCACGCCGCCTTCAGAAAACGACGCCATGTAGTTGGCAAATATGCTAAACAACAAAGGCCCCAGGGCCGACCCCTGAAAGAGGCCCATGGTATTTGCGAGGGGTCGAGGGGTCGCGGCGACTCATGTCACGCTTTGGTTGTGTCCGTGGAGGTAAGAACGGAACCAAGCATTATCGACTCCATGCAGCTGCAACTTGTTCAGTACGAGGTCGTGGTCAATGAGGTCAAAAGCTTTACTTAAATCGAGGAGGCAAAGTAGTGATATCTCCCGCTATTGGTGGCGGAAGGCATGCGATCGGTGATGGACAGTAGCGCGGTTTCTTTGGAGTGATGGGGTTGGAAATCGTGCTGGGAAGGGGAGAGGAGATGATTGTCGGATAGGTAGGAGTAGAGCTGCTTCTGCGCCACCTGCTCTACCACTTTGGAGATGACAGGTATGATTGAGATTGGACGGAAGTTTGATGGGTCAGATAGGTCGCCGGACTTGTGGATCGGGTGAATGATGGATGTTTCCAGGAGTCGGGGAATTCGCCCAGGGTCAGTGAGGAGTTGACAATGTGAAGGATGACGTCACCGATAGCAGGGAGGATGGTTTTGATGACTCGAATGCAGATTCCGTCCGCACCGCGTGCTGGAGAATTGCGCATGGTGGCGATGGTTCGAGTAAGTGAGACTAAGTCAATAGGGGATAAGACTAATGAGCAGGCGCCGACTCGCGGAAGGCGGCAGGCAATGGCCGGGGCCGCGCCACCAGCGGCTATTTCTGCCGCAACTCGGGGACCCACAGACACAAAATACGGGTTCAGGTCTTCCACGGGTACCTGCGGCTGGACCTATTGTGCCGCCTTTTTGTCGCCTATGACAGCTCTCATGTTGCGCCAGACGGTGTGTGCGCCTTGTTCGCGTATGCGCTGGCCTATTGATAAACGTGTGTCCCGGCGAATGGCGGACCGGACGGCTCGGTTGAGTTATCGGTACTCAGGGGACCCTCTGCCTGCCTGGCGCAGGGTTGCGCGGCGCTGGGCCATGAGCGACCGAGTCTGGTCGGAGACTGGATGCGCGGTGGGGTTGCGAATCCTGACATCCCGCAGCGGGGCGTGTGCGTCGAGAATCGGTAAAGACTGACATAAAGGAGCTCCACTTGTCGGCAACGGTATTTGAGATAACCCCCCCCCCCCCCCCCCCCAGTCAGTGGTTTGTAGGTCGCGAAGTCCCATCATCGATGCGGTTCAGACAGCGAGAGCGGGTGACGGTCGGTTTACGGCGAACACGAGGAATGTTGATGCGTACCCGGATAAAGTCATGGGGGAATTACTGTGAACAGTGCGGCAGTCTAAAACGATATCACGGCGCTGAACAATACAAACATCCAGTAGAGAGCCTGAGGCGTACGTGGAAGATGTCACCGATTGAAAGAGCGAGTAGTCGTGGAGAAACTCCTCTAAGCACCTACGGCCGGGGTCATGACCAGCCATCAAAAGGTCACAGTTCAGGTCACCGCAAATCACCGTGGACGCGGTCGGGCACTTCACTAATACCTGCTGCAGCTGGCGCTCCAAGTCGTCAAAGTCCGCCTGCAGCGCCGTAACCGTGTGTCGAGGTGAGCGGTAGACACTACCGATCACGAGTTGGCGTCTTCGTTCCTGCTTGATGATGGCCCAGAGGGACTCGAGCTTGCTGTCCGGGCTCTTATCGGTGGTAAACTTGAGCGGAGATGCAGTGATGGTGTGCTTGGTGGCCAGGGCCACTCCACCGTAGCCGCGGTTGTCGGGGCGGTCAGCACGGTGGAGGGTGTAGCCTGGGATGACTAGGAGTCTGGTTGGAGTGCTGGGATGGAGCCACGTTTCGGAGATAGCGATGATATCGTAATCCAGACGATACAGGTCATCCATGCTTAGTGCTAGGCAGCGGGTGTTGACATGTCCGAAGCTGTACGTCGATGCTGATGATTTGGCAGATGATTGTATTGTATTTGACGTTGGACCCCATCCACGCCGAAGCGGGCTATTCCGGGGCCACATAAGAGCATGGACAACACGAATGATACACTAATCCTAATAGAAAAGGAAGACAGTTTCGCTACAGCACATACTCTTATACAGCACATACATCAATACTCTCACAAACACATTACATCACATACATCAGGCTACTCCGGTTGAGGTATGTTCTGTATATCTCTCTTGAATGCGGGCATGGCTGAGTGACGTGTCGCTAAAGGCAGCTCATTGTAATTTTGCATAACATGATATAGGAAGCGGCGCTTGCCGGCCTGTCCTCACGCGTGGAAGGGCCAGGTCAGAGTTCTGTCGCGTAGAGCGGGAGCGGAGATCAGAATTGACATGAAGCTGGGAAACAAGAGCCTGTGGTTCCCCGGTGTTCCGTATTTTGTGTAGAAAATTTAGGGAGTGCTGTCTGTATAACTGATGGGCAGTGGGCCAGCCAAGCTCAGCTCGCACGTCAGAGATGTGATCAAATTTACGTTTGCCAGATATGACTCGAAGGGCAAAATGTATAATTTTGGCAAGGCGTTGTATGTTCTTCTGCGAGCCATTGCCAAATACTGCTAAACAGTACCGAACGTGTACAACGACCAAGGCATTTACAAGAAGTGGCAACAGCTCGCGGGGGATGCTGTGCCGCACGTGCGGTAGTCCAATGAGGATACCGCTACATTTTGTTTTACCAGGGAAGACACGTGTGAGTCCCATGTGAAGTGCTTATCGAACAGAACACCTAAATTTTGATGTATGGGCTCTTGTACTGTGTCTTCCCGGAACCGAACAGCGACAGGGTCAAGGTCGCGACAATTTTGGCGGGATCCGAACGCTATTAATTCGGTCTTGCTCGTATTCACTTTGAGACCATGATAGTGAAACCAGGTATCAAGTGCACTCAGGATGTCCTCCAATGTACTGACCAGATCATTGAGTTGGTGCTATTTGCCACATAAAAAAAAAATTGAGTATCATCAGCGCACTGGACCACATGAGCATCCCCCGCGAACAGGCACATATCCTTAGCAAATATTTGAAAAAGTAAGGGCCCAATAGAAGAGCCTTGGAAAACTCCGATAGAGTTGGGGAGATGACTGGAGAAATGAAGGTTCCCACTTCCATCAGCCGTACAGACAGACTGAGTGTGACCGCAGAGGTATGATGTAAACCAGGTGGGATCGATGTTATATGTACGTAGTTTAGAGAGGAGCATGGAATGGCCGATGACATCAAAGCACTTGGATAAATCGAGGAGATTGAGAATAGTGAGTTCCTAGTGGTCAATAGCAGAGAGGATGTGATCCGAGACCATCAGAAGGGCGGTCTCAGTAGAGAGCAGGGAGCGGAACCCGTGCTGGGATGAGGAGAGCAGGTGGTTATCCGACATGAGTAAAGCTGATGCTGCACAATACGCTCAATGAGCTGTAGCGTTGGGGAATTACAGGGGGTCATATGGGTAGGGAGAGTGGGAGGTTAAGTTAGGAGACAGGGGACTGCACCGGGTTCCGTTCCACTCTTGCGTGTGGAGCGAGAGGTACGTTGCAGAGTGGGATAACAGTAAAGGGATACATTGTAGGGTGAGGCGAATGGAGAAGAAGGTAGAAGAAGAGATAGGGGTAAAGGAGGGTAGGGGAAAGAAAAGAGGAGAGATAGAGACTCCTCTCCTCCGGTTGTAATGGGAAAGTGCAGATCCCTCTTGTCCGTTGCTAGCTCGACCTGCAGTGACCGGTCCGGCTCGTAGGTCCGCTAGAAGTGATGAGAGATGTAGAAACTGATGTAGAGATGTAGATGGTGGAGTAGATGTAGAGACAGATGTAGAGATGTAGACTTAGCGTAGATAGGTCCCCTTCCGCGTACAAAACATCTGATGGTGGTAGATGCTTTTCAATTTTGAGAGGCTGATTACTCTCGTTCATCATATAGGCTGGTTACATCACATGTCACTGCGCTGCTCGAGCACGGGAGGGGCAGTGTCTCGCCCATGAGGGTGAGGACGGTACAACGGGAAAGGGGTAGGATTAGCGTCGGTTGTGACGCCCTGGTGACAATTACCAACTTTCGTAATTAGGTATCTCTCTTTATAATCTAAGTCGGATCGTAAATTAGGTCATCCGTCCAGTTACCCATCCCCTCGAACCCCTGCTCACCTCCAAAGCCAAAATCGTCCACTTTGTCTTACGCCCAGCGTCGCCAAGTTTTGCTTGCCTTCGAGCAATAATCCATCCGGCTGTCCTGACAGTACCACTATACTCCTACTGGGCCTTAAGCTAGTGAATCGTCCTTCGTCATGCATACAGTCATATGCCCACTTCAAACATTCTTCTTTTACTCATCTCAATATGACTTAAGTGGCCCCCAAAACTTCCCTCCCAGTAGTGCCGGATGCCAGCTGGATGATTGTCTCCCAGGTAGGATAAATGTCCTCATCAATTACGAAATCCCAGTAGCGCTCCGCTGAACGACAGCATTGCTGCGTGGGCCGCCCAGAATATATGTATTCAATGCAATCCGTCCTGTTCCTTCTTTAAAAGGAAGCTGGTTTATCCATAGGACTTATGTGAAACACCGACTACGCTTTACTGCCCGTCTTATCCTCTCTGTCCGGGAGAGGTCCCTATACCTACTGTCCGGGCCCTCCAACCTGGGGCTCCGCCGGACCTGGGTCCTCTATCCGGGCCCACCAACCTGGGGCTCCGCCGGACCTATGACCTCCATCCGGCCCCACAAACCTGAGGATCCGCCGGACCAACTTTCTGAGTTAACATCGACCGGCATCGACGGCGGGCTACGCGGATGTCCTTGCCTATATACCGACTGCGGGCGCCCGGGAATCTCTAGAGGAGATCTTCCCATCTAACCTAGAGTGACCTCTGAGGCACGTCCTCCTCCATCTCATCCTTCCTCCCTCGCTCTCCTTTCTCTGCGCCAACCAATCATCCTCTGGCATTTGGCACCCGCAGTCTTGGACTTAACTACTTGCAACCTCCCTGTGGTATGCGGTCAGCCGATATCACGCGGTCTGGGCATAGTTTTCCAAGAGCAACTTCGTTACATGTTTCGCCGCGCTGATTGATTTTCGATACGAGGATCGGGCACACAAGCCGTCATGCCTCTTCTAAAATCTCCAATACTTATTTAATCTCTGTCCGGCCCTGACTGTGAGTATTATCAGCCATAGTAAATATATCTTACTTCTCTCTGCTGGAGCCTGCATTTACTGCTATCTGCCGCCACACGTTACTCGATACTTAGAACGGCCGATCCTCATTCAGACTCGTCTAGTTGCTGGGGGAATGGTAGTGTCCTTCTAGCTATCCTATTACGAAATCAATATCAACGACGTTTCTCGAACTATGACTGAGTACTAACCACTTTACCAGTTCTTTATCGGTGACGTAAATTATATCACCCTTAGGTAATTTCCTACACGGGAAACGGTGTCCAAAAAGAATCGCAACCAGCTCGATAACGAGAATATATCAAAGTGACACATTTCAATAAGCATCAGCTAGTAATCTCCGAAATATCACTCTTAAACTTCAATTTAATCGACAGTGCACCATCGTCAGCATAGATTCAAATAATTTAACGCTGTTTATAGTTGGCTAATAATAAGGCTTAACCCGCTTGGACTGTCAATATACAGGACATCTACAGGACATTACATATACAGGACAATACATGACGTTAACATGGGGAAGGCGTCGGCTGTAATGTCAATGCAAATCGCGAACTGTTGGCTTAAGAAGGTATAGTTTTACCAGACGGTTAGGAGACGCACAATATTAAGAAAAATAATTTGACTGTCATACTTATCATCCACTGACTCGCAAGTATACGTCTGTTGCAAGTTGCTGCGCCCTTAGAACCTTTTACGGGCTGAACTAGTTATGGTTTGATCGATTCTTCCAAATAAGGTAATATAGACAGGGATTTAACGTTAAACACTCCGGATCAGCGGCACGAGTTTATCAGCGACAGAAACGAGGTCGCAGTGACAGCTAATGAATGGCATTTCTCATACACCGTCCTTAAACAATCGTCGGTAGGAAGCTATGCTGGACCAATAGCTAATAGCTCATAGCCGATACGTAATCTTAGACAGACAATCCCTTGGCGGTAACTTACCAGTCTCCGATATGTGTTATCCCCCTCAACCTAAAGCACACCTCTAAGCGACAGAATGAACCGATACTTTAGAACCAATCGATGCCGTCTCAGTGATATGGTCCTTACATTAGTTATCCTTATCTGCCAAGTTAGAATGACGAGTTTCTACCCAACCTCACTAATACTTCGTCTGATAGTTGGGTTACCTGGCGTTTTAACCGTTCAACGAAAGTTAACATTCCGTGATTCGAAATCGTTCAAAACTCTGATACATAACGTTAAATTTACTGAAGCGGAAACGTACTTAATCATTACACTCTGGCTTCTGGCTAAGTGTTGCGAGCAAGGCGAGAACGAATTAATCGAAACATTCGAACTACAGCCGAAACATAATAATTATCAGCGGCTAAACTGGCTTCATTCATGTCTTACCTCATGCTGTCGGGGGACCGTATTGCCGTGTACATTTCCTTCCTTCAACGACCATCTCAATTCCATCACGTCTCCTTTCCCCAGTAAAATGTTACACAAATTCACAACGTTTATTCTAACTCAGCAGCTAAGCAAACAATTTACTAGTTCAATCTCTAGCTTAACATCCTAACTAAAACCGCTCGTATTTACAGACGCCAAAAGGCGTTAGGACTTAACCCTATTCGCTGTGCAGCATGCTTAACTTCATAGTACTGCGGTCGCCTGACATCACACGATACAGCATCGGCTACTCATGACGTTCTCCTGTCTTCCTAGGCCAGAAGTAGCGAGTCTGGACAGATGACCCAAATTGCGTAAAATATCCCACTTAGTCCCTTATTGTTTAAATTGTGTAGTCACCGGGCCTGGGCAGAATTTCGGGTAGAATCGGGAAGGATGAGCAGCTCCGTGACTTACTTCTGGCGTGATCTGCCGCTGTCACCTCTGCCTTCGTCTGGTTCTTGCCGCCAACTTCTTCTGTCAGATGTCACCTCTGCCTGGCTGAGTATTGTTGCCGTCTCTCTGCTGTCACCCCTGCCACGGCGGACGGCTGCCGCCGCCGCGCCGCGGGCGGGCAGCGCGCGTGCTGAGGTCCCGAAGTCGACTCCCGCGGCCCGTGCGTCCGCTCCCTCTCTGTGCGGCGTTGCCTCTTTTTATATTGCGGCCCGGCGGTGTCTTGCTCTGGGTGTGGCACACCCCCGTCTTCTGATTGGCCGATTCTTGCCGTCGACAATTTTGCATTTCTAGTGTATAGAGCTTCTTCAAACTTCCTAATGACCTTTCTTACTTAATTGTGTTCATAATATAATTGCTTCAAGTAGTGCATATCTCTTCCATTTTTCTTGTTTGCTTGCTACCTAGGGCCACGGCCTATACTTTGTTAATACTATGTGTCTTCTGCAGCTTCAACTAACCATATAATTTTGGTTCTCTATAATGCATCTTGTTGATTCAATTATCTTTCTTCAATATTCGGTCAGATAGTCTTTTCAGTTATTTTATTTCAATATTACGATGTAGTATCGTTTCCAGATGACTTCTTGTTCATCTATTTCTTTTTCCAGCATTAAATGTTCTCCTTTTCCAGCTTAACGATAATCTTAACATGCTTAATTTGGTATCAGTGTTTGGGCTCCGTTCAGGTACAGTACTATATAATACCGGCGTCGCTCGTATTTCTAATTTGTATCATTACTTACAAATAGCACCTTTCTTCGTGTTAATTTCAAATCTTCTTTGTAAACACTGCTTCTTATTTGGCCGTCTTACTTCGCGTATATCGTACATCTCATTTCCTCTCAACAATGATTCTTCCCTTACTTGAAAACCGTCTCTTTGTTGACGCGTCACAGCTCGACACAGCTGTCCCTCTGCCTTTGGGCGGGCCGCTCTCGCTGTGCTGACTCATAGCAGGGGGGGGGGTGATGTGGCGGCGCCGGTAGGGGCGGTACTGGGACCGGTACGCAAATGGGATTGGTACCGTAATGGGTGTACCTGAGCGGTGTACACCCGGCTGGCGTTTTCACCGCCGTCGCCTCGCTTACTCAGCTGTTCTGGCGATGGCTGTGATGACAGCAGTTGCAAGACTTGCTGCCCCAAATGGGACAGCAAGCTGCCCCATTTGGGGCAGGATTTTTTCCTTTTTTTCCCCGAGGAGGAAATTTCGGTCCTCGGTCAGCAAATACTGTTGACAGGGGGGGGGGGGGGGGGGTCGGGTATTGACGATCGCGTTTTTTTGTTTTAAATCTAGTATGGATTCACTTTTCAGCCAAACGCTGTTGACCGGGGGAGGGGGGTGCGGTCGGTAGTAATCACGATCGCGTTTTATCTAGTGTGAATCGGTAAATTGTTACGTCTGCCCCAAAATGTCCAAGCTGCCCTTAAATTTACAATTCTGCCCCTAAATTTAAAAGCTGCCCCCTAAATTTAAAAGCTCCCCCAAATTTCCAAAACTGCCCCAACATTTTCAAAAGCTGCCCCAAAATTTGCAAAAGATGCCCCAATTTTGATGTGTTGGTGCCAACCCTGCCCCGACGAGATTTCGTCGAAACTTGCCACGTTTCGCATACTGGAGAACGGACCTGTTTGTTAAGCGCAATGAACTCAGGGGTCCTACCACTTTGGACAAGAAGTCTGCGACGCTGTGCCATCAGGTTGCGAGTGGTGTCAGATACAGGGGGAGCGGAAGGGTTGTGAATTGTGATACGTTTTAGGGGTGCGTGATGGTCCAGGATGGGGAGGAGACAATTTATGAAGGCAGACCACTGGTCTGACACTTCCACGCGTGAGAACACGCCACTCCAGTCAGTGGCTCTGAGAGCAGCATGAAAAGCCGATATATTAATGCGATGTAGGCGCCTAGATGAGATGAAAATCGGCTTACGGCGAGGCTTGGGGATGGACAATTTAGCTTGGATGATACAGTGGGGATACAGATGATACATGATGCTATAGGGACATGGACAGACAGATACGTCACTCAAAAAGTTTCCCGTATTGGACACAAAAACATCAAGTAGAGATCCAGACTCGTATGTGGGACTAGTCACGTGCTGGTGCAGGGCCAGGCTGTCGAGGAACTGATTAAATATCGTCGGGCACGGCGGCTGAGTGACAGCTGGCTCCCTACACGATGGGAGCTCCCGCTCCCAGAGCTTCCCTGGCAGCCGTCGGTTGCCAGACCCGGTCAGCCCAGGGTTTGGGCCGGTGAACTATCCCCTGTGCCAGGGGCGGGTCCAGGTCCCGCCAGGGGAATTAGAGCTCGATCGTAGTCCTGTCGACGCTGATGTTCCTCGTTGCTTGCCCGATGTCGGCGCTCTTGGACTATCCGACCGGGTCTTCTCCCCCTGCAGTGCCGCCTTACTCCGCCTCTGTCCGCCCCTTGGGGCTGCGGGCAGGTGATATATGGTTGACAGTTCCGCCATGGGGGCTGGGTCCGGCGGGGACCCGGCGGGGACCCGGCTCGGTCTGGCAGAGCGTCGGCGGCGACGGTGGAGAGTGGAGCGGTAGAAGTCGAGGCGTCAAGGTGATTGGTGGGTAGGTCTCTGGGAAACTGGTAGAATGCCGAGCAGTCCAGCGTGGGTCATAGCTATGGCTATTGAAGATACTGGACGTCGACGAGTATAAATAACTATGAACATTACGAAAGGAGGCACGAAAAATCACTTCAAACGGTCCGAAATCACCACTTCCTAAGATGAGGCAGAACCTGCAGTTGGCCGAAACTTAATTCCACGCGAATCCACAGAAGAACGGAGGAGCGACGCGAGGGGCGGCTGCCGGTAGGAGGCGCTCAGTCCACGCGACAGCCAATGACAATGCAGACAGGGGGCATGTTGAATGACGCCGCAGAAACGAGATTTTGCAGACATCGAAATGCCGGTACTTTGACCGGGCCAAGATTTTGCTTATTTGTTGACGCCAGTAAAGTGAGAGCGTTGGGGAGTACATTGAGCTCCCTAAATGCAGTAATCCAAATTAGGGCACACCAATTTCGATGAAATTTGGACCACGACCGGAAAAGTGGTCCACTGATAACGAAGACCTTCGTAAAAGCGATGCGGATAAAACATACGTTGTGGCTGCTGTCATCCGTGAAAAAAATACTATGGTACACTCTTACGTCCTGGGCAACACCTTCCGCCCAACCGCCAGCTCTGCTGTGCTGCCAGAACATCTTCCGAGCATTGCAATTCGCCGCCAGTTTCTGATCCCATTGCAATTCGCCGCCAGTTTCTGATCACCGTCGTTCGCACCGTGTGCAATGTGTGGGCTGGTGTTATTGACCGTGGTTGTGATGGTACGCCTCCCAGCGTCCGCTTCTTGGGGGGGGGGGGGGGGGGGGATTGATATGTCGCACAGGACACTCTCGGTGGATGCCCCTTCTTCCTTGTCTGTTCTTAGTAAACCGGCCTACCGGCTACACCAACCAATGCTTAATACCAGGAAGCTGAGGTTCTACCAAGGGCAGACAAGTTTTTACTTCTGTGACACACCCCAACCCATTGGAAGTATGCAAACCCATACTTCTCGGCAAACTACAGATTCTCTGTCTCGCTTCACCGTCGTGTGCTGACTCGTTCCTGCGAGGAGACGACCAACACCGCGTCTCCACCCCAGTTCTGATGCAGTGTGAGCGAGGTGCCGGCTAGAGACGTCAACTGGTAGTAAAGCGTGCCTGGCACTAACGCAAAGCATTAACAGTACGTGAACTGGCAGTAACATGTACTGACAGTAACGCGAGGCACTGGCAGTAACGCGAGGCACTGGCAGTAACGCGAGGCACTGGCAGTAACGCGAGGCACTGGCAGTAACGCGAGGCACTGGCAGTAACACGAGGCACGGCAGCGGCGGCGGCAGACACGATGGAAGACTCGCCTGGCAGGGTGGTGGGTCGCCGTGGCCGTGGCGTTCGCAGAGGGTCCAGCAGACCATGGGCCACGGTGCCGACAGCCGACCCCGCCCCACACACCAAGTGAAGCCGGCACGGCCGCCGCCAGTAGACAAGCAAGCAGCTGTCGCAGCCCGAAGCTCTAAGTAACCTGCAAACACAAGACGGCGGTACATGAGCGAGAGAATTAACTGGGATCAGGAAACTTCAAATTCAAACTGACAGCCTTGATCTATTCCAAACAAATAAGAAATAGTCGATGACGATGTCGATGTCCGTGTCAGACGACAAAAAGACCAACTGATAGCTTAAGAACCTGTCGAATAACAAGTTAGTAATGTAAGAGGCCATTTACACTGAGTGCGTGACGAAGAAACTTAAACTCAATGAAAGCATCCCTGACAAAAAAATAAACATGGAGTTTATGAATTGTGATAACAACGCAACAGAACGAACTTATTAACGCAAACGTACCTTCAACAGCATTGAGCTAGGCGTTCGAATTGATAGCTGGATGATGACCGCATCTTGACGCAAGAGTCAGCCGACCCTGTGTGATCAGGACGGCCACCGCTTCATTGTCCACCGGCTGTGATCATCGGTACCGGCTCCGCTGTCACGTTCATCAGCCGACCCTGTGTGATCAGGACGGCCACTGTTTCATTGTCCACCGGCTGTGATCGGTACTGGCTCCGCTGTCACGTTCATCACCCCGCCCGGTGTAGCTTGTTTGACGCCAGCCTGTCTGAATCTGCTGACCGGTCACACCCGGGAAAGTCTCCACGGACGCCAGTCGCGTCATCCAGTGAAGCGTCACGTGTTGGTGACAGTTCTCAGCCTTCGTATGGGTCTGCTCTAAGCTGCTCTCAGCGGTCACCGGTTCAGCTGTGTGGAGTTCACTATTGGTGTCTTCTGTGGTCGCTGGCGCTATCTCCGCTCACTACACACCAGTGACGGGCAGTTTAGCCTCACACAATCGGCCTACCATCGAGTCCTTTCCACATCACCTCCACCTGTTTCACCGTCATCTCTCGCCCTCTCTGTCTGACCTCCGGCCAGGTCCTCTCCACTACCCAGCCGATCTGCATCCGCCTCTCCACACCCCCGGCCTTCTGTCGCCGCCTCTGTCACCGCCTCTGTCGCCGCCTCTCCACACCCCCGGCCTTCCGACACCGCCTCTGTCGCCGCCTCTGACACCGCCTCTGTCGCCGCCTCTCCACACCCCCGGCCTTCCGAAACCGCCTCTGTCGCCGCCTCTCCGCACCCCCGTCGTGCCGTCGCCGCCTCCAACACTGTGTCCGACTCTCCGACGGGTTCCTCCCCGGCGGTCTGGTCCAGGTGGTAGGAGACACGGCTCAGGTAGAGGCCGTGAGGCGGCGCCGTGGCCGCCTGCGAGTTCCAGCTGTCCTTGTCCGGGTGGTCCAGCAGGTACTGCACGTCATCCCGCGTCATCCGGCCCCGGGCACAGGCCACCAGCACGCCGACTGTCCGGCGAACCTGGAGCAGGGCACAGGTCATAAGTCGCCATCTGCCACAGCCTACAGGTCACCGGTTACAGGTCAGGGATCATGTGACAGGGTACAGGTCACAGGCCACAGGTCACAGCAGATTGTTCAGCATTACGAATTGTTCGGTTTGGTAATGCGAGGAGACAGCTCATAGTCAAACATCACGAAACCGGTCACATATTAACCTTCGCACTGCGGGGACCATTTATCACCTTCGGAGGGGTCTGAGGGGTCTGACAGCCCCCCCCCCCCCCCCCTGTTAACTTACAAACCAAGCAACATAGAGCAATGCGGTAAGAACCAGCATGTTGCCTGGCATGAGAGGAATCTAACAGTATGCAATTTTTAGGTTCCAGGTCAACGGGTGACCTTCCAGATCAAGAGAATGACCTAAGATCGACCACGTCCAAAAATAGCGATTTTGCTAGTCATTTTTTCTATTTTTTCCTTTTTCTTTTCTTTTCTATTTGTTTTTTCTTCTTTTTTCTTTTTCTTTTTCTCTTTTTTTTCTTTTTTTATATTTTTTCTTATTTTTTCCTTTTTTTCCTATCAAAGTTATCAGTATAAAACGATTTGGTTAGCGTCAAAATATTGGTCGTTGTATTAGCTATCTGGCAATATATCGATTTTTAGGTCTGGGCCAGTTAATGACCTCTTAGGTCACGGAAATCGTCACCATAGATGATAATTGCTATGCGTTTTGCATTACAGCACATGTACAGGGCGTTTATTATTACTTCCGAACGGAGAGAGATAGAGAGACACCGTAAAAAGCAACGTGTTGCCTTGTCATAAGGAAAATCCACCGGCATCCCATTTTGAGTATCTAGGTCAACTGGTGACCTTTGGAGTTAAGTCAGTGGCCCTTTGGAGTCTGACATGAACTTGACAAAAAGGCCATAGGTCACGGATCTAATAGTCGTATACACTTAAAATTTTGTTAGGATACGTATAATTGTTGTAATCTCAGCTACTGAAAATTTCAGCAAGATGTGTAAAAATGTATTCAAGAAAAATATCAGGGGGCCTGTCAGCCCCTCCCCTCCCCTCCCCTCACATGTAACATGGTGTTTTTATTTGATATAGCAGAATTGTAGAGCAGGTCGAAAAATGTGTTGACGTGAAATAATGTCCTCGCTACGCTATGTAATTTTGACACAGAACCTAAATTAAAGGGATATTGCCACCTCGCAAGCCAACATGGAGTTTTTGGTGTGTATCGGTAGATTAAGCGTGTCCGATTTCACCTGCAAAATTTGGTTCCCGAAACTCCCCCATTAGATCAAAAAATACATTTGCACCACTCATGATAGGCACACATTCGTAAAATTGGAGTCGCCTCATCACTATTTAGAATCACTTCTTTGCGGACTATGATTTGCTTTTGAATATTACAAACTCAACATCACCATTCCGTCAGTGCACTTCAAAATTAAAATGCGTATACAGTTAATTATATGTTCAACAACCATAGCCTCTTTCATAATAAACATGAATAAAACAGCAAGAATGGCTATGGCTCGACTTTGGGGCCGTAAGATATTTGTGACCAATACCTTATAACACTTGCCTTTTCAAGGTCAAGTCTCGGCGAATTCGGACGCTTCGGCTTTGGGCGGGCGCCAATTTCACAGCCAAACTGGATGAGAGCGGCCATCATGAATATAGTACTGAGCAAAGCTGGGACCAATGTTTTGGAGTCAGAAATAATTGTAATAAAAAAAATGCTGATACCCTGCTTTAGGTGCTGCAGGAGCAAGTTTGCGCTTGAGCATACACGATTGTTGATCCCCACAATTCATTTAAGTTGATTTTTAGAAATCCTCCGGAGGTGGCAATATCCCTTTAACCCTCGCCCTACGGGAGCTTCTTTCACCTTCGCCCTACGGGGGGGGGGGGGCGGACAGCCCCCCCCCCCCCTGTTAACTTCCAAACCAAGCAACTTAGAGCAATGCGGTAAGAACCAGCATGTTGCCTGTCATGAGAGGAATCTAACAGTATGCGATTTTTAGGTTTCAAGTCAACGGGTGACCTTCCAGGTCAAGTGAATGACCTCGGATTTACCACGTCCAGAACAGCGATTTTGCTCTTCAGAAAACCTCAAAATTAGAAATTGATAAATGTAAATAAAAAGACATGTTCCTAGACCAGTTTTGGCTCAGAAATACAGAAAATGTAATTATTTGTTCGTATCTTGTCAAAAATGTCAAAAAAAGTTATAAAAAAAATGACGTCATTAGCTTCTTACAGTTAGGGAGCCATCACTCAGTCAAAAATGAAGATATTGCTTTGAAATTTGGTATGAGTATTTTCCATACTCAGTTCTCTCACATATATTCCGGTTTCTCTAACATCTTTGAAAATTTTGATTTTGTGGGGATGTTTCCAAAAAGCAGTATTTTTTTCATTTTAGGGGTCAAAAACCCTTTTTTTCAAATTCGAGATTGCCATTTTAAAGAGAATACATTTTGTATCTTTGGTGAATTGCGTTTGCAATTTGCTTTAAAACTCTGTTTTCTGTCATTTTTCAAATATTTATCTTTTTCCACCAACATGACGTCATCAAAACATAATTATCTCCCAAACCACTCAACCAATTTTAATTAAATTTTTACAGATTACGTATAATTGTTGTAAACTCAGCTACCGAAAAGTTCAGCACGATGCGCTGCATGTGTAAAAAGTTATTCAAGAAAAACCTGAAGGGGGTCTGTCAGCCCAGCCCCCCCCCCCCCCCCCCCCCCCCCCCGTAGGGCGAGGGTTAAGATTCGTCGGTATTATATCGGTATTATGAAGCCGGTATTATGACGCCATACCCGCTGACGTCAGATTTGCGTCATACACATATTCCGCCATAAGCAAGCCGTAACCAGGGTAAGTTGAGTCGGCCTACCAGTGGCATACCTACCTGAACGCCGCACGGAAACACATCATTCGATGGCTGTAAGACTTGCTGTTGTTGCATAAAAAGTAAAAACGTCCGTATGTTCTGATTCGGTATTGATTTCACCACCTTCATTTTTCGTACTAATATGTGACTCGGCCTCGGGCGCCATCATTGTGTGCAATAGCTTCCATATACATGCTATCATTTGCATGACGTGATACATTGTCATGAAGTTTTTTTATAAGTCATGAAGGAGAAGAGAGAAACTTGCTTACTTGTCCACGGATATCCATTTGTCGTCCAAACAAATGTCATATTCATTTTTTTGCAGCTCAACATACCCCTTTCAGCTAAATTTCAAGAAAATTGCGAAGGTGAACTATTCCCTTTAAAGCACCAGCTCCCCTACTGTAATACCCCACAACACATGACTGAATGATTACCAAAGGGGCGTCCCCCGGTGCCCCGCACCCCGCGCCCCGCCCCGGCGCCCCGCGCCCCGCGCCCCGCGCCCCGCGCCCCGCGCCCCGCGCCCCGCACAGCGCACAGCGCACAGCGCACAGCGCACAGCGAACAGCGCACAAAGTCAACCCACCTGGCGGAACAGGAAGCCCTGGCTGCGGAAAGTGTATGTTCCAGAACTCGATATCCGGCGTGTCCACCGCGGTGGCACCAGGTGCAATCTCGATCTCCAGTCCCCGGCGGGTCAGCAGTTCCGGGTGTAGCCCCTTCCGGGAGCCCATGAACGCGCGGAAGTCGTGCTCGCCGCTCAGGAGGGCGGCACACTCCCGCAGACGGGACATACAGAACGGACCGCTGCGGGGGGGGGGGGGGGCGGGTACACAGGTCAGACCAGGTCGTGACCACACTCCCACAGACGGGACATACATAACGGACCGCTACGGGGGGGGGGGGGGGGGGGGGGCGGTACACAGGTCAGACCAGGTCGTGACCACACTCCCACAGACGGGACATACATAACGGACCGCTACGGGAGGGGGGGGGGGGGGCGGTACACAGGTCAGACCAGGTCGTGACCACACTCCCGCAGACGGGACATACAGAACGGACCGCTGCGGGGGGCGGTACACAGGTCAGACCAGGTCGTGACCACACTCCCGCAGACGGGACATACAGAACGGACCGCTACGGGGGGGGGGGGGGGGCGGTACACAGGTCAGACCAGGTCGTGACCACACTCCCACAGACGGGACATACATAACGGACCGCTACGTGGGGGGGGGGGGGCGGTACACAGGTCAGACCAGGTCGTGACCACACTCCCGCAGACGGGACATAGATAACGGACCGCTGCGGAGTCGAACCACGTGTCATGAGCCATCACTGTGCGACAGCTGGCTCACACAGCTGGCTGCCGACAGCGGCTCACACAGATGGCTACTGACAGCGGCTCACACAGCTGGCTGCTGAGCTGGTAGCAGACATGCATGAATATAATTGAATCAAACACACTGCAATTCCAGTGAGAATGGGATAAATACATTCAACAACAGTGCCATGGCTAGTGGCTACTCAGAGGATTTTGTGATTTGTTTTCTTCTCTCACACATACACATAAGTAAGTTGACCTGCAAACAAACCGACAAATCAAGCAATGTCCATATGAACTGCGCTATTTTAATTTCACTGACAGCGCGAGCATACCGATATACACCACACTGTAGCCACCCCTCTGTATAAGCCGTCACTGCACCCACCCGTATGTGTGAACCCAACCCTCTGTCACTCTACCCCCCCCCCCCCCCCCCCCACACACACACACACACACACACACACACACACACACACACACACACACACACACACGCACACGCACGCGCGCGCGCGCGCGCGCGCGCGCGCGACGCGCACGCGCACGCGCACGCGCACGCACACGCACACGCACACGCACACGCACACGCACACGCACACGCACACGCACACGCACACGCACACGCACACGCACACGCACACGCACACGCACACGCACACGCACACGCACACGCACACGCACACGCACACGCACACGCACACGCACACGCACACGCACACGCACACGCACACGCACACACACACACACACACACACACACACACACACACACACACACACACACACACACACACACACACACACACACACACACACACACACACACACACACACACACATACACACACACGTGCTCGACCCCGACCCTCCGCCGGTCATACCCGGCAATATAGCTGCGGTGTCGTTCGCTGATGGGTGTGAGGCCGCGGACCGTGTTGCCGTCTCCGTCTTCCGGCCAGGCGTGCGGCCGCACCACACCCAGCCGGTACAGGTAGGCCCGACCGGCCGCGGAGAACCGACTGTGGAACGTGTCTGGTACCGGCAGTACCTGCTGTACACTGCCGGACACCGGGGGGAAGGGGGGGGGGGGCAGGGTCGGTCAGGGACGGCGGTGTAACCAGTACACGGTACACTGCGCAGTAAGGCACTGAGTTATAATGCAGTTAGCCAATATCTCGGTGATTGGCTGGTATGAGGATGATTTGGATTTTTGGGTGCCTCAACTGCTCGGGTTATTGGCGCTTATTGGCGTTATTGAGTGGTAATTACAAGGCTAGGGGAGAAGTGAGTTGACTATTGATTAGTAACGCAGAAAGGCAGTGGGCAAGAACGAATCGGGAAAAATCCCTCAAGAAGAAATGAACTGATGCAAAGGCAGAAGGCAACTAAATGGCATTGCATGTGGTCGAACATGTGAAATCTGAGTCCTTGCAGATAACGGCAGAATATAAGTTTGACTGACTAACCTGATATCCGCTATGGCTTTATCGAAGTACCGATTGAGGCCATTGACGAGGAAATGGGGCTGATAAGTGGCTCCTTTCTCGTGTCGAGGATGGAGTATGTCGAAATGGCCGCTGCTGCTCAGAGCATGTACTCCGGTATCTGTCCTGTCAACAATAGCAAATACACGAACGTGTCACGTGAGAAACACACATACATAGGGTGAACACTAAACACTCAAATGCAAGCTGACGTACCAACATATGCTACGAGAAGAAGAAAAAAACGGTAAAATATTAGTGGTTATGTCATAATGCTTTAACCAAACAAAAGAGAATGCTTAACAGCCGTACACCCCAATAAATGGACAAATCAAACTCATCAGCCAAACAAAAACATCTAGTAGTCCCCCCACAAGAAAGGTCAAACCTGAGGCCTGTTCACGGGGTCTGCGGCCGCCGCGGCTCCCGCGGCCAGGAGGCGGAGCCTAATTTGAACAACTTTGAACACTTTTGCGGCCGCTGATGGCGTCCGATAAATGGCGCGTGTAGCGTTCGCAACGAATAGGCAATTTCATGAAAACCCTCAATGTTTTTCAAAACCGCTCAACTACATGAATATATACGAGTCACTACGAGTTGTCATTTTTGGTCAAACAACCGCCAGTGAGCTGTAATATCAACAAAACAGTGCGCAACCTTTGTCAGACGCGCGCCATTTATGTCGAAGTTCTTTTGCGGCTGCTCCCGAGCAACCGCAGGAGCCGCAGAACGGAGAGTCTCTCCTCCCGGATCTGCTCTTTCGTGATTGGCTGACGATTAAGCCCCGCCCTTTTGGCCGCGGGAGCCGCGGCGGCCGCAGACCCCGTGAACAGGCCTCAGCTATGGCGCACATTTTCATTTCGTCCTTACCGGCTGGACAGAATGAGCGTGGGTGTGTTGAGAGGCTTGAAGCGCTGCAGCGCGATGTTGAACAGTCCCTGCACTGTGGTGCGGTCCTCGAAGTCGCTCAGACGGGATGTGCCCGGCACACGAGGACACGGGTTTGGGGGAAGCTGCGCCTGTGCTCCCCTAGTGCACAAAAGAAACACAGAATTCAGATAGAAACCTGATTAAGACCACTTGTGTTATGGTAACATGTTCATTCTAGATTATGCTATTATTATTATCTTGCATTTTACTTTCATTTTAATACTGCTGGTTATAATAGAATAAGGCATATTTAAAGGGAAATAATGACCTTTTTCCACAAAAATGGAGTTAGCACTTGAAATCGCCAGACGAGACCAAAATATATTGTAAATTCATCACATTTTGCATGAAAACTTTCCTACCGAAAGATATTTCAAGTTAAAGTTGATGAGCGTTCCACACTTTTAACGACCGGTACTTGCAAGTACTTTTGGTCCTCATCAAACTGCGGGCTTTTCCCGTATTGCTTTTTTTACGCAATGGAGTGGAAAATATATTGTGCGTTCTACTCGTTGTGATTATATGCCTGGCGATCTTCTAAAACTAACAGCGAATGGAAAAAGTGGCAATAAAATCGGAAGCTCATCGATGCACATCAACGGCGGCATAGTTAGTGGTTGCGACCCTCAATTTTTAAAATCGATTCATTTGTTTTCAACATTAGGAGTATTGTATAATTTATCTGTGGCTGTATATAACACTATGCTTTATATTATCATGAAAAATAATAATTTTTCCCCAAAAAACTAACAAACAATAACACAAAACTGGCAATTAAATCGGAAGCTCATCGATGCACATCGACGGCGACCTATTTAGCGTCGGAGATTTGTTTACAAAGTCATTGTCATGCTTCTCGGCGCACTTAACCATTGTGGCGAGTTGTAGCGAGTAGCGCTTTCGTTCTCCATGGCAACCAGGCGTGAGCCAATGAAAAGCCGAACGTATTCCCTTTCTGGCTTTTGATTGGCTAACGCCTGGTTGCCATGGAGAACGAAAGCGCTACTAGCGCTACTAGCGTGTGTCCGAGCAGCGCTCAGTTTGATCGGAAACGTCACAGAGCCTCCAAAAATGCTGCGCAATCGATATAAACAATGGTAGGGAAGGACGAATTTGTCAATGACCTTCATGAAGTACACAAGGTACTTGTTTTGTATTTTTTCCAAACTTACAACTTTCAATATGGGAATAATTTTATTTAATTCTTAAATTTAAATACAATAATTGTAAAATCATAGCGGTAGCCTAAGAAATTGTTGCTAACAAAATCAAAAGGTCATTATTTCCCTTTAACACAAAACAACAAAATAATACACAGAAAAATGTAATATCACGATATATCAGTAACACACTGCATGCATGCATAATACTGACCTAAACCTTGTCCCTATGTAGGAAAAGAAAACAAGATATCTCTGCATGATTCACAATTTCACTTTGTTTCACTTATTGATATGAACTATTACATTACTTTCTAATCAGCATATAAATGCAAGAATAAACACATTTTCTTGAATCCACAGAATATTGTTCAGGTACCCCTTCCTCTTCCTGTGTAAGACCTGCAAAAAACACAGCGGGGAACATAACCGATGCACACCAAAACACAAATACAGCCTTTGGTCAATGCTACCAATGCATCAAATTGCATTATTGATTTGCCATTGAAGCAATTTGTAGCCTTATGCTGCTTAGATAGGTTTGCAAAAATTGCATTACCATCTTACAGTAATGCTAGGCGCTAGCTGAATATGAAACAACATAAATAATCAGGTACATTGGCATTGGGACATACTGTCTAAACTTAACCTGATTTAAAGACATTTCCACATCTGAACTTAATACTGACTGGAAGTAAAAATTATGATATAGGCAATGTTTGTCCTGCTAAACCAGCCAAGCACATGAATCACCTGACAGCTGACCATGTTGTTGTTTATTGGGGGTTTAGGGTGTGCCAACTCCTGACCTCAATTTGTGCCCATCACCAGATAAATACTTGAATAAAAACCTACTTTACAGTAAAGCAAAAAATAGGCATACCAAAAATAAGTCATTGAAAATTGGCTACTATATGAATTTCAAGGGAGTATGTTTAGCATTTGTTAGTGTTGTGAATGATATAATAGAATGTAGACTGTAGAGTAAAATAATTTTGTCAAAATATCATAACATTTTGTTCACTGTAGCTCAGTCAAGGCTCTGTCATGCTTATCTCTTGGTTATAAATATTGGTGCCGTTAACTTAATAAAATCATAATGAATGTGGCACTAAATTCTAAAATCACAAATTCAAGAGAAATCAGAAAGGAAAATCAAAGTAGTGAATGTCAATTGTGAAGTAAAGTGAACATATATTATTTGGGTTTTCCATCCAGCAGCTCTTTATTTATCAAGACATTTCAAGATCACAAGCAAACATGTGGGTTGCATTCTTGGGACCAGGCAACAGTTGAATCTGGTCATTACTTTTTTAGAGCGAGAACTCTTCAGTAGAAATATTTGTGTCCACCTAGTCTCCTAGTTCGGGTTCAAAGTGTATATGCTGCGCCAAGGACCACCAGATGAGGTATTTTGCGACCAGATGAGAGTCTGAGACAATACAAAGTGGAATAGAATATAGATAAAAATAAAACCGAGGGTATTGTCATGGTATCGTGGCAGACATTTATTTTTGTTACAGAATCTTAACATTCTTGAGTGAAAAACCTTGTCCACAGCTTCCAATCACACCCAGTCTTGACTTCAATCTCAATTTTCTCACGGTATAGGTACTTTGAACACTCAATTCTCTCAGTATTTTTAATTACCGTGTCTCTACCGACTACCATGTTTCAATCCCAACCATTATCGCGCGTGATGGTGTGCATTAATTTGAGGTTCTCTTGGTATATTCGACTACGTGTTAAATTAAAAGAAAAAATATTCCACGAACGAAAGTAGAGCGCCATTATCACGCCACTAGCTACTTCCAAATGTACTTCCATATCTTAGCCGGTAAAGGAATTCCTGAATGCGCTAGAACTTACTGGTAAAGGAATCTTGCTAGCCCAGAACTCTAGTAAAGTAATCTTGCAGAACTCCAGCTTACTACGGTGGCCGATATACCTGGTCGGTCGACAAGGGCGGATCCAGGGGGGAGGGGGCGAACGGGGTCATGCCCCTCCAAGCCTGTTTAAGGGGGGGGGGGGAAACTATGTTTTGCCCCCCCCCCCCCACCTCCACCTCACCCCCAAGACGTGAAGTCTAACACATGCTATATATATGCATTTTTAGAACGGTACTGGGCATCCCAAAATTGCAGCAGTCAAAATCCAGCTAGCCACAGTCAAAAACTGTAAAATTTCGCGCCGCTTCGCGGCATGACACAAGTTTCGCAATTGCATATACAAATTTGGAAAATCTATTCCATTTAGTGTCTTGCAGAGGCTCTTCTTGGCGGTAATTGCTGGCCCCAGCTGGCAAAATCTCTTAACATATTAACTTTAAAGCGGGCTACATGTTTAGCTAGTCTGCCCAGTTCCGAAAAAGGCGACGCGAACGCAAAGACGCGGACCTCGACAACCGGAAGCTGTTCCAGCGGTGCCCAACTTGCTGACCCGAAGAGTGGGGACCAGGCCAGGACTATCTCCCCAAGCCATCTCCCCAGGCTCCTTCAGATCCACAGGGACCATTTATGCGCGGAAATGTCGGTCTGCCTCTTGCTACTTTGAAACAATTTGCACCGTTATCAGTTGTTTGTTACAGTTCGGTACATAGGTATGTATACAGACTACAGTTATTATTATCATATGGACTATTCAGCGCAACTGCCACCAGTCATCGTGATTTACTATCCGAGGTTAATGTATATGAAAAACTACCTTCATTTCAACATTTTGCATCATACCGAGATGGGCAACCAGGAAAAGGTGTTACCTGAGGCTTGGCTCCACTGAGTCCACTCACGGTCTGGTTCCAATATTAAAATTGCTTTTTCCACGACCTAAAATTAAAATGTTCACGCCGCTTCGCGGCGTCACATCAGTGGCCATCGTCATAGCGAAGCCATCGTCATCGTCTTCGTTTCGTCGTAACGGTGAGTTGAATGAATAACATTTGAGCTTTTTATCCTCTACAAGGCTAAGAAGCTAAAAATGCCTATGTTTCTGGCTTTTATCAGGCAAACCCGCAAAAAAATGCACGCCGCTTCGCGGCGCTAAATAACAAGTACCTACTATAACATGCAAATCCACATTAAAAATGCTGCAAAGACTTAAAGGGATTATACGGATTTCCGTCCTGAAAGTAAATGCACTCTTTTGCAGTTGTATGAGCTTTAAACATGTTTAAGACATATAACAGGGACCTCAATGCTCATTTAGTCCATTATTTCAGCAATTATCAGCGTTAAAACTTGGGCGTTTTTCGAGACTAGTATCAGATAACTAGTACTTGATCGGCACTACTGTGCACCACTTTTATCTAAAGATCAATTTTAGAGTTTTGAATTATCTGCAAGTCCTACACTGGATCACAAAATTATTATGCAATTCAAAACTGACGGGACTTTGTATTACTACACACTGTTCGTTGAGGTGTTGTGTTGTTGTGTTTTTTTTATCTCTGGCCTTTAGCGTTGAGAAATTGGTGGTGGCGTATTCATTTTTTGGCATGAAAATTCGTGAAAAATAGATAATTTTATGGGAAAACTAGGTAACTGCTGGTGTCCTTGGAACAAAACAAACTTATTTTCTTTCAAATATTGCTTATTTTACCGAAAATATGCCATAAGTGAGGTGTTATTGGCATAAAAGAGATGACTGGCTCTGCCTCAGCCGGTCCTGCAGAAAATACGCGGTGGCATCACCGCGCACTTTGGAATGTCCTTACGTGCAGAAGAAGTCATTTCCAGAAAAATGTGGCTACCGTGGGACTTCTACCACCTTTATAAGTACGTTTTACTATGTAGCTCAATTATTCTGGGAGAACCCCGTATAATCCCTTTAAATACAGCCATAACAAATTGGGATGAATTTTTTTCGTCATTACAGCCGACCCCTCCACTCAAAAATTATCGGCGACACCCCTGGGTACAGCTGACAATTGACATAGTTTTGCTCAGTGTAAGGCAATGTCGGAACAATACAAACTGCAAGCTGACATCTTTCCTTTTTCGATATCCCAAAAGGTCAAAAACCTTTAAAAAATATAAACACAAAATTCAAAATCGTGTGGTTGTAAAATGAAGTGGCCCAAATCCGGGAAGAAATTCGAAATTGGGTGTAGGTAAGGTTTGCTAAAAAAAACGCCCCCCCCCCCCCAACGGCCGGCTGGATCCGCCCTTGTCGGTCGACCAGCTATACGACCCGACCCGACCCGACCTGCCTGCCACCACTGAAGGCACGGCGCCTCAGGCGGTAGCGGCTCCGAAGTACGACCCGACCCGACCCGACCTGCCTGCCACCACTGAAGGCACGGCGCCTCAGGCGGTAGCGGCTCCGAAGTACGACCTGACCCGACCCGACCTGCCTGCCACCACTGAAGGCACGGCGCCTCAGGCGGTAGCGGCTCCGAAGTACGACCCGACCCGACCCGACCTGCCTGCCACCACTGAAGGCACGGCGCCTCAGGCGGTAGCGGCTCCGAAGTACGACCCGACCCGACCCGACCTGCCTGCCACCACTGAAGGCACGGCGCCTCAGGCGGTAGCGGCTCCGGAGTACGATCACGGCTTACTATGACCAGGGTACTAGAACAACACTATGACGATTCAGTATAGGGAGAAAATTAGGCAAGTGATTGCAACAGTCATTTAGAGCAGCATTTCTCAGAGACCAAATATCCAGGCCAAAAGAGCATTTTCATCTTGCTGACGGGGAAGCCGGAAGGTAAGCGCAATACTAGCATGCAGACTTGTAACCGACTCAGAGTTGAGTCATGAATTGATTCATGAGTCGGACATTTGTGGATGAGTCATGGATCGAGTGGATTTATTTTAAAACAGCACTTGAATCAAGAATCGAGTCGATTAAATTTTTTTTAAACAGCATTTGAGTCAAGAGTCGAGTCAGTTCTTCGGCTGTTAGTCAGACTTGAGTCGACTCAAACAAATTTGAGTCTGTTACAACAGGGACATAGTCAAGGATGCACTGGGCCCCAGCCTCCCCCTCTCTGAGCAAATGCGATTATGCTGTGGACCCTCCCCCCCCCCCCCCCCCCGGTCAACAACTTTTTGCTGACGAAACGGAGCGAAATTTGATCCGCCACTGACGTGGCCCACCCCGCGGAGAAAAATCATGGCTACGTAAGGGGTGCCTGAATTAAGTAATAATTCAACTTGTGATGATGAGTCAAATTGAGTCGACTCCAATATATTTTTTTATCGAGTCGATTACATTTTGTTTAACAGCACTTGAGTCAAGAGTCGAGTCGATTCAATTTATTATATAAAAAACAGCACTTGAGTCAAGAGTCGACTCGATTCAATTTGTTTGTAACAACACTTGAGTCAAGAGTCGAGTCAGTTCTTCGGCTGTTGAGTCAGACTTGAGAAGACTAAAAATAAATACTCGTTACAAGTCTGCTAGCATGTTCTCTTACCCGTAGGTGCAGGCCGCATGTCATCTGCCTATTCTTTTTACTGGAATAGAATGACAATAGTCCACGGAAATAAACACAACAGTGACAGTGAAATTGTTTGTGTATTGTATTGTGCATTACGAACGAATGTCTAAAAACAAACTCGACGATACGTCACTAGAAATGCATCGTAAACAGCCATAGGCTTCGGAAGCGGGGGTACGGGAGACGTGTCTCCCCCTCCCCCTCCCCCCCCCCCCCCCCCCCCCCAAAAAAAAAAAAAAAAAAAAAAATCCGGATTTTAACATTACGCCTATGGGCGTTGCATGGAAAGAATCGACTTCAGAATCCCCCCCCCCAACTTTCGGAAGGTGGCGGCGCCCTTGTAAACATCAAAGCAGCAGGAGCGCTTGAAACTTTTTCGAATGTTCTTTCATGGCTTGATGATTCCTCCGTTCCCAATGTCTATGGTATGGTGCGTTGCACCTACGTGCCAGGCAGCACTTGCCTCGTATATACCTCGCACTAACACTATCTGCGTCTGCTGCTGCTGCTGCAGGTTTGACCGTTTGACACAGGGACGTAGGAACGTCGTGGATACTATCTGCGTCTGCTGCTGCTGCTGCAGGTTTGACCGTTTGACACAGGGACGTAGGAGCGTCATGGAAAGTGAGGGGGCCAATGAAACGTTGATCTCGTCTGGAGAGAAACCAAACCCCCAAGGCAAGATTTCTTTGCAGATTTGAGCGAGCTCTTCTCATCTTATGCGAACCTGGTGTTATCTCACATTTTCCTCATTATGCAAAATACAATATTTTAGTTAAAAAAAGTGAGGGGGTCATGGGCCACCTGCCCCCCCCCCCCCCCCCCCCGACACCTGTTCCTACGCCTATGGTTTGTCAGACATATCGCATACGCAAAAGACAACTACTGCTCGCATACGCCATACAGGCACGACGAACTGTAACGAACACGCTCAACAGCGTCATTAATAATAAATACATGCACACAATTAGCTAACTGGAGATCCGCTGGCTATAGAAATAACAATAACAAGAACAATATTATGTCAACAAACACTAAGTATAACAAATACTATTTCCGCCAGAGAGATATAATGCGACGACGTGTCTTGTATAGGCCGCGTGCTATGAGGCGCTGTCGCCGGCGCGGCCGACGTTGTTCGATTCCCCGTCAGACGAGTTCACGACCAGTGAGCTTCCCAGCTCGGCTGAGACAAAGTTCACTGTCCCGTGAGGCTGTCGAGGCTTCTGGCTCGGGTGGGACACACCTCCATGAATAGCTCACAGGTCGGGTCAAACTCAGCCGGACTCCTGAAAACGGTCGGAACGTTTCGTCAGTGAAAATTGTGTGGGTTCTGAGTTTGGAGTTCAGCGAGTTGTACAAATTTAATGGTCAAGTTTACACATTTATGGGGGCAAACTCATGTGTCCCCCCCTCCAACTTCTTGGGTGGAGGACAGCTGCCCCCCCCCCCTCCTCCAACTTCTTGAGTGGAGGGCAGCTGCCCCCCCCCCCCCCCTCTTCCGCCGCCCCTGATGATATCACTGCATGGAACATATTTGGTCTCAAATGCAAGACTACAGATTATGCGGTGCACTATAGACACATTATGTTCACATACCTATTGAAAGGGGCCATTATTCTAGCAAAGAAGAAGAATAATTAAGCGGTAGCACGCTTAAAGGAAATAGTTCACCTTCGGAAAAAAAAATTCAGAACACGATTGTATTATATTTTGTAATACAGTTTCTTTTTTTCTTTTAAAAAATGGTCCTACATCGCGCCAATTCAGGACAGAAGGTCGTAAATTATTAATGTTATGGTGTGCGTTATTGGTCTGCGCATGCTCAGACCAGTGCTGGCACTCTCAGGCGCCATTTTGGGCGCCATGTGACCTTCGTTGTCGGAGCGCCCCTAAACCCCAATAAAAAAAGCACTCTCAGACGGTACGGTATATCATATATGCGCCGCATTCCTTCGCCAAAAAGTCAAATATCTTCGGCTGGAGAGTCTTTTCAGCCAAGAAAAGTTGCAGATAAGGATTTCTCAACACGGGCTACAAAACTGCTATTTCAGTTCAAAATCCCATGTTGAAGGTGAACTATTTCCTTTAAAGGAAATAGTTCACCTTCAACCTTCAACATGGGATTTTGAACTGAAATAGCAGTTTTGCAGCCCGTGTTGAGAAATCCTTATCTGCAACTTTTCTTGGCTGAAAAGACTCTCCAGCCGAAGATATTTGACTTTTTGGCGAAGGAATGCGGCGCATATATGATATACCGTACCGTCTGAGAGTGCCAGCACTGGTCTGAGCATGCGCAGACCAATAACGCACACCATAACATTAATAATTTACGACCTTCTGTCCTGAATTGGAGTGATGTAGGACCATTTTTGAAAAGGAAAAAAGAAACTGTATTAAAAAATATAATAAAATCGTGTTCTGAAAAATTTCCGAAGGTGAACTATTTCCTTTAAAGGAAAGCCGTGGCCTGTGGATAAGGAGGCATGTATGCGATTGATGCGGAGTTTTTCGCAAGCGATTTGCTTTGTGTTGGTAGATGGAACTAGCTCAAGATTCTCATAGCTACTGAAACATTACAACAACGAAGTAAATTCCGTTTTCAAGCTTGACTTTTTTGACCGTGGGAATAGTTCGACCTAATGACCAGAATTACCAGATTTCTACCCAAGACCGGTGAAGCACGTCATAACATTGCAGCATTACTCAATACTCAGTCATGGTAAAAATATGTTAAGACTCGCAGCATCATGAGTGGATTAAATTTCTCCGTCTCCGCCTACCCTATCATAAAAACAGGTTTTCATGTATGTCCCTGACTACACGGCCAAATATAAAAATGAATGAGCTTAAATGACCGACGACGGCAGAAATGTCTCCCAAGTAGGTCGTTGCTGTGCCGGAAAACAATCAAAACGTATACAAATTTAAACATTTTCACGTTTCGCATACTCTTACACCGCTGTAAATTCGGCAGCAGCTGTGATTTTCTTGTTATAACGTTTCGATGAGCAAAGGGTGGGCAATGGGCATCTAGTCCATTATGCTAAAAACGAGGGCCCAATGGGGTTAATGGGTCACAGACTAGTGGTCCAGCGACTTCTAAGTTCTATCCCACCAGCTGCCGGCAGCGTCTGGCCAGCGTGGGCCCCTCACAGGTTGGTCTGCTGCTCCTGGATCCGTCGCAACCTGTCCTGGAGACATGCGACCCAGGCCTGGCAGTCGGCACTCTGCATGTCCAGAACGTTCACCACCGGCGCCGACGGGCCGCTGTCGGAACGGCGCAGGTCAAATAGACGTCACACGTCACATGTCACACGTCACACGTCACACGTCACACGTCACACATCACATATCACACATCACATGTCACATGTCACATATCACATATCACATATCACATGTCACATGTCACATGTCACATATCACATATCACATATCACACATAACATGCCACATATCACGTGTAACACACTACACGACACACGTCACACGTCACACGTCACACGGCACACGGCACACGTCACACGTCACACGTCACACATCACATATCACACATCACATGTCACATGTCACATGTCACATGTCACATATCACATATCACATATCACACATAACATGCCACATATCACGTGTAACACACTACACGCCACACGTCACACGTCACACGTCACACGGCACACGGCACACGTCACACGTCACACGTCACACGGCACACGTCATACGTCACACGTCACATGTCACACATCAAACGTCACATGTCACACATCACACGTCACACGTCACACGTCACACGTCACACGTCACACGTCACACGTCACACGTCACACGGAACGCGGAACACAGAATGCGTAGCGCAAATACACAGACACGGATACGAATGTCAGCGGCGCAGCAGTCCCCAACGGTGAAATGTGATATCTGAGCGACTACACGTGCTGACCAAGCTCGATAAATGCGCTCTCGACAAGTGGTACGCCCCGCTAATTGCTGTTTACCATCAATACAGAGCAAAAATACCACCAATATCACGAACGGCTAGGAGGCTCGACGGTTTACTGCGGCTTTAAGTATGTAGCCGCATCAGCATGTACGTATGTACCTACACCTATTACCAGTGCACACCACAGTCGACTGCCTCTCGGACAGCGCATGGCACGCTGGCGGACAGTGATGAGTGATGAGCTCACCTCTGCCTCGGTAGCCGGATGGGTATGACCTCCTCCTGACCGCGCCGGTTCACACCCTCCACCGCGGCCGGGTCTCCTCTGGCCATCACCAGCTGGTACCGGTCATCTTCATACGCCCCCTCCTCCTCCCTGTACCGGTACTCTTCGGCGTACCCCGGAGCGTACCCCGGTCGGGTACCACTGTACCCCTGCTGCGCGTCCTCCCGGCGTGTGATGGTGTATTGAGCGGGGATCTGAATCTCGCCGAACAGCCCGCCGGAGGACGAGGCGGCCTCCCCGCCGGTGTAGTGGCCATAGTCCTGCTCCTCGGGGGCCTCGGTGGAGCCGACCAGCCGCTGGAGGTACTGTTTGCGCAGCTCGGCGCGCCGGCGCGCCAGGAACGCCTCGCGCGAGTACGGCCCGTAGAAGTAGCTGACACCCATCAGGCCGTACACGAGGCTGGTCAGCGAGGCACCGTACGTGAAGAAAGTCTCGGCAACCGCTGTTGGGTGAGCACACGAGTGTTAAAACAAACAGAGGCGCCATACTTGAGGCACGTCTGAGACGTTACTGTCAGGCAAACACACTGGTGTTTAGTAAAACACAAGAGTGACCAAACAAACACGGAATTTACACACACCATCTACACTTTGGTGCCGTACCGTTACTGATACAAAACAGCACCGCGGTAAACGAAAACATAGCTGGTGTTCGCCTATTCACAATTGCTGAGCATTCTATGATGTATATGATAACGCGGATGGAACATATTTGATCTCAAATGCACGACTACAGCTTATGCGGTGCACTATAGACACCTTGCTACCATTATGTATGTATACGCAGGGGCGACGCCACGGATTTATGGCAAGGGGGGGGAGGGCAAACCAAAGTCAAAGGGACCTCCATTTGGGCCTCCCCTTTTTCGTGGGGTCCTCCTAAAAAATATTCCGTAGGCCGTCCAATGGCCCCTTAAAGGAAATAGTTCACCTTCAACATGGGGTTTTGAACGGAAATAGCAGTTTTGTAGCCCGTGTTGAGAAATCCTTATCTGCAACTTTTCTTGGCTGAAAAGACTCTCCAGCAGAAGATATTTTACTTTTTGACGAAGGAATGCGGCGCATATATGATGTACCGTACCGTCTGAAAGTGCCAGCACAGCCAGGGAGCATGCGCAGACCAATAACGCACACCATAAAATTAATAATTTACGACCTTCTGTCCTGAATTGGCGCGATGTAGGACCATTTTTGAAAAGGAAAAAAGAAACTGTATTACAAAATATAATAAAATCGTGTTCTGAAAAATTTCCCGAAGGTGAACTATTTCCTTTAAGCCAACCGAAGCCCCTCAGGCCGACAAAGGGCCCCTCAAGATTTGGATAATTTTGGTTGCCATCATAGATCTCCTTCCCCTTGGCTACGCACTTGCTAGATATTTTGGAACATTCACTGGACCTCCTTTAAAATTTGGGGCCTCCCTTAGTTTTGGTGGGGCCTCCTTAGATTTCAGGGGGAGGGCAAAACTATATGTATGCCCCCTCCCCTGCCTGCCGACAGGAGGCGACTGCCCCCCCCCCCCTGGTGACGCCCTCCCCCTAAATATACGTCAAAGTATTATACGACGTATGTGTGTCTGTACATACGTGTCTGTACTGTCCGATCATACCGATTTCTATGTACCGTGTCTGTACTGTCCTATGTATATTCAGCTGTACGTAAGCAGACTTAGCTAGTGGCGACAAGTCGACATCAGCAGATGAAATCAAGATAAGGAGCAATGAATGAAAAGTGAGACAGGTGTCCAGTACGTCGGAAGACAAGTGCCGTTTTAATTTCGTTTCCACTAAACGTTAGCCAAACGGCCTTTGAACTCCTGTATAGCATCGCGTGCGCTATCTTGTGAATTTTCCCATCGTTTTTATTCCATCTCAGAATGCCCCGGCATATTCAAATTACAGGATTGCATGTTTAGCAGCATTCACTACTTCCGTGAGCGATTGTGGAGATGAGCAGGGAGCCCATGGCCCCTTTGCCGTAACCTCCACCAGCCAAATCGGGCAACGCGTCACATTGGCGGGTTGACACTTGACAACGTTGTCCAAAATGTCCAGCTGTTAACGAATGCCTTCCAATATGGGCGTGGCAGAGGTCGGTGCAGGAAGCGCAGAGTTGGTGTGGTCATTGCCCCACCCAATGAACAGGAAGCTCCACCTACACCACCATCCAGTCAGCTGGGCAGCTAGATGGGAAAGGACTGCAGGCGGACAGCAGGGTCGGATGAAGGTTGACCGGTCCCGAGGCCAGGCCGGGGTCCGCTCAGCCCGGGCCGACCAGTCCAGCGACCCAGCAGCGCAGCACTGGGTCAGTCGGGCTCACCCGGCGGCTTTCTCACCGGACCCGGGAAGCGTGGAGCTGCCCTGTGTGGACCGGCCCCTCCCCCCTCCCTCCCCGGCCGACAGAGCCTGTGGCCACTCCAGCCGCTCCGATCCCCGGCCCGCCAGCCCGCCAGCCCGCCAGCCCGCCAAGAGCCCCGGACCGGCTGCGATGACCGGTGGACCAGACCAGACCAGACCAGACCAGACCAGACCAGACCAGACCAGACCAGACCAGACCTGACCTGACCAGACCAGATCAGACCAGACCAGACCAGACCAGACCAGACCAGACCAGACCAGACCTGGCCTGACCTGACCTGACCAGACCAGACCTGACCTGACCAGACCAGACCAGACCAGACCAGACCAGACCAGACCAGACCAGACCAGACCAGACCAGACCAGACCAGACCAGACCAGACCTGTCTGCCGATGTGGGTCGGAACTCGCAGCCGCGGCAGAAATGGGCCGAATGGGAGTGGAGCGGCCGAAAACCGCCAAAGCCGGCCGAGAGCAGGTTGGCCGCCTGGTGATTAGGCATTTCTCCTCCTCTATCAGCCTGCACCACCCAGAGTCCCCGCGCTGTACATGCCGCTGTGTGCTGCAGCCGCGCCGCCGCGCTGCTAAGAGAGATGCGATGTCCCGTCAAAGGCACTGGTAGATCCAGAACATGGCTGGTTTGTTTGGTTTAAGAAAAGAAGTTGGGTTGAGGACCCAATCGAGGAAAATCTATGAGACTTTTCAGACTTATCATATTTCAATGGTTATGCATTAAATAATGATTTAAAATATTCGTTGAACTTTCTTCGTATAAGTTGCTTAGATTTCCCTTAAATCCGAGAATGTCAATTTTGGGCCGACTACAACCGTTTTGGAGTGGCCATGGCCCTTCCAATAACGCGTGTGGGCGCGGTGTGGCACTGGCTACTTCATAGTTCATACTTTCACTGTTTGCAGTCGGTGTTGCTGAATTTGCAAAAGATCTCTTGGGATAAGCCGTTTTGACGGACCTGATATTTTGTGAGGTTTTTCAGATCCAATACGCCAATGAATAATACAAATGTTCCGAACAACGCAAAAATTGCAAGCGTTGCCCAAAGTATTGTTCATGTCATGCCACTGCAAACACTGGCGGATCCAGCCTCCCAATATGGGGAGGCTAATTTCACTGGGGGCCTTCCGGACCCCAGGGGCTTCCATATGACCTAAAAGGTACCCCATTTTTTCCCTTTGCGGACTTGGGTTATTTTGTTTTCGCTATGCTATTCTTACGTGTAAGGAGGACGTGTCAATTAAGTGCAAAAAAAGATGGATATTTGCCTCCAAATATCTCAATTTTTGTGATATTTTCATTTTACATGCTGTTTTATATACAAATTATTTATTCGCTAATACCTTTTGACTGAATAAAGTTAGAAAGGCACGGTAAACGTCATTTTGTTGTTATCATCAAGACGCGTTGAATGCTGTGCAGCATGACGTCTTTATGACATTTGATGACCTTGACCTAAGGTCAAGGTCACGGCGCAGTCACCTTTCCAAATTTGACCTACACGGTGATGTTATATATCTTTGAACTTGTCTTGAGGATAGGAATTCATTGGTATTAAAATAATTGCGCGATCGTTGATGATTATAAAGCAAACTGAGACATTTTCGGGCTTTCTTTACACCGAGAAGGAAGTTATGAAGTTACTATTCGGCATTCAAATTAAAATGAATTTAAATGTTGCCATGTACGATCAGGCGTTATTTAAGCACAATCGAATTCCTCGCAACAAGACAAGTTTTAAGATATATAACATCACCACAAAGGCCACAATTGGAAACTACCTAAACTTGAACCTTGACATTGACATTGACATAAGGTGAAGGTCATCAAATGTTAAAAAGAGGTCATACTGCATATCAATCAACGCGTCCTGACGAAAATAAAAAAAATGTGTCCATTTTACCTTTTTATCTTTATTCAGTCAAAAGTTATTGGAGAATAACATCTTTCACAAAAAAGGCCAAATTTAACATATTTGAAGACAAATAACCATCATTGTTTCTGTTTGAACGACACTTCTTTGCACTTAACAATAATAAAGTCAAAATAGGAAATACATTTGGTTTGGGTATCCAAAAAAGATTCAAAATGTAAAAAAAAAAATATTAACTTTGAAATTTAAGGTCAAGGTCATCAAATGTCAAAAAGAGGTCATGCTGCAGAGTATTCAACTCGTCTTGATGAGAACAGTAAAATGACGTTTACCGTACTAATCTAGTTTTATTCAGTCAAAAGTTATTAGCGAATAACATATTTGTTTTAATATAAAATAGCATGTAAAATGACAAAATTTGAGATATTTGGAGGCAAATATTCCTGAATTTCATTTTTTCACTTAATTGGCACGTCCTTACACGTAAGAATAGCATAGCGAAAAAATAGAAACACGTTTGAGAAAGGGTATCCCAAAAAGTTGTACAATTTCGAAAACGTACTAAATTTGAAAATTTTCGAAAATGAAAAAAATAAATATCACCATGGTATAAAACAGCTTATTGCCATTCTAATGACATAATACATCTATATTGCTTCATAAATTCCCCGCCATATGGGCTGACAAAATTGACCTGCACCGTAACCTTATAAAAATGTCGAGGCAATATCTCCTGAACCACTGCTTGCATTGCAATACAACTTTCACAGCTCACTTGAGCGCCCCAGGTTACCCCATATACCAATTTTGGCCATAATCGGTGACATGACGGTGTCATTTTGCACTTCGTTTCTGTCGATTTGTCGTGGAATTCCCCAGCTACAAAAAGAAGACCATTGGGATTTTTTAACTGAACCTAATTACCCTACTTAATACTAGTAGACGTATTTCACACAACATATGTACCTATGTAAGGAAATTCACTCACGCGCTCCTCTGCCACCCAGCAGGCAGCAGGAGACCAAAGGCTGCGACGCTGCGTGTAAAATTATAACTTACGTTGGTTGTGAATCACTCCAAAATACCGTCAGACACACCAATTTCCCTATCCCTACCCCCAAAATGCTAGCAAATTGAGGAAACACGAATGAGGCAAAAACAAATATATTTCTTTTGCAAGAAGTTAATTTTTTCGCAGGCCCATTTTCATCGCCAGTTTCAGCGGATTTTGGGGTGGGGCTAATTTCTATTGCCGCCCCTGTCGAGCTTAGAATGTGGGGGGGGGGGGGGGGCTTTTGCCCATGCCGGTCCCTTTGGATCCGCCAGTGATTCCATACAACATATGTAGGTACCTATTCAAGGAAATTCACTTCCGCGCTCCTCTGCCATCCAGCAGGCAGCAGGAGACCACAGGCTCTGCGCGCGCTGCGTGTAAAATTATAACTTACGTTGGTTGTGAATCACTCTAAAATAGCGTCAAACGCGCCACTTTCCCTATCCCTACTGTTACAAAAATGCTACCAAATAGAGGAAACACGAAAGAGGCAAAAACAAGATTTCTTTCTTTCGCAAGAAGTAATTTTTTTTCGCAGGCAGTACCCATTTTCATCGCCAGTTTCAGCGAATTTTGTTTAGGGGGCTAATTTCTATTGCCGCCCCTGTTGAGTTTGGGATGGGGGGAGCTTTTGCCCCTGCCGCCCCCCCCCCCCCCCTCTGGATCCGCCAGTGACTGCAAATTCAGTTGCAAACCACTGCTTAAAACATTAGTAATTTGAAAATTCATTAAACTGATTTCAATTAGCCATGTATTATAAAATCATTAAACTTCAAGTATCGTTCCATTCATCCATCAGACCTCCGTTCGCACCTCCGTCCTCCGTCCGAACGGCATGGTATGTGAGACGTATGTACAGTTGCCCAAATACGGGACGTTTCGGTGGGTACCCTGTTTGACGACAGCCCAACACACCGGACAGCGGTGACCTCTGACCTCTGAACCTGCAGCGGTCTGCTGAACACCCGACGTTCCCACAAAATGTATCATCACTCATCAGCCGAATGGAAATAGTTAATTGCGGTCACATTAGTGGTCGGCCGCTGCGGTTCGATGGACCGTTTGGGTCCAGCCCGATTCTCTGAGAAGAGTGCTCTGCACAAGACTTGCATTCTCTATAAGCACTGGATGACTGTTAATTTCATAAAAAAACATTTTAGTCACACACACACACACACACACACACACACACACACACACACACACACACACACACACACACACACACACACACACACACACACACACACACACACACACGCGCAACGCACACGCACACGCACACGCACACGCACACGCACACGCACACGCACACGCACACGCACACGCACACGCACACACACACACACACACACACACACACACACACACACACACACACACACACACACACACACACACACACACACACACACACACACACACACATACATACATACATACATACATACATACATACATATATATATATATATATATATATATATATATATATATATATATATATATATATATATATATATATATATATATATATATATAAATGGGAAAATTGTTCCATCACCTTATCGTCCCATCCCTTCAACTTTGGCACAGTTTATCAGGCTTCATAGTCGGTGTACACGTACCGTTGGAATGACATAGAGGGTGCGACCGGACAGTGCCGCCATCATCCCGTGATACCCAGCGGGTCAGAGGTCAGAGGTCAGGGGTCAGGCTGCCGCCGACCCGTGGCCGGCTGACCTGGGAAGGGTCACGAGGTCTAATGCCAGTCATGGCGCGACGCTGAGTGGCACCTAACGGAACCGGGCGCGGTCGCCGCACCGGGCGGTACGCCGGTATGGCCGCCCACGCTCGCCACTCCACCGAACCGACCGATCAACAACTGTGACTCAGCTCTGTAATGCCTTGTCGGCTATGGAGCTTCGCAAATGTTCGTTACATTGTGTTCCGGGTCTTGCATACAGGTCTTCGTGCATAAACATGCTTACACGCAGCGACTTGTAAACTGACCTTTTAAATAATAGGCGTAGGAACAAGGCATGGCTCCCTCACTCTTCGGACATTTGTTTTGCAATAATATTTTATTTTGCTTGGTGATAATTTGATGATGGCAAAAGATTCGCCAAGACGAGAAGAGCTCAAATCGGCAAATAAATATTATACAGGGGTGTTGGCTTTCTCTCAAGACGAGATCAAAGTTTCACTGCCCCCCCCCCCCACACACACTTTTCGTGACGTGCCTACATCCCTGTCTTAAATGTGTGTATGTATGTATGTATGTATGTATGTATGTATGTATGTATGTATGTATGTATGTATGTATGTATGTATGTATGTATGTATGTATGTATGTATGTATGTATGTATGTATGTATGTATGTATGTATGTATGTATGTATGTATGTATGTATGTATGTATGTATGTATGTATGTATGTATGTATGTATGTATGTATGTATGTATGTATGTATGTATGTATGTATGTATGTATGTATGTATGTATGTATGTATGTATGTATGTATGTATTATGTATGTATTTGTATGTATTATGTATGTATGTATATATGTATGTATGTACCTACATACCTATAGATCTGCTAATGTTAAAATATCCGCCAAAAACACGAATAGCATGATGAACAAAACCGTGAACGAACGAGAATTGTCTACGAACGGGATGAGCAGAATGATGATGGGTTAATATTTGCATTGACTGAAACGTCAAAGTGAACTAACATGGCTTGCAAGTCAGCTATTTATTTATTTATTTATTTATTCAGCAGATCACCCACGGGTTGGCCCATTGACGGGTAAAGTCACATATAACTACAAAGACACATGCAGGCACACAATAAATACACTGATCTCACTCGCTGTCTAACAAGTAAAACATCACAATATATGGCCTAAGTAGTGCTACCCGTGGAGCGGATAAGCCACTGTCGTCAGTTTCTTTGCATAAACCTTGGCTTGTATCTCGATTTGGTATAGTGAATCTCTAAAAATGTCTATCTGTTCATTCTGATGTAGGAATTCGTTCATCTTTCGCGTCATTCTGCAGAACAGACCATTTTGACAGTCTCCACACGGGCAAAAGGGACAGCGAATAAATCTCGACGTCGAACTGAGCGGGCTGGGACAGCTAAGCCAAACCAGGATCGCAAGGAGATGGAGTCAATTTTGTGTTTGAAAACACGAGCAACATAGACCAGGTCATGCTGGGTACGTCTGGCAGCCAAAGAGGTGAAGGAGTGTGCTGAAAGTAAGCGGTTGTATGAGAGAGACTCCGAATTTACGCCTGAATGCATTGTCAGCCAAATAAGGAATTTGTGTTGTATCCGCTCGATGCAATCCGTATGGGTCTTAGCTGCCCCGTTCCACACCACACTGCAGTATTCGAGTACAGATCGGACGTTGGCGTAGTAAGCCGCGACAATAGCACCGGACTGGTATTTCGCGCTCTTCCTACCAGCCTGAAATGATCGAATCATGAGACCCAGTGCCATGTTGCCTTTTCTTACGATGGAGTCAATATGCGATTCAAATGTCAACTTCTGATCCAAAACTACACCTAAGTCACGCATCGTGGTCACACGTGCTAAAACCTCTCCACCTATTGCGTAAGGACTGATAATGGGCAAGCGTTTGAGAGTGATGGTAAATGACTTGCACTTGGATGCGTTAAGCTTAAGTTTCCAAGTCGACGACCAATTCACAAGGCGAGCGAGATCAGCATGCAGCAAGTCGGCGTCTGCGGTCGAGCGCACTTCTCGGTGGATCTTAACATCATCAGCGTACATAAGACATCCCGACTGAACATGCGATGGTAAGTCATTGATAAATAAAAGAAACAGAAGAGGCGACAACAGACTGCCTTCTGGCGTACCAGACGTCACCGGGATCCAAGAGGACGTTTGGCCATTAAGCACCACACGCTGCTGACGGTCGTATAAAAAAGAAGCGATCAATGCAAGGGCGGTCCCAGTGATACTGTACGATTGCTGCAGTTTGTGCAGCAAGAAACGGTGGTCGACACTTTGGAAAGCAGCAGAAAAGTCCGTGTAAATACAGTCGAGCTGGGTGCCATTTGAAATGGCCTGCCATCCAGCGCGTATTATTATTATAATGCAAATTCCATTGGCGGCACTTCATGTCGCCGAGACATTGGACATAACCTGAAATATTCAAGCAGAGTGGTTTAACACCATAGTTCCCAATGTTCCTGCTCTTGAGTTCAATGACCGCCATGGCTAACCACAGAATGCACAGAATATACTGAATTTATATTATGTATATCCGCCAGCAATCAGCATGCTTCCTTCCCGAGTGGTGACAGTGCAGTCACCGTTTAAAATAGCTTCATCCAAGCATAATGCCACCTTTGAACGACGTTACGACGACCATGGAGGAAAACCAGGCGAAATATACAAGATAATTATTCGATCCGAGTCAGAGCTATGAGGATCCGAGCTTCGATAAGCTCTCTGATCTAATCATAACTGATGAGCGTCTTCAAACGGTTTTCTGCGATGCTTCCAGTTGTAAGAGATTTATGGCCAGATACATGTTGATCTTCTGTCGATCAAACCAGCCATCGGTTGTTAAGTGTTACTCGCCTTAAAAGGGACGCCGACAAAGGAGGAGGGTTTAGTATGAATGGCTACTGACTAGACATCTCAGTGGTAATCAATTGTGACTGCGAAAAATATAATAACTGCGAAAAAAATGTAAAAATGTAAATGTAATAACTGCGAAAAAAAAACGAAAAAAAAAAACGAAAAAAAAGAGAAAAAATATATAATAACTGCGAAAAATATGTTATCAACAACGTCGACAACAGCAAACTTACAAATTATGCAAAATTTCCCCATCGGTCGCATGTATATTGTTTGCTATAACATTGCAAGCCATTGATACAGCATATCGGTTTGTCAAAAAAAAACTATATCGCGATTAAATGCACACAAGTATATACTTATACATACATCATATCATATTTCAGTGATGCCGTCGGTCATGGAGCAAAAATCGAACACGTCGTCTTGTTTAACGAGTTATTGTATGCTATTCCTTTTGTAAGTGGGTGGTTTGTGCGACGTTGCATTCGCGTTTACCGACTGCACTGAAGAAAAAAAATACTAGCGTTTTATTTTTGGGTGTATGAAAATCTCACCGATGACTGCCTTCATTTGTCAAGTAAAATTTCAGTGTTGGTTGGTTTGTCGATAAAAAAGCGCTGCAGAACACAGGGAGACAAGAATTCAAGAAACCACGATATCACTAGACCAATAACCAGTAACCGCGGCTTTTTGGGGCACCAACCAACTACCAGGACCACTGTTGTCATCCTCCGATGCATCGCTGTCAACTCATGGCCTGCTTGGAGAAAACGGGCGCATCATGCGGGACATTAACCAGGGCGGCGTTGTGGCCGGTAATAAACTGAGAAGAATGACTGACACTGTCATCATGGAGATCTGTCGTCGTGCATGACGTTTATATTTCACACGTGCACACACGCCACCGCATTGCACATCCACGTCGCGATAATAAGACGCTGGGTAACCCGCGATCGCCAAGGATAATCGCTGCAGAAAACCGCGCAGGTCAAGGCGGGAAGTCAGCCAGGTCTCGGGTAGCCAAGACCGGAAGGCCATATATGTAGGTCGCAAACAGACACCACTCAACGAGAAAACTGGCCCAAAACTTGACAGCGCAGCATCACCCGACCTTGAAGTCGACCGTCGACCACTAGTGGAACGTTAGCCTCCGACTGAAGCCACTCAAGCTGCAGTTGAAGCCAAGGATGACCAGGTAGCAGAGAAGCAGGAAACTGAAGTAGACAAAACCAAAAAGGACTGGTCCACCACAAAAGGACTGGAAAAGTGTGCCAACTTCAGAGACGAATCACCCGTCGAGCTCCTTCATCCACCCAATAGTCAAAACAATCGGGTTTGGGCACACAACAGCGATGATGTACCGATCATCGAGACGTCCCAGCAGCCCTTGAACTCCCTCGTCTGGGGCATGATGAGCTAAGAGACCTCTTTGACCAGCATATCGTGTCTCGCAGCTATCCAGGGACTGCTGACTATATGTCAAAGAGATGCTAGAGAAGACCAGGATCTCGGCGATACGGTGCAGAAAGGAAAATGGTCCGACAACCGAGTTCAAACTCCTGCCGGACACGTCCAGAGCGGTTTTTCCAGCAGGACGGTGCTCCAGTTCATCACTTCCAGTCTCCAGAAGACCCAGCACGGATGCCGTACCCACTCTCCGGGCTTTAGGGAAAAGAGTTGTATCCAGGCAACAGCCCTGACCACTTGACCAGTCACTGATCGAACAATATATGGGAAGTTGTCAGCAGTGTCCTAGGATTGCAAAATTTGGGTGGAAAATGACACCCTATGGACAATATTTTTACACTCTTTTCCCCCAGTTTTACTGTGAATTTCCACTCCCTAAACTGAGGTGAATTCGATAACGATTGAATTGAATTTTTATTATTGAATGAGTGCTATTTTTTCTTCATTTTTTTCTTCTTCATTGAATGAGTGAATTCGATTCGAAGCCTTAGCATATACACCGCGCACTGCAGGGGGTTTGCGCCGAACACGAACTGCAGGGAGGTTGATTTCCTCCCCCGTGAGAGCTCGAAAACTACGCTAAGTAGCGACAAGCGGAAAACGGAGTTTGATAGCTTGATACAAGTTCTATCGAAAGTTATCAGTACCTTTTTAGGTCAGCTCAAAATTGAGGTCACCAGAGGTCATCAAAGGTATTTTTTTCAGCTTTTCCTGTTTTTGGACTTCGCTCCAGAAATTCCCATATATCTCGGAAACTATGCTAAAAATAAAAACAAACGGAAAAAGCGATCGCCAGCCATCGAAATTTGCAATCGACAAAATGCCTTCAAATTTGATCTTAGGTCAATATTTGAGGCTCCAGAGGTCAAAAAAAGAAAAACATCTGTTTTTTTAACCGTGTTTTGCTGATAACGTTTTACTTAATAAAGCTAACGGAAAACTGTTTACACCATTGCGTTTTTCTCGTCAAGGCGCCTTGGATGATATACATGGTAACCTTGCTAGGTCAACTTAAAAATGTGGTCACAGGTCACGTGACCTTGACCTGAGGTCAAGACCCAAATAGGTCATGTTGCATATAGGGAGACGTGTTTCGACGAGACAAACACATTTATGTCGGTTTTACTTCTCTATCTTCATTATGTCGCGAGTTATTGACAAACTTAGTGATGGTGAACTCGGATGACCTCCGATGACCCCATAGGGGTCACTGAACAAAACTTACACTTGGATCATCAAGAACATCCTATAATAACATGATCCAGAAGTAATCGGACTAATATCATGCATATCCTTGAAATAGGAAGCATTTTAATATTTCCCCATTTACTTATTATGGAGAGGTGACGAAACTGACCTGACCTTAGGTCACCGATATACAAATTCCGAGATACCCGAATTTTAAGTACTTATGCCCTCATGACATCCTGTAAGTTTCAAACTGATCGGTGAGAAATTCTGGCTTTGGCACAACAGCAAACGTTTTTGGAGGTGGGATCACTTGACTTGGTCTGGTGGCCTGACCTGAGATGACCCGAGGTAATTTTGTTTTTCAAAGTGTGCGCAATTGATGTCCTAACAGGTGTGCCAAAACCCGGCGGCGCTGCGCGCCGCCGTTTTTTTCGCTATCTGAGAAAAACATGAGGGGGGGGGGGGGGCAGAAATCAACCCCCCTGCAGTGCGCAGGATATACTAACCCGTTTTCTTCTACAGGCTGAAAAGTATTGTAATTTGTAACAGCCAATTCTGATGGGTCAGTTTGTCAAACTAGCATAGTTCATCATATGGTCTTTTTAGGCTGAATATTCCACTCTTAATGCTTTTGTTTTGCTTAATTTTCCACTCCGCATCCTGTCTTCAAAGCAGTCATAGGACCCTGGTCGTCAGGGATGACCTCATAAAGATGACTACTGCTACCTCAAAACAGACCCTGGTACAGAACATACAAATGTCATGGTGTCAATTAAAAGCAGACACACTCGGCAACCTGATGCAAATGTCATGGTGTCAAATAAAAGCAGACACACTCGACAACCTGATACAAATGTCATGGTGTCAAATAAAAGCAGACACACTCGACAACCTGATACAAATGTCATGGTGTCAAATAAAAGCAGACACACTCGACAACCTGATGAGCGGAATGCCGAACTGCATGTGGGAATGTTTCTGAGTTTGTGGGGAATATGTTGGAAAAAGATCATGCACCGCTGTTAGCTTGTTTTTTTTTATTGAGCGAGAAATAACCGCTCATCAATTTCGGGACACCCTGTATAACCTGAGTCTGAATCCAGAGAAGTGACATGAATCCAATCGAAACAGAAGCTGCCAAATAGGTTGTTCGTTTGTTGTTGTTTTTTCGGCGATAATATGGAACGGAGGCGGGTTTCTGCTTCGTTTTGGGTGTGCTGTCAGATTCTGGGCTACAGTGACTCATAGTTAACTCATGATTGGCTATTAAATTTAAAAAAGCAAGTGTTGCACATTACTTTGTAATAGGTATGTTGTACATCGCAAAAGGTATGCATATATGAGGTAGCTTATCAAAATACACCGCAACTGTTATATTACAACTATCAGGGCTGCAATACAGGTATCTACCAAGTTGTAGAATCTGCAAAAATGTTCCAGCCGCATGCTTAACGTGCCGAGCAACATAGGTATGTGTGGCAACTAACTATGTGACTCATGTGAAGTGTTGCCTGCAAAGCGAGTTTTGCAAAACAAATGGACATTTTTGCTGTTACTATCCCGGACAACGCAAGCGGACCTCCGCGTTATAGCAGTTGCGCAAGCCCCGTAGAGAAACTAGATGGCCTATTTTGGAGTGTATAATCACCAAAAGAATATCACCAATTTTCTGAGTCTGCGTTGGCTGCAAGTATCAATTCGAGAAAGGATATCAATGCATTATCTTCCATAACATTGACTTAGGTTGTAAACAATCAATTTCTTTAAGTTTGGCGAACAATTTGAATGTTGCTCAATATGCGAAGGAAATGAGTGGTAACCCAGAGCTTTCGTTGCATGCCTTTATCCTCATTATTGCTTACCATTTGTTGTAATGGTTTGTTGTAATGGCTTGTAATGGTTTTCATTTTATGTGGTGACATTGGGTCTATTCAGGTTATTTATAAACACACTTTGTATTCACATGAGATGAGTCTATTAAACTTACTCTTGGGATATTTGAGCATTAGTGTATTCATCATATTTAGCATGAGGATTTGAACGCCTCAAAACAAAGCAATACCATTGGTAATTAAGTATATTTTTCTGAAGCTTAAATTACTGTCGTAAAGTTCTGGAAAGGGCGGAGAACAAGCGTGCTTCTATGTAAATGCAGCATCACTGCAATGAGCTATCTCGAAGCCTAGATAGCACATTGCAAATATTCGGAAGTTCCTTGGCGTATAGTTATCTGTGCGTTTTTCAAAAACATATATGGACAATATGTATATGAACTTTAACTCGACCTACATACTCAGCCAGAGCGACCTTGGCAGCGAGAGTGACTCATTGCACCATTGCCATCCGGGACGACACTTCGTGCCGAAACTCGTGTCCACTTACAGTTCGATCCGTAGATCTTGCTCTGGGTTTTATCCGCCGCTGCCGTCTGACCGGCCGTCGTGCCGGCCGTTTCTGTGCCATCGTCGGAGCCGGTTTCGACTGACGCCTGGTCACGGGCAGTTTTTACCGGAGCCGGGTCCGTCTGCTCCGGTGTGCCAGGCTGGACTCCACTGACGACAGGCTGCACTCCGGTCTGTGCCTCCTCCTCGGGCGGAGCGGCCAGTGGTCCGGCGGAGACCAGCGCTGCGGCCAGCACCAGCAGCGCAGCGGCGACCAGCAGCCTCCTCTCGGGACCCATGATGAACAGGCAATGGTCGGCGTCCCTGCCGCCGCCGCCGCCGCCGCCGCCGCCGCCGCTCAGTGGTCACCGTTACATCCTTCACGCACTGACTGACACACATCCACAGACCGCAGTGGATAGCATGGCCGACATGGCCGCATGGCCGACGCTAGCTCGCTAACAGCATGCACAAACAAATCGTATGCCGGTGAATTGCTGTCTTAGTCTGATGTTGCTTGTCTTATAGCTTGTCTTATGTTATTTTCAGACTCCCATCGTCACGGAGAAAACAAGCAAAACCGAAGACTAGCAAATCACATAATCCTCGTGTAAGGAGTGTATATAGCTTATGCTACTATTTATCTCACATATAAACAAGTGTTCTATCACGTTCGCAAGGTACACAAATAGTGATATTCCTCACAAATCATTAGCAAATACAATTAGTGCCAGGTGTGGTTCAAGGCAGCTTTCGGTATTACCAACCTAGAAATTAAGAGTAGTCACATCAAACCGGTTGTCGGGAGCAGTGGCGGATCGAGAACGATCAAATAATTTGTCTGGGGGGCGACGCCCAGAAAGTGTGTCAAAATTAGGTATACCAACTCATTACTCACTACTAGGGTCAGGAGTGAGATGAGGTTTTGCTTCTTGTATGTGCATTAAAGAAAATAGTTCACCTTTAATTTGTTTGTTACCAAACACGATTTGATTATATTTTTAATACAATTTCTTTTGATATGGTCAAAAATGGCCTAATATCGCGCCGATTCAGGACAGAAGGCCGTAAATTTGTATTGTTTATCGAAACTATATGCATACTCTCTAAGTCAGAGTCCTGACGTCACGCGAATGTTTAAATTGGTCCAGCCAATCATATTAGAAAGTAGTCGCGTAAGGATAGACTCGCATTGGAGATGTGCCAACCGGCGGCTGGCGGTTCGCTTGCTAGCACTAGCTGCAAGCTGATTGGCTGATGGTATAGCCTCTGCCCGGGCTAGAACCAGTACAACATTCTTTCGCCAGCACCGCATTCCTTCGCCAACAAATTAAATATATTCGGCTGGAGTCTTTTCAGTCAAGAAAACTTGCAGATAGGGGTTTCCCAACACGGGCTACAAAACTGCTATCGGGCTACACAACTGCTATCTCAGTTTAAAACTAATGTTGAAGTAAAACAAATTTTTTTTAGTCCGAATGTTTTTGAATGAATGGATTTCCGAGGTCAGGCCCCGCGCTAAGCATAGCTTGTTGCGCAGGCCCTGGCCCCACCACCCGATCAAACAATTCCTGGCGTCCGGCAGAATTTTTAGAAGCGAAAGTTTTACGTGCCCGACATACCTGGACATGGTCCGCCCCGCCCTCTGACGTCACCTGACCTTGAATGCGACCGCTGCCACCGGCCACAGGCCACCCCAGTCAGGGGGCAAATAGCGAGCGCCGAAGCGACTCGAAACCGGGGCTGCCACTACCGGGTGAGGTCAGCAGCCCGGCGCTCTCCCAACTGAGCTACAGGGGCGGACAAGGTGAACTATTTCCTTTAAAGGGAAATAATGACCTTTTTCCACAAAAATGGAGTTAGCACTTGAAATCGACAGACGAGACCAAAATATATTGTAAATTCATCACATTTTGCATGAAAACTTCCCTACCGAAAGATATTTCAAGTTAAAGTTGATAAGCGTTCCACACTTTTAACGACCGGTACTTGCAAGTACTTTTGGTCCTCATCAAACTGCGGGCTTTTCCCGTATTGTTTTTTTAAGCAATGGAGTGGAAAATATATTGTGCGTTCTGCTTGTTGTGATTATATGCCCGGCGATCTTCTAAAACTAACAGCGATTGGAAAAAGTTGGCAATAAAATCGGAAGCTCATCGATGCACATCAACGGCGGCATAGTTAGTGGTTGCGACCCTCAATTTTTGAAACTCAATTAATTTGTTTTCAACATTAGGAGTATTATATAATTTGTCTGTGGCTGTCTATAACACTATGCTTTATATTATCATGAAAATAATAATTTTTCCCCAAAAAACTAACAAACAATAACACAAAACTGGCAATTAAATCGGAAGCTCATCGATGCACATCGACGGCGACCTATTTAGCGTCGGCGATTTGTTCACAAAGTCATTGTCATGCTTCTCGGCGCACTTAACCATCTCGGCGCACTTGGCGAGTTGTTCCTGATTAGTATACCCAAGTCCCGTAGCAGGCTTTGTTAATGACGTCACTGGTGCCATTCTTGTGTAGCATTGCAAAATATATCTGATTTTGAGTTGAAAGCTAATTAAAGACTTATTCAAATTATTGTTTTTAAGTTTGAATGTTCTTGTTAATCATTATTAAAGGTATTTTATCACTGTATTTCATAGTAGTTGACACTTCAGAAACTTGTGACGTAATAATATTGTATCCAATATGCATTTCCCTCACCTTTTGCTATTGTGGCGCAGTGCCGAGTGCTTTGCGAATACTAGCTTGCCTGGGGTTCAATTCATTCCGCCCTTATTTTATTCGAGTTGGTATAGTTTGCATGTTGTTGTTATTCATGACTTATACTGATAGTCAGTCATGCATCACGGATGCTTCACGGATTAGAGCGCTGCTCGAACGCACGCTAGTAGCGCTTTTGTTCTCCATGGCAACCAGGCGTGAGCAAATGAAAGCCAGAACGTATTCCCTTTCTGGCTTTTGATTGGCTGACGCCCTGGTTGCCATGGAGAACGAAAGCGCTACTAGCGTGTGTCCGAGTAGCGCTCAGTTTGATCGGAAATGTCACAGAGCCTCCAAAAATGCCCGCAATCGATGTAAACAATGGTAGGGAAGGGCGAATTTGTCAATGACCTTCATGAAGTACACAAGGTACTTGTTTTGTATTTTTCCCCAAACTTACAACTTTGAATTTGGGAATAATTTTATTTAATTCTTAAATTTAAATAAAATAATGTTAAAACCATAGCGGTAGCCTAAGAAATTGTTGCTAACAAAATCAAAAGGTCATTATTTCCCTTTAAGGCGATGACATTGGCCGGTTGTGCGCTCCGCGTAATGGCCAGACCGGGGCTTGCTGATGGTTCGCCGAATCGACGGACACGGATATCTGCTGAATTTTTCCGGCGGCGGTGCAGTAGGGGTAATCCCGTCTGTTCCCGATGTGAAATGATTCAGTCTGCCCTAATGTGAGGCCGGTCCTTGGTCAGCGTGCTCAATGCGAGGCCACCACGCCGAAGGAATCTGCTCGTGTTTTTATTGGTCGTAGTCTCTACCCCGACGTTGCGTCGCCCAATGGATGATGTGGAGAACAATTACGCAGGCATGTCCCAAAGTGCCGACTGAATACGCCACATTGCATACGTCGGTCTGTCGGTTAATAAAACAGCACATGTCAAAGTTATATTTTATTCGGGACGAAAACATGGTAGTAAAGGTATCCGACAGACAAAAACACTGCATGAGTATCGTGCAGACATAGCCATAGCTATGCAACTATCTTCCGAATACCACGCGGCTATCCCGGCAGACCGACGACTGAGAAGTCCCATCAACGAATTTGCATTGCCAATTTTCGGGAGAAGTTACGATTGCGGGTCCTAGTTCTTGGTCATCAATGCATTCGTGCAACTCTCGTGCAATGTCCAAGATAATCGTGACTAAGCTATTGGTGGCTAAGCACAACATGAAGTTTGGGAGTATAGAATATATATATGATATATAGTATAGTATATATATATATATATATATATATATATATATATATATATATATATATATATATATATATATATATATATCGATGACGTCAAGCTGTAGGCATTTGTGAATATAAATACGTATCGTCACACACACCTAGGTTCTACAGTGCACGACTTAATCAGGCTACAATCAGAATTCATCAACTAAGAAGTACCTAATGAACACGATTAAGGAGATTATCTTAGCTCAGCGTACGGGGCGTTTCCGCCCATCACTCACGAAGCGTTGTACGTGCGTATAGTTGCATCATATGCACATTCACATTCGCGTGCACATTCGCGGACCCTTTTGTTTGTGCTCAAAATGTGTATATAGCCCGAAAAACATATTGAGCTAAAACATATTGAGCTGCTAATCACGAAAAACATGAGCGTTCATATTTTCTAAGAACGCCGTCTAGTAGTTTTTTAAGTTATCAGCATTTATAGAACTGGAGTATAATTCAATAGGCTAACTAAAAGAAAAAAAGCGGACCGTTTTTCGTGATTAGCAGCTCAATATCTATCTATATACACATTTTGAGCACAAACAAAAGGGTCCGCGAATGTGCACGCGAATGTGAATGTGCATATGATGCAACTATACGCACGCTAAATGTACTGCTGCTGATCGCTGATCGCTTCCAAATGCTACTACAGTACTGAAATATACACTACTTCGTAGTATAATTTGATATGATCGCTTCCAAATGCTACATGTACTGCAAAACACTACTATAGACTACTACTTCGTATATTTGCTGGCGTTTAATTCAATAAATAAGGATGTAACCTGTGGAAATAGAAGTTATTGATAGCAAACAATACCTTTAATTTATAATAGACAAAACAATTACGAGAAAAATTATAGCTTGTTTAATTCATTTGGGTGTTACATTCCTTACTGTTCTACCCGTTGTTCTATTACACTGGTTGTGTGGCAGGGGCGTAGGAACTATGTTCAAGTTGGGGGGGGGGGGGGGGGGGGGCAGGAGGCATTCTGAAGTAGATTCTTTCCATGCAACGCCCATAGGCGTAATGTTAAAATCCAAAATGTTTGGGGGGGGGGGGGGGGCTCCTACGCCTATGTTGTGTGGCCTTTAAAAATCGCAATGTCCCAATCGCTAATTAGCCGCACCCTTGGAGAACGGATATAGGCCGGGGTCGGAGTCGTTTTTTTCAGGCCAGAGTCGGTGTTGGAGTTGCTCAAATTATGTCGACTCCGCAGCCCTGGTCACGACGTTCTTCAACTCGTCGGCGAAGAGGCTGCAGGCACTGCAACGGTCTATCAAGGCAGCTGCACCGGATGAAGCCCGTTCCAAGCTGGTGAAGCTGTGCACAATACGATTGCCAGAGCGGCACGATGCTCTGCGAACTGCTTCCAGCTGTCATCCGGTGCCTGGAGGACATCCGATCCTGGTACAGCTCGGACGCGCGCCAAAAGGCCAACCAGCTGCCAGTCGTCCTCTGCGTTCGCTCCTTTGCGTTCCTGGTGGCACTCTTCGCCCTGGAGCCCGTGAGGGCCACTCTCCTGCCAGTGACTCGTGCCCTATAGGCCAAGAGCATGGAGCCAACTGAAGTGAACACTGCGGCGTCCCGTTCTAGACTGTTTATTGGAATCAGGCGGCTCACCCGACCGGCTCAGCTGGCCCCGGGCAGGGCGAGTCCACCGGTCACGGCGAGTAGGGGTGGACAGGGTCAGGAGGCTCACTCCGGCACCTTCAGCATTACGCGGGAGGGTCCCATCCAATCAGGGGCGTCGCTACGGGGGGGGGGGGGGGGGTCCGGGTGCCCCGGACCCCCCCCCCCCCTTTGAGCGGGCGCCCCCTCAAAAAGTGGGTCTGTTCTGGGTTTTGAGAGGGCGCCGGAGTCGGCCAAACAAAAAACTCCCAAGCAATAAAACCAAGAAAAAACTAAAAAAAGACACTAAAAATGCCCAGTGTGTACCGAGTAAGCCAGTGGTGTACCGAGTATATGGTGATTCAGGGCATGACCTGATCCTATGGACCCGAGGCGCCCATGCAAAGCTGCCGCCCCTCCGATCAGTGACGGCGCCCCTCCGGCCAGTGAGGACGCTCCCCGACCAGAGAGGGCGCCCCCTGCCGTAGACGGCGCCTCTGCGGCCCGTGACAGCGCCCCTCCGGCCAACGGCGGCGCCCCTCCGATCAGTGACGGCGTCCCTCCGGCCAGTGAAGACGCCCCTCCGGCCAGTGACGGCGCCCCTCCGGCCAGTGACGGTGCCCCTCCGGCCAGTGACGGTGCCCCTCCGGCGAGTGACGGCGCCCCTCCGGCGAGTGACGGCGCCCCTCCGGCCAGTGACGGTGCCCCTCCGGCGAGTGACGGCGCCCCTCCGACCAGTGACGGCGCCCCTCAGGCCAGTGACGGCACCCCTCCGGTCAGTGACGGCGCCCCTCCGACCAGAGACGGCACCCTTCCGGACAGTGACGGCGCCCCTCCGACTAGTGACTGCCTCTATCCTGCCCGTGACAGCGCTCCTCCGGCCAGTGACGGCGCCCCTCCGGCTAGTGACGGCGCCCCCCCCCCCCTCCGGTCAGCGACCGCACCCCTCTGGCGAGTGACGGCGCCCCTCCGGCGAGTGACGGCGCCCCTCCGGCGAGTGACGACGCCCCTCCGACCAGTGACGGCGCCCCACCGGACAGTGACGGCGCCTCTCCCGCCAGTGACCGCGCCCCTCCGGCGAATGACGGCACCCCTCCGACTAGTGGCTGCCCCTCCAGCCCGTGACGGCGCCCCTCCGGCTAGTGACGGGGGGGGGGGGGGGGGCTCTCCTTCCGCACGGTGCGGAAGGAGAGGCTTGCAAAATTTTCGTCAATATTGGTGGCGCCCATGTCGATTGGGTGGCGCCCCTCAAGGCAATGACCTGGTCCTTTGTACATTTCTTCGCACGCCACTGCCGCCAGCATATGTGTGTGCGCCCCTATGCCAATGAGGGCCCAAGCTCATGTGCGTCCCTCTTCAAAAATATGGCGCCCCCTTCATAACAGGTGCGATGGCGGATCACGAGAGTATATCTGGGGTATCACGGTAAAGGGCATCATAAAGGAATCTAGACGGCATTTTAAAGGGATATTGCCACCTCCGGAGGATTTCTAAAAAGCAACTTAAATGAATGGTGGGATCAACAATCATGTATGCTTAAGCTCAAACTTGCTCATGCAGCACTTAAAGCAGTATATCGGCAAAGCATTTTGTATTTATTTCTGACTCCAAAACGTTGATCCCAGCTGCGCTCAGTACTAGATTCATGATGGCCGCTCTCATCCAGTTTGGCTGTGGTATTGGCGCCCGCCCAAAGCCGAAGCGTACGAATTCGCCGAAACTTGACCTTGCAAAGTCTATCTGTGTTATAAGGTATAGGTCGCATAACTCCTACGGTCCCAAAGTCGAGCCATAGTAATTCTTGCTGTTGTATTATGAAAGAGGCTAAGGTTGTTGAAAATATAATTAACTGCATACGCTTTTTAATTTTAAAGTGCACTGACGTAATGGTGATGTTGAGTTTGCAACATTCAAAAGAAAATAACAGTCCGCAAAGAAATGATTCTAAATAGTGATGTGGCCACTCCAATTTTACGAATGCTTGGCAAGCATGAGTGGTTCAAATGTATTTTTTGATATAATGGGGGGGGGGGAGTTTCGGGAACCAAATTTTGCAGGTGAAATCGGACACGCCTAATCGACCGATACACACCAACAACTTCATATTGGCCTGCGAGGTGGCAATGTCCCTTTAAGGGAATACATACTTACGGTTGATGCCCTCATGATGCCCCCAATGAACTAAAGGAGTATTTCAGGAGAATGAATAGGGTTTCATAGAGTATCACTGGCTGTGATCAGGGCATCAGGGGTGTCACTTTGGTTTTCAGTGCACATGGTGTGGAATTCTTTACCTCGGGTCATCTCAGGTCAGGTCACCAGGTCAAGTCAAGTGACCCTACCTCCAAACATGTTTGCGGTCGTGCCACAGCCAAAGTGATTGACCGAACAGTCTGAAACTCACAGGATGTTATCAGGGCAAGTACCAAAAATGTGTTTATCTCGAATTTTGTCATATCGGTGACCTGTTAGGTCGATTTCGTGACCTCCCCATTATAAGTCAATGGGGAAAAATGAAAACACGTACACATCCATAGGAAATGGCTAAATATGACCAGTTTTCACCATATCTGTGCCAACTACAAAGCCCCATGCCACATTTATGTTCTTTGACCTCTACGAGGTCAACTCAGGTGACCCCGAGGTCACGTATGGTTTTCTTCAATAACTCTTTACCAAATCAAGGTAGAGCAATGAGGGTTTCACCATTGTATTTGGCTTGCCGAGACAAATAAATTCATGTAAAAGTTGACCTTTGCCTGACCTCAGGTCAGGTCAATTTTTGGATATGACCTAACTAGTTCACCGAATATATTGTTTGATGCGTCTCGACGAGACAAACACAATGCGTCAATCGGTTTTACTATATTATGCTTCTGTAAAAAGTTATTCCAACAAAAACAATTCGGCGATTTTTACCATGTTTCAAATTCAATAACATCACGTCATGTGCAAAAAACGTTTTAGTGATTCTGATACCTAATTTACCACAACGATTTACCTGGGGTGTGTTTGGCCTAGACATATTTTAACAAATTACATAAGAATAAGAATATACACATACCAAAAGTGATTAATAATATGACGCCACTTACATACCGCGCGTGCACCTCTTACTACGCGTCTACCTACAAGCACTCCCGTCCAAAGACCTGGAAAAACATCAGGCAGTTCCTGGTCTCGTCTGGGAAGGCGCAGCCGAGGACAGCCAGTGCAGCACCGGCGGATCCTGAGTGGCCGGACCGACTGAATCGGTTCTTCACGTCAGTCGGCTCCGACGTGGCGCACGCGCTGGCGGAGAGCGACGCTGGAGAGACGCTGTCGCCCCGCCCACCCCGTGTGTGTGCCGGGTCGTTTGTGCCGTATCCTGCGACCCTTCCGGAACTCTCGGCAGCGCTGAAGCGCATGGGTATGTCTCGCGCCTGCGGCCCTGACGGCATAACCGTCCATATGCTGAGAATGACCTTTCCAGTGGTGGGACCGCACTTGCTGAGGCTCGTAAATTCCTGTATCATGAATTGTGACATGCCCGACCAGTGGAAGGCTGCTACCGTTACGGCTCTCCATAAAAAGGGTGAAACTACGGACCCCAACAACTATCGCCCGATTTCTGTTCTCCCTGTTGTGGCGAAGTTGTGTGAGCGTGTGGTCTGCACCCAATTGATGGATTACCTGACGACCCACCATATACTGTGTCCTCAGCAGTACGGTTTCCGGCCGGGACTGTCCACAGAGGCGGCCCTGCTCGACACTGTCACGTATGCAACAGACAACATTGATAAAGGCATGATGACGTCACTCGTCACAACTGACACGTCTAAGGCCTTTGACAGTGTCGAGCATGGTCGTCTCCTGGACAAGCTAGAGTGGTATGGTGTCCAGCGTGAATGGTTCGCGGCCTGGCTGCGGGGTCGTACCCAGATTGTGCGGGGTGGCTGTAGTGGTGCCCTGGAGGTGACGCACGGGGTGGTCCAGGGGTCCATTTTAGGGCCTGTACTGTTTTTACTCTTCACCAACGATTTGCCGCAGCATCTTCCATTCGGGAGGATCGTGATGTATGCTGACGATGCCCAGTTCATTGACGCTGACTTCCCATCAAATGTTCATGATCTGAAAAATCGTGTTGAAAGCTCTCTTGACATAGCTTTGAAGTGGTTCACACAGAACCGTCTAAAAATTAATCCGGCAAAAACAAAGATGCTCCTCCTGAGATCTCGTCGTCAAAAAGTCATCTCAGACTTCTCTGTTCATTTTGGTAATGATGAAATTTTGCCCTCACAAAGCGTCAAGGTGCTTGGTGTCGTCATCGACTCACATCTGACATGGAACTGTCACATTACGTCTGTTGTGCAGCGCTGCTACTGTGTACTGGTGGGTCTGGCGCGAATCAGACATAAGCTCCCAAAATGCATCAGACAGCTGTTGATAGGCACTCGTCTTCCCCCACATACGTTATTGTATAACGGTGTGGGGAAACTGTTCCGCAGCACAGAAGCTGCGTGTACAAAAGGGAATCAACTTCGGTGTCCGCATCGTGACCGGACTTGGCAGGCGTGACCATGTCAGTCCGTCATTGCGTGAACTGGGGTGGCCCAATGTTGATGAAATGATCACCGAACGCGATATTGCCACAATGCGCCACCTCACAACATCCACCAGTGCCTCCGAACTATTGCGACAGCGATTGTTGCGGCGCGCCGATGTATCCGCTCGCCGCACGCGCGGCACTGAAGCCGGCCACTTCGAGCTGCCCCGCGTGCGGACAGAATTCGCCCGGCGCAGCTTTGTGTACCGAGCCACGAGCGCCTGGAACGACCTTACGCTGGAGGCTAGGCGATAGTCAATCGTGAATTTTACCGTAGATTGCGATCGGTGTCTGCGGCTGGGAGCGGCCTATGTTGCCACCTGCCACTCTTTTTGCCGCGTGTTCTGTTTTACCGTGTGTATTTTTCATCACTGTATGTTTTACTGTTTTTATCCTATTGTGTATTATTAATGTAATGACGTGGATTCCACAAAAGCCATATTATGGAGGTTCCGAAATACATATCTGTATCTGTATATGTATCTGTATCTGTATACAAAAATCCACACTCATTGAATAATTTAATTACTGCATGTCTCATAACCGCCAAATATGCCGATGAAGCGCTGCTACCATATGACCGTACCCGTTTGTCTAGTTATCCTTAGCCAGGTCTCTCCACCTGGGGCGCGGTTGAAGACGCGGTCCAGCCGGAAACGGGAGATGTTGGCACGGCGGGCGACGGAATCTCCGAGTACTGGGTGTAGTCGGGGCCGAGCACGGCGGGCGACGGAATCTCCGAGTACTGGGTGTAGTCGGGGCCGACGTCCTCCGGTGACGGAATCCCCGAGTACTGGGTGTAGTCGGGGCCGACGTCCTCGGGTGACGGAATCCCCGAGTACTGGGTGTAGTTGGGGCCGACGTCCTCCGGTGAAAAGGTTGGGAAACTTCTCCTCTGCGAGTGGTCGGATCCGCATATTTGGCGAACCACTCGGCGGCCTCCCCTTCAGCTAGCTCGATCTCGGACATGGTTGCCTTACTGCGGTTAAAAAATATGAAGCAAGTGCTGCTGAAAACGATGGTGATATTTTTTTTCTCTCGAAAAGTCACTTAACTTTATACAAATTAAAGTTTTAAATGTGGGATGATGACGGTCATTATTGAGCTATAGACCGCCGCTGATTGGCTGACAAAGTGGCTGTCAGTCAATCAGCGGCGGCACTAGCCTAGACCCCATTTTGCAAACGGAAAATTAAATTGCTTAAAAACGGCTAAGTTTTGGGCAAAATGACCTTAGTATTTTCGACATTTCAATAACGCCGAAGATCTCCGTTCTCCGTATCTCCGTGAAAACCAATACAAAGGTGAAAAAACATTCCCTTTAAGGGAATGTTCAGCTTCAACATGGGTTTTGAACTGAGATAGCAGTTTTGTAGCCCGTGTTGGGAAGCCCCTATCTGCAAGTTTTCTTGACTGAAAAGACTAGCCGAATATATTTGATTTTTTTGGCGAAGGAATGCGTTGCTGACGATGCCTGGACAGAGGATCAGCCAATCAGCTTGCAGCTGGTGTTAGCAAGCGAACCGCCGGCCGCCGGTTGGCACTTCTCTAATGCGAGTTTATCCTTACGCGACTACTTTCGAATCTGATTGGCTGAGCCATTTATTTCATTGCGCGTGACGTCAGGACTCTCAGACTCAGAGAGTATGCATATAGTTTTGATAACATTAATAATGTACGACCTGTCCTGAATCGATGCGATGTATGGCCATTTTTGACAATATAGAAAAAAGATATATTTATACAATCAAATCGTGTTTGGAAAAAATATTCCCAAGGTGAACTATTTCCTTTAAAGGGAATGTTTCACCTTTATATTAGTTTTGAACTGAGATAGACATTATCTTTGGCCGTTATTGAAATTTCGAAAATACTAAGGTCATTTTGCCCAAAACTTAGCCGTTTTTAAGCAATGTAATTTCGCATTTGCAAAATGGGGTCTAGGCTAGTGCCGCCACTGATTGGCTGACAGCCACTTTGTCGGCCAATCCGACTTTGTCAGCCAATCAGCGGTGGTCTATAGCTCAACAATGACGTCATCAGCACACATTTAAAAACTTAATTTGTATAGAGTTAAGGGAATTTTCGAGAGAAAAAATATATCACCATCGTTTTTAGCAGCACTTATTTCATAGGCAAATTATAATTAGTTTTATCATTTATGACCTCTTCCTCGAAATAAAAATATAATAGTACCAAAAAACGTTATATTAATATTTCGATCACAGATCTTCATCAGAAATTATACATTACCAAAACGACAATAATCAGAATACAAGTTTCGACTGCATATTGTTTCCCGCGTTTTTTTACACATTTTCGCGCGACATTTCTCGCGATCTTTATTCATACGGGCACAACCTTCCAGAGGATACATCAACTTCGGTCTGCATAAATAGTCGACATCATCTCGCATATATATCACAGCATCACCTATTAACAAACAAACATTCAAGCCCATATCTAACAACATGCATAAATATACAATAAAACCGCCCTTTTGCGGAAGTGTTGAATTTTACATGATTGGCCACGATGACACATTGGAGTTCACCTTTGGTTGTTCCTTTCTAATCAAAATAGACTCTGCGATTTTTCGGTCCGGGTGGTCCTTAGCTCTGTAAAGCACTTGCACTTGAATGGGTGTAGGGGTGTGCCCCGCTTCAGGATGAGCCATCTTGAAATGGTCCCCCATCGGTGTATCATCCTTCCTGCCTACCATGTCTCAGACATGTTCATTAAAGCAGGCACTGTTAGAGTTCCTTCAGTATCTCAACAGCTCACACCCGAACCTGGAATTCACACTGGATCACTCAACAAGAGACAAAGGGGTCCCTTTCTTGGACACTTGTGTAACAATCACTACTTCCGTGACAGGACAGCGTAAACTGGAGACGGAGCTCTACATTAAGCCGACAAACTCAGGGATCGTCTTGCATTCTTCATCAGCTCACCCTACAGCTACCAAGCACAATTGATCAGGAATATGTTTCATAGAGCCTTGAACAATTCATCTAGCAAAGAAAAAGAGGATGGTAGCGTAGATAAAATTCACACCTTACTTTTAGGGAATGGGTATTCACTGAAACTACTGAAAAGGCTCTTCAGGGAGGTTCGCCTGTCCAGAGGCGCTAGACACAGGCGGAAACGGACAGCGGGGGAGGATGGGTACTTAACGCTACCATATATTGACGAAAATTTGCTTTGCAAAGTAAAGAAGGTGGTGAAAAGATCGGGCTTAAACGTTAGGCTAGCTTGGAGAAACGAGAATAAGTTGAAAAGTCAGTTAGTGCGCTCAGCTTTCACGCCGCCTCGCTGCCCGGGGGGAAATAGATGTAATTTATGCAAGAGTGGGTTTAGAGGACAGTGCACACAGAAAAATGTTGTGTATAAGCTTAGGTGCAAGCTCTGTGACGCAAATTATATAGGAGAAACCAAACGCCCGCTGAGACTAAGATTTAATGAACATGTCCGAGACATGGTAGGCAGGAAGGATGATACACCGATGGGGGACCATTTCAAGATGGCTCATCCTGAAGCGGGGCACACCCCTACACCCATTCAAGTGCAAGTGCTTTACAGAGCTAAGGACCACCCGGACCGAAAAATCGCAGAGTCTATTTTGATTAGAAAGGAACAACCAAAGCTGAACTCCAATGTGTCATCGTGGCCAATCATGTAAAATTCAACACTTCCGCAAAAGGGCGGTTTTATTGTATATTTATGCATGTTGTTAGATATGGGCTTGAATGTTTGTTTTTTAATAGGTGATGCTGTGATATATATGCGAGATGATGTCGACTATTTATGCAGACCGAAGTTGATGTATCCTCTAGAAGGTTGTGCCCGTATGAATAAAGATCGCGAGAAATGTCGCGCGAAAATGTGTAAAAAAACGCGGGAAACAATATGCAGTCGAAACTTGTATTCTGATTATTGTCGTTTTGGTAATGTATAATCTCTGATGAAGATCTGTGATCGAAATATTAATATAACGTTTTTTGGTACTATTATATTTTAATTTCGAGGAAGAGGTCATAAATGATAAAACTAATTATAATTTGCCTATACAATATGTTCCTCGCACAAGCACTAACCAATATAAAGAGCACTTATTTCATTTTGTTTTACAACTTTCAGAAAGGTGAAACATTCCCTTTAAAGGGAATGTTTCACCTTTCTGAAAGTTGTAAAATATACGCTGGCTGTAGTCGAAAATATTAAGCAAGTGCTGCTGAAAACGATGGTGATATTTTTTATCTCGAAAAGTCACTTAACTTTATACAAATTAAGGTTTTAAATTTGGGATGATGTCATTATTATTGACCACATTATTGATGACCGTCGCTGATTGGCTGACAAAGTGGCTGTCAGCCAATCAGCGGTGGGACTAGCCTAGACCCTATTTTGCAAATGGGAAATTCAATTGCTTAAAAACGGCCAAGTTTTTGGGAAAATGACCTGAGTAATTTCGACATTTCAATAACGGCCAAAGATAATGGCTATCTGAGTTCAAAACCAATACATGGGTGAAATCCCTGTGAAATTAATCAATAAATCAATCACGGGTGAAATCAAACCATGGTGTGCCATACGCGGAACTAGGAGCGCCTGTCCGGGTCTGCTGCCATTGGGTTTTCGGTAAACTAAAAAAACTGCACATTTTGAACTCTAGCAGAAAAATTGTGAGGAGTAACAAATATGTTCTCTGGATCGTGTTAGATTATGCAATGTTCTAGCATTTAACACTATTGCCAAAGACCTGACACCACCGCCGACGCAGCTTGATACATTTTAAGATACAATTATTGTTTATTTCCAATGTTAAATCTCGGGAAATCGCCTGATATAGGATGAACGGCGGCGCAATACCAAACATATCTTAAAAAGTGAATGATATCAAAAATGTTCTTTGGCTCCTGAGAGGACACTTCTATTACCATACCAACTCAATTTGAGCCCTCCACTTTTGATACTGTGGTCGCTTTGCCAGGCTGATTGCATGCAATGGTTCGCTCAAGGGTACTATAACGCTTCGCTTACAACTGAACATAGATGTTAGCTGTTTTGTATATTAGCGTAAACAAATGTTTTGTCAATTAAGGACGAATAATACTAATACGCGATGAGTAAAGAACATCTCATCAAATTTAACATTTACCTAAGTTGAAAACCAAATAGTTAATATTTAGTGGGTTTTATTTTCGTGAAACACTGCGACGGTGCTTCCACCTATTGGCAACTGATTGAACTAAACCCCGAATGCTAGTGCCGGGTATGGCACACCATGAATCTAACCTAAGATGGCATCAGCGGGTGTGCCGAACGCTTCAATCTAGGTGATTGCATCTCTGATCCGGATCTCGAGAGCATGTTGACGATTTTTCGGCGTCAATGGACCAGTTCTCCCCTGATCTCGACTGTGTGTAGCGTTGTAGACGAAACGTTTCACCCATTAGGGTCGTTCCACCTCCTGTTTCATTATAAAACACACGGTGATGTGGAACAAACGACCTTCTTGGTGGTGAGTGACGTCATTGCAGTTGTCACTGTTAGCGTCTTCTGGCGGGTTTCTGGTTTCACATCTCCGTGACTCTCCGTGACTTCGCTCGTGACTAAAAAACGACCCGCCTTCGCCGGGATTCGAACCGTCGCCCCTCCGCTTAGAAGACAAGCATCTTACCACTGACCTATACAGACTTATGGCTGTTACAAAATGTGGTTAAAAAGGTAGGGAGACTGCAACGTCAGTGTGACGTCAAATTCGACCAATCAAAGGAATTGGTGCGAATGGTTATGAATAGACCTTGCCTATTCATATCTGGGGTCGTTTTGGCAAAATTAACTTCGGGAATTTGCGTCCCGGTCGCCCCAGCCTGGCAACACTTGAGCCGTGATGTCACCATTTATACACCGAGCCGGCTTTAGCATGTTGGCCTACGGGAAAATAAGTGGTATTCGGGTCGCAATTGAAATTTATAAAATAGTTCGTTCAGTAGATGATACATAACTGATGACAAAGGCCTTGCCTATTCATATTCGTTTTGGCAACTTAAGTCAAATTTTTGCTCAAGAAATTGTTTAATGGAACCCTACATGCCTTCTTATAGGTTGGACACCCACTTTCAGCTTATCTGACTGTAATAAGCGTCAGATTTCGCCTTTATTGACGGTGCGTTAATACCGTCAATCAGCGCACCCGCGAAAGCGGAGGTGCCATTCAGGCTCCACCGCGACTCAACCAACCAACATCTGGCAAACCTGGTTGGTTTCTTAGTATCAACTATAATGTTTGAAATATGAAATATCTGTCTAGTTTACAACAAATGAAATGGAAATTTCGTTTTCTATTATTTCACTCTTCGAATTCAGTACGCCAGCATTTGTCTGTTTTTGTAAGAATACAATTGACACATTTTGATGCACTGGGAGCATACTAAAAATATGTGGTATAAAACCTAGAATCTAGTGAGGAAATGGTGACGTAGGGACGACACAACCTGTTGTTTTATATTTATAGCCTTGGTCCCGGTGTTGCGTTGTGTTGTCCCCTATTTTAAATTAAGGAGCGTGTGTTGCAAATCATATGCATATGATCCCGGTTTGCGCCGAACACGAACTGCAGAGGGGGGTTGATTTCGCCCCCCCCCCGATATCTCGAAAACTACGCTACGTAGCGACATGCGGGAAACGGCATTTGATAGCTTGATATAAGTTCTATCGAAAGTATTCCGTATTTGTTTTGTAGGTCAGGTCAAAATTGAGGTCACCAGAGGGCATCAAAGGTCAATTTTCCCCGTTTTTTTCTCTCCTGTTTTAGGACTTCGCTCCAGAAATTCTCATATATTTCGGAAACTATGCTGGCTAGAAACAAACAAAAAGCGATCGCCAGCCATTGCAATTTGAAATCGACAAGGTGTCCTCAAATTTGATCTCAGGTCAATATTTAAGGCTCCAAGAGGTCAAAAAAGGAAAAATGCTGATTTTGTGCAAAATCGTTTTTCGCTAATAACTTTTTACCTAATAAAGATAACGAAAAACTGTCGACGCCTTTGTGTTTGTCTCGTCAAGACGCTTTGAATAATATAAATCGTGACCTTGTTAAGTCAACTTCAAACTTTGACCTCAGGTCACGTGACCTTGACCTGAGTTCAAGACACAAGTAGGTCATGTTGCATATAGAGAGACGTTTCTCGACGAGACAAACACGTTGCTGTCGGTTTTACCTCTCTTTCTTCATTATGTCGCGAGTCATTGACAACAAAGTGATGGTGAACTCGGATGACCTCAAATGACCCCATAGGGGTCACTGAACAAAAAACATGATCCAGAAGTAATTGGACTAATATGCATATCCTTGAAATAGGAAGCATTTGAATATTCCCCCATTGACCTATTATGGGGAAGTCACGAAATTGACCTGACCCTAGGTCACCGATATCAAAATTCCGAGCTCAACGATTTGTAAGTACTTATGCCCTCATGACACCCTGTAAGTTTCAAACTGATCGGTGAGAAACTCTGGCTTTGGCACAACTGCAAACTTTTGGAGGTGGGGGTCACTTGACCTGGTCTGGTGACCTGACCTAAGATGACCCGAGGTCATTTTTTTTCTTCAAATTGTGCGCAATTGATGTTCCAACAGGTGTGCGAAAACCCGTCGGGCGCAGCGCCGTCGTTTTCGCTATCTGCGAAAAACCGTAGGGAGGGGGGAGGGAATCAACCCAGTGCGCGGGTTATGAACCAGTAAAACGCCTTCTTTGGGTCGGAACCAAGCAGGCGGTTCTTCAGCGTTCTTTCCGCTCAAGATGAAAGAGTACTTGATAACTTTGCTCTGTGTTGAAAGGATGCGATACATTTCTTTCAGACTGTGCTGGCTGCACTTCGTGTTGCACTGTAGTCATGAACAGATTCGTGTTCAGTGGAATCAACTGACTCGACTTTTCCAGTCATGTCAACTCATCGGGTCCCGTTGGCGAACGGGTTCGCTATTCGGCTGTCGGGTTCGAGTTAATTTGTCGAAGGCAGCTTTTAGATCAAGAAATGGTACAATTGGTACCGACTTTGTTTGGAAGTCCCGTTGGGCCGAGTCCATGATCTGGCACGGTGAAGCCTGTTGACTTTGGTTACTCGCGCTGGATTTTTTGACTTTGGTTACTCGCGCTGGATTTTTTTCCTTTTCGAAGGTTTCTTGGAAACCTTTCGTTGTCCAAGTCGATATACGTCTTCGTTTACACTCTTGCATATACCTTCGTTTTATTGGTCTGTTACTATTTTGTGCACTGCTGTTCTGCAGATGGGAAAAACGACAACTCACCTGATCAATTAACTTCTTGTGGATCTCCTTGCTTCTCGGTCTCAATATATATTTAAAGTCAATTGGACAAATTTGAATAGCTTTGAAATGCACCAATATATTCCAAGCCAAATAGCAGCAGTGAAATATTGAATCAATAAATTGTTTAATAATTTCACATCTTGTCATTGTTGCTTCTTCACTGTTGCCAGCTTGTGCTCACTGGATATCGTGTCCCGGAGACACCTGCGCTTGCATCACAGCCTCCACAAGCAAGTTATCACCTGCAACGTTGTTTATTTACAATGCTTCTATTGTTTGTTTTTGTATCGGTGACCTAAGGTCAGGTCAATTTCGGGACCTCCCCATTATAAATCAACGGGAAAATGTAGAAATGCTTCCTATTCAGAGAATATGCATTGGATCAGGCCATTTATTTCAGAATCATGTTATTTTAGCTCATTCTTGATGACCCATGTGCAGTTGTTGCGCAGGGCAACCAAGCGCACACAAACAGTAGACACGTGGACACACACAAACACACACCGATCATGCAGACAGGAACACACGGACACTACGCAGAATAACTCTAGCGCTGGTTGGGCGGCGTCCTCTCCGTCGAAGCAGCTCGGCCTCCTCCTGTTCTTCGGAGCTCCTCTTCGTACAGGTCTTCGGCGTCGGCCAGCTCCTCCTCGGTCATGGTGTCCCAGATGTCCGAAGGCTCGCCTGCCGTCCACGTCACCTCGAAAATGAGGCGGCGGGCCCGCCAGTGCTTGCGGAGGAACTTCCGCAGCAGGTGGTCCATCGCAGGCCCACTGGGCGACCCCTAGCTGGCCGGGCCGGACATACTCCAGGAACAGCGATGACACCTGGCCGAGCCGCCGCACGAGTATTCTCCCTGTGAGGGGCAGAGACGAGGCGGTTAGCTACACGCTGTACTCATATAGCACACTGTCGGATATGTTGAGCCATCTCACTTCACATCGATCTATTATATTATTTAATTATCCTCTGTCTGTCTGTCTCGTCCCGCGTCTAGCCGAACCACAAATGTCCAGCTGTCTGTCCCACCAGTTTCCTTCTTTGGGTCGGAACCAAGCAGGCGGTTCTTCAGCGTTCTTTCCGTTCAAGGTGAAAGAGTACTTGATAACTTTGCTTTGTGTTGAAAGGATGCGATACATTTCTTTCAGACTGTGCTGGCTGCACTTCGTGTTGCACTGTAGTCATGAACAGATTCGTGTTCAGTGAAATCAACCACTCGACTTTTCCCGTTGTCAACCCATCGGGTCCCGTTGGCGAACGGGTTCGCTATTCGGCTGTCGGGTTAGAGTTAATTTGTCGAAGGCAGCTTTTAGATCGGGAAATAGTAAATTGGTACTGACTTTGTTTGGAAGTCCCGTTAGACTGAGTCCATGATCTGGCACGGTGAAGCCTGTTGACTTAGTTACTCGCGCTATATTTTTTCCTTTTCGAAGGTTTCTTGGAAACTTTTCGTTGTCCGTGTCGGTATAGGTCTTCGTTTACACTCTTGGATATACCTTAGTTTCATTGGTCTGTTATTATTTTGTGCACTGCTGTTCTGCAGATAGGGAAAAACGACCAAACTCTCCTGATGAATTAACTTCGTGTGGATCTCCTTGCTTCTCAGTCTCAATATATATATAAAGTCGATTGGACAAATTTGAATAGCTTTGAGATGCACCAATATATTCCAAGCCAAATAGCAGCACTGAAATATTGAATCAATAAATTGTTTAATAATTTCACATCTTGTCATTGTTGCTTCTTCACGGTTGCCAGCGCTCACTGGATATCGTGTCCCGGAGACACCTGCGCTTTCACCACAGCCTCCACAAGCAAGTTATCACCTGCAACGTTGTTTATTTCCAATGCTTCTATTGTTTGTTTTTGTATCGGTGACCTAAGGTCAGGTCAATTTCGGGACCTCCCCATTATAAATCAACGGGAAAATATACAAATGTTTCCTATTCAGATAATATGCATTGGATCAGGTCATTTATTTCAGAATCATGTTATTTTAGCTCATTCTTGATGACCCATGTGCAGTTGTTGCGCAGGGCAACCAAGTGCACACAGTGTTCACGTGGACACACACACACACACACACACACACACACACACACACACACACACACACACACACACACACACACACACACACACACACACACACACACACACACACACACACACACACACACACACACACACACACACACACACACACACACACACACACACACACACACACACACACACACACACACACACACACACACACACACACACACACACACACACACACACACACACACACACACACACACACACACACACACACACACACACACACACACACACACACACACACACACACACACACACACACACACACACACACACACACACACACACACACACACACACACACACACACACACACACACACACACACACACACACACACACACACACACACACACACACACACACACACACACACACACACACACACACACACACACACACACACACACACACACACACACACACACACACACACACACACACACACACACACACACACACACACACACACACACACACACACACACACACACACACACACACACACACACACACACACACACACACACACACACACACACACACACACACACACACACACACACACACACACACACACACACACACACACACACACACACACACACACACACACACACACACACACACACACACACACACACACACACACACACACACACACACACACACACACACACACACACACACACACACACACACACACACACACACACACACACACACACACACACACACACACACACACACACACACACACACACACACACACACACACACACACACACACACACACACACACACACACACACACACACACACACACACACACACACACACACACACACACACACACACACACACACACACACACACACACACACACACACACACACACACACACACACACACACACACACACACACACACACACACACACACACACACACACACACACACACACACACACACACACACACACACACACACACACACACACACACACACACACACACACACACACACACACACACACACACACACACACACACACACACACACACACACACACACACACACACACACACACACACACACACACACACACACACACACACACACACACACACACACACACACACACACACACACACACACACACACACACACACACACACACACACACACACACACACACACACACACACACACACACACACACACACACACACACACACACACACACACACACACACACACACACACACACACACACACACACACACACACACACACACACACACACACACACACACACACACACACACACACACACACACACACACACACACACACACACACACACACACACACACACACACACACACACACACACACACACACACACACACACACACACACACACACACACACACACACACACACACACACACACACACACACACACACACACACACACACACACACACACACACACACACACACACACACACACACACACACACACACACACACACACACACACACACACACACACACACACACACACACACACACACACACACACACACACACACACACACACACACACACACACACACACACACACACACACACACACACACACACACACACACACACACACACACACACACACACACACACACACACACACACACACACACACACACACACACACACACACACACACACACACACACACACACACACACACACACACACACACACACACACACACACACACACACACACACACACACACACACACACACACACACACACACACACACACACACACACACACACACACACACACACACACACACACACACACACACACACACACACACACACACACACACACACACACACACACACACACACACACACACACACACACACACACACACACACACACACACACACACACACACACACACACACACACACACACACACACACACACACACACACACACACACACACACACACACACACACACACACACACACACACACACACACACACACACACACACACACACACACACACACACACACACACACACACACACACACACACACACACACACACACACACACACACACACACACACACACACACACACACACACACACACACACACACACACACACACACACACACACACACACACACACACACACACACACACACACACACACACACACACACACACACACACACACACACACACACACACACACACACACACACACACACACACACACACACACACACACACACACACACACACACACACACACACACACACACACACACACACACACACACACACACACACACACACACACACACACACACACACACACACACACACACACACACACACACACACACACACACACACACACACACACACACACACACACACACACACACACACACACACACACACACACACACACACACACACACACACACACACACACACACACACACACACACACACACACACACACACACACACACACACACACACACACACACACACACACACACACACACACACACACACACACACACACACACACACACACACACACACACACACACACACACACACACACACACACACACACACACACACACACACACACACACACACACACACACACACACACACACACACACACACACACACACACACACACACACACACACACACACACACACACACACACACACACACACACACACACACACACACACACACACACACACACACACACACACACACACACACACACACACACACACACACACACACACACACACACACACACACACACACACACACACACACACACACACACACACACACACACACACACACACACACACACACACACACACACACACACACACACACACACACACACACACACACACACACACACACACACACACACACACACACACACACACACACACACACACACACACACACACACACACACACACACACACACACACACACACACACACACACACACACACACACACACACACACACACACACACACACACACACACACACACACACACACACACACACACACACACACACACACACACACACACACACACACACACACACACACACACACACACACACACACACACACACACACACACACACACACACACACACACACACACACACACACACACACACACACACACACACACACACACACACACACACACACACACACACACACACACACACACACACACACACACACACACACACACACACACACACACACACACACACACACACACACACACACACACACACACACACACACACACACACACACACACACACACACACACACACACACACACACACACACACACACACACACACACACACACACACACACACACACACACACACACACACACACACCGATCATGCAGACAGGAACACACGGACATAATAATTTTAGCGCAACTTGGGCGGCGTCCTCTCCGTCGAAGCAGCTCGGCCTCCTCCGGTTCTTCGGAACTCCTCTTCGTACAGGTCATCGGCGTCGGCCAGATCCTCCTCGGTCATGGTGTCCCAGATGTTGTCCGATGGCCTTCGCCTGCCGTCCACGTCACCTCGAAGATGAGGCGGCGGGCCCGCCAGTGCTTGCGGATGAACTTCCGCAGCAGGTGGTCCATCGCAGGTCCACTGGGCGACCCCTAGCTGGCCGGGCCGGACCAGCTCCAGGAGCAGCGATGACACCTGGCCGAGCCGCCGCACGAAGCCGCAGTCCAGACTGTCGATCTGGAAGGTCTCCATGCCGGCATTCTTGCGCAGCAGCTGGCCGCGCCACTTCAGCGTGGCGAAGCCGCCGGCGGCGCCGCCCTGGGCGAACAGGAGGAAGGCCGAGTCTCCGACGGGCGGTGGGGTGAACTCTGTCTCGCGCAGAGCCACTGATCGCCCGCGCTCGCCGTAAACGTACTTGGATCAGCACGTACTGGGCGGTGCGATCGGCGACGGAAGTGACGGGATGCCAGCCGGGTGCACGCTGCTATGTATCGCTCAGGAGATAATTGAGCGGTTTCCACAGGGGCCCAACGCGGAGGGCCGCAAGCGCGGTAGCGCTACCGTGCTAGGTCGCCCAGGCCGCCGCCGCCACCGCCGGTGGGCACCAGGAACTGGATAGGCACGCAGAGTTCTGGCCGGGACTGTTGGCGGCGCCGTGGCAGCCGCGGGTTCGGCTCCCGACACATAATTGCAACAGGAGAGAGAGGTCAGCGATTGATCACGAGCACACGGTTTATTTATTGTACGATGGTTACAAGTTACTTGATGCAATGAAATATAAGTCACATTTTTATGTCGATCATTTTTAAACTTGTTTTGTGATCCTGAAGCAAAATATAGGTAATTGAAGCGTTCTATTGAGTTCTGTATTGTATGGCTCCTATGCAAATCTGTGCAAATATAAACTGATACTGTTCTATGAGGATGTTTTTTCATATAGAGAATTTGGCAAAAATGCTGCCGTCTGGCAGCTGAGCAGTTTGTTGCAGTACTTACGCTGAACTGTCCGCTGGTGGTGTCCGGTCGGTAGCAGTACTTACGCTGAAACTGTCCGCTGGTGGTGTCCGGTCGGTACGTGTCCTCGGCGGCCAGACTCTCCAGCAGCGTCAGCGGGGTCTGAGCTGAAGACGACTCTGCTCTGCCGGCCGCGGGGCGGGGCGACCCTCGATACTCGCGACCTTGATAACTTTGCTTTGTGTTGAAAGGATGCGATACATTTCTTTCAGACTGTGCTGGCTGCACTTCGTGTTGCACTGTAGTCATGAACAGATTTGTGTTCAGTGAAATCAACTGACTCGACTTTTCCAGTCACGTCAACCCATCGGGTCCCGTTGGGATCGCTATTCGGCTGTCGGGTTCAGAGTTAATTTGTCGAAGGCAGCTTTTAGATCTAGAAATGGCACAATTGGTACTGACTTTGTTTGGAAATCCCGTTGGACATATTCCGTGATCTGGCACGGTGAAGCCTGTTGACTGAGGTCACTCGCGCTGGATTGTTTTTCTTTTCGAAAGGTTTTTGGGAACTTTTCGTTGTCCAAGTCGATATAGGTCTTCGTTTACACTCTTGGATATACCTTCGTTTTATTGGTCTGTTATTGTTTTGTGCACTGCTGTTCTGCAGATAGGGAAAAACGACCAAACTCTCCTGATGAATTGACTTCGTGTGGATCTCCTTGCTTCTCGGTCTCAATATATATTTAAAGTCAATTGGACAAATTTGAATAGCTTTGAGATGCACCAATATTTTCCAAGCCAATAGCAGCACTGAAATATTGAATCAATAAATTGTTTAATAATTTCATATCTTCTCATCGTTGCTTCTTCACGGTTGCCAGCGCTCACTGGATATCGTGCCCCGGAGACACCTGCGCTTTCACCACAGCCTCCACAAGCAAGTTATCACCTGCAACGTTGTTTATTTCCAATGCTTCTATTGACGATGACAATTGGCGGTGTTTTGCCGAATTGGGTTAGCGACGGTGGCGCCCCCAAAGCACGTGCAGCAGGCACGTGCAACCTTTTTAGCAGGTTCTTCACATTCAGTCTGCCATTACTCGTTATCAATAGTCAATAGAGTTAACCGTTCCAAATTTGGTGTGTGGGTAGTGTGGCCAGGTCTATCTACACTTCCTAGATAGAATAAAACAGCTTGGGGATAAATGGGCTATTACCTTTAAAGGCGGCCGCTCACTAGGCCATTCGGCGCGCGGAGGTCGCGATAACGCTACGACTTTCCGCGTATCTTTAGCGACTTTCCGCGTTCGCGTCAGCCGAAACGTCAAAAATCGCGGACGAATGTCGTCGGCCGGCCATCTGCGGACCGGCGGAAAAAAGCTGATTCGAACGAGCTTTTTTCCGCGACTGAACGCCGCGGAGCCGCGGACAACAAAATTGATCAGGCAACAGTGGCGAATATATGCAAGACAGAGGTACAAATTTTGCACAGCATGCTCTTACCGCTGTGAAATTTGTTATCTAAAAGTTTCGTGGTTCTAAACTTACATCTTCGTCGAAAAATGTCCATCATTATTTTACCTTGTGACAGGCTGTAGGCACAGGTTGCGACATGCTGTAGGTCGGCGGGGCGGAATCTCGCGAGCAGACAGCGCCGAATCCGCCGGAACAAGGACGATATTCAGCGGTATTGACGCGATTTTCCGAGGCGGAATGTCGCAGTATATCGCGCGCCGAATGGCCTAGTGTGCGGCCGCCTTAACTCGGCAAAAACCACACAACAAACCTTCACCAATAAACATGTCAATCACCCACCATCATTGAAGTTTGGAAACGAGGTAATCCCATTAGTAGTAAATCACAAACACTTAGGTTTAAATATATAAAATGATCTTGGGTTCCATTTCCATGTTCAAGACATTATTAAAAAAACAAATGCGGCATTGGGACCACTGTACCCAATAGCTAAACATATTCCTAGACAAATATTACAACAAATTTACATAACATATATAAGACCAATATTTGATTACGGCGATGTCGTATATCATGGGCACTTGACTATCACAGACTCTTTAAGCTTAGAAAAAATACAGAACAGGGCAGCCAGACTAATAACTGGAGCTTTCCGTAGGACCTCAACAAAAGCTTTGCTAGAAGAACTAGGCTTAACAACATTGCAAATCAGAAGAGAAACACATAGCTTAAATATATTATATAAAGTCAAACAACATGCACCTCGCTATCTTCAAGATGCAATGCCATCCACACGACATGAAGTTACAACCCGTCAGCTAAGGAACGCTAACAACATAACACTACCATCAAACCGCCTGACTTCCTTTAATAATTCCTTTTTCCCTCGCACTATCCGACAATGGAACAGACTTCCAGAAGAAGTCAGATCCATGCCAAATACCCGTTCCTTCAAACAAGCAGTTGCAAGCATGTATGATTTGACCAAACCCCCAATATACTTCAGTTATGGATATAAAATTAATAATATACTCCATACTAGGCTCAGGCTTGGCATGTCCAGCCTAAATGCTCATTTATTTCAGATACATTCGTCACAAACTAACAGTCCAAATTGCAGCTGTGGACAAACTGCTGAAACAGTTCAGCATTTTTTCTTCTTCTGTCCTCAATACAACTTTCCCAGAGTTGAGTTAGAAATAACATTACAAAACTTAATTGCAGATTACAGCCAGTTAAAAAACAATCACAAATTAGGTATAATTTTGCACGGTCATACTCTGAATAACGCTGCTGGTCTGGCTGTGGCTACAGCTGTGCAAAGATATATTAAGCATACCAAACGCTTTGAACGGTAAACCGCGACGCAGCCTTGGTGCATCAGCCTGAGGTAGTGCTGCTATAATAAGGTCGGCGGGGAGGGGGGCGGTCGTCGCGTTTGCGGGGTTGTGTGTGTGTACATGTATGTTCGTGAGTCGGGAAATGGTGCCTAGTCATAAGCGCTGAAAGTGCTTTTGCACCTTTCCCTCACATCATTCTTTGTGTCTTGCTTTTGTTAAATAAATCAACATCAACATCTGCCGATACCCGCGAGGGCGTCCCATCACCGGCCTTTGCTTTTTCTGGGCGAATCTCCTGCATCCTGTATATATAAGTATGTATGGCTACGGTTTTGGCTCCGTACCCACACCTGATCAGTTCACCGTTGAGGACTTCGCGGCGCAATGTTGGTCAAGTTCTTAAAGGGAATGTTTCACCTTTCTGAAAGTTGTCAAATATACCCTGGTTGTAGTCGACAATATGAAGTGAATATGAGCTGCTGAAAACGATGGGTATATTTTTTTTACTCGAAAAGTCACTTAACTTTATACAAGATTTTTTTTTTTTTAAATTTGGGCTGATTTATTGAGTCATTATTGAGCTATAGCCCGCCGCTGATTGGCTGACAAAGTGGGATTGGCTGAAAAAGCGCCAATCAGCGGCTGCACCAGCCTTGGTACATTTCGCAAATGGTAAATTAAATTGCTTAAAAACGGTTGTTTTGGGGAAAATGACTTGCGTAATTTAGACATTTCAATAACGGCCCAAGATAATGGTTATCCAAGTTTAAAACTAATACAAAGGTGAAACATTCCCTTTAAACAGATAAGACGGTTTAAAAAGCACTGCACCCAACTGTGTTTGGGATTAGAGTGCCCCGATTAGTTTTCCCAAAGCCGAACTGGCCATCCGAATTGGAATCCGTCGAAGCTTTGTTCCTTCCGGTTCGTCGTAGCTCCTCTTCGTGGAAGTCTTCGGCGTCAGCCGGCTCCTGCTCTGTCATGGAGTCTCACACGTTGGTGCGATCAAGGCCCTGTAACCAGGTAAGGACACGAGCCATTTGACTTTGAACTCTGCGGACCGCCGGATGACGTCACTGGCGACAGCCGGCTCCTTCGTCGGCGCCGCGCTCAAGCGGAACACGTAGTCAGCCGCCAATTACAACTCGCCAGTGGCGCACGCAGGGAGGGGAGTGGGTCAAGGGTCAGCTGACCCCCCCCCCCCCATTTCTGAGGGGCACGCATCACATGGACCCGTATTCTGGTCCATACCTGGCGCCAGGGGTGTAACTTTGGAAATGACATTGGGAATGCAAATCGTAGTGGGGGCCTCCTGGCAAGTTGTCAGGGGGGCCTCCTGGCAAGTTGTCAGGGGGCCCCAGTTCATCGCCCCTGATATGCCTGCAAGTAAGCCGACGTTAAGAAACGTATGTGTTGTCACTCGTTTATGTTTATGTATGCGTTTGCTGTATAGCAAACGCAGCAGCTTAAAATAAATACATAAAAGGCGATTAAAAGCGCCAGTAAAAGTAAGAACTGTTTCGCCGGATAGCGAAATAGCCATGAAAGAATATGTTTCGGATTTAGTGGCGTGAAGCTTTGAGAGGAATAGGGATGGATTCTCGCCACTGTTATACTGCTTCTGGTATTTGGTACTCATCGTCGCAGAAAGAATGTGTTTAAATGATACCAGCATACAGATGCCAACTATGCTCAGGGAAAGTGCTCTTTGTTTGTCATGTGTTGGAATGTTTTCCTTTTGTTTATCGAAATGGTACGTATACTTCGATTATGCGTAATGTATGAGTACTGAAGTACTGGTTCACAGCTGTTCAGAGATAGTGGTGTTTGTTTACGTTCTCGCATGTTCTTTCGGACTGATGCCATGATGGCAAAAGTTTCACGTGCTCCTAATGACGGGTTATAGTGTGAGAAACCCGAAACTGTTCCATGATTATGGTTATATGATATGCATAGTTACAGCCAAGGCCATATCGCTCCTGATGACAGTCGCTCCTGATCTGTTCTCGGGAATGCACGCTGTCGGCCGGCGCTCGCCCGACAGTCACAACACCGACAGTCACAGAGCGACTGTCGGCTCTTCATGTGAGTTGGGCGGTGGACAGTGACAGCCTCCGGACTCCACGCAGCGGACTACCGGTGGTGACGATGTCACAGTCCCCGACACGCACTCGGTCACGGACCAGCGCGCTGGACATGGAAGCCGTGGTGGAAGCCGTTGTCACCCGGCTGACCAGTGCCGGCCTGATCGGAGCGACACCGGCGGCAGCGGCGTCTCAGCCTGTGCCGGAGCCGGGGGAGACCATAATATGTACACGCACAAAGTAGCCGCGACGTGGCGGGATGCATGACGCCCTCTTCAGTCCTAAACCGATGGCACAGAACACACTTTTACGTCTTAGGATAGGGCAGCTCCGCCATATATTTCAGTTTCTCAGCACAGATAATCACAATAATCACAACGTTCTCGTTGTATCTAACGCTGCCTACTTGCCAGCCGGTTTGCCTCATGAACCGTGCTTTACTGGAATCGTTCTCTGTATGTACACTCGCACCCAATGGCTGCTGTCCACGAAATCCCAGCATAGCATTCGCAACGACAAACTATTTGGATAGATTAACACCACAGTTTGGGTGAATAATTCGCACCAGCAGCATCAACTGAAAGGCCACACAGCTCTCACGAGTCGCCCCGCTCCCTATGGTGGTCATGCCGCCAGCACCTTCCCCGTTCTCGGTAACGGGCCGACACAACCGATCATCGGACGGAATGTAAAGACATCAGATCCTGTAGAAACGCACCACAGGACGTTCCACTGCACCGGACGGCGGGAGCCACGCCCCGGGTCGGGCAGGGCCGCAGCCTAGTACCGTCCGAGAGGTGGGGTTGGGTTTGGTTGAGATAAGGTCGCTTCGGCCCGCTCGGACCGTTGCGCAGTCATGGTACAAAAGAGAAGGTAAAAGTAGGACAACGTGGCACGTCGAACGGGTGACTGGATAGGCTCACAGCGCCTTCATCCACCGGATGAATCGGCGAAGGAGGCCCAGGCCACGGAGACGGCCACCACTGCCGGGGGCGATCCTGTCACCAACAGACGTTGACTTGTGACTGTCGGGCGAGCGCCGGCCGACAGCGTGTATTCCCGAGAACAGATCAGGAGCGACTGTACATACAAAACACCGCGGGGACCGGCTTCAAGCTGGTCTACATTCCCGCCAAAAAAGGCCGGCTCCTATTGGCTGGCGACAGACACTATGTCTCCACCGATTGGTCAGCGCACGACCACGTCACCAGTGACCCCGCACAGGTCACCAACCGATAGCGCGAGACGGGGCATCAGCCGGGTTACACTGTGTAGGAATATATATAATTGAAAAGTTTCGTTTCTGGAAAATCCCCAACAAAACATTCAGCCACGATCTCGGACATCTACCCTTATCTAAATTATAACAAACTCCAATATTGTCTGAAAAAATAGTGAACGGTTCGCCACTAGACATAAGGGCTACTGCCACCAGCGCAGCGGCATACTCAGCCACATAAATAGGCAAAACAGTTTCTAAATTAATTGATAATGGGATTCAGCCCGGCCGCACAATTCCAATGCATGTTGGAGTGGCGTCTACATAAACTACGCGCTCATGCATGTCCGACCAGGCGATCCTGTCAGAATATCGCCACACAGTCACTTCCGACACATACGGCATCGCAGCCTCGCACGCGCTGCGGTCACCATCTCGAACTGCCTTTACAATTTCGAGCGGCAACTTCATAAATGGACGAACAAAATTCACAAAACCGGCAAGCCGCTGCCGCCACATCAGCGGCCAGTCAGGCGAGCACCGCGACAAGGCACTGCGCAGAGGCACTATTACCTCCGACTTAACTTGCGCTGAACACTTAATTAAATTAATCATCACGCCCAAAAACGTAACTGCTGTAGCGGGAACAATAACATATTTTTCCAAATTAATACAAAGACCAACCTCCGTTAAAAAATCACAAACACTGTCTAACATTATAGGATCACGCGCCAGAAACAAAAAAATCGTCTATATACGATATCATATGATCATACCTTTCACCCCAGGAAATCTCTCCTCTACCAGCTTAACAGTAATGGAGGAAAACAATTGCATTTCCGCAGGCGCGACTTTCAGCCCTATGGGCAGCCTAGTAAAAACATAAGTTTTGCCGCCATAACTAACACCAAAATTATTTTGTGTTGAGGGCGCTAACGGTATATGAAAAAATCCATCACGAAGGTCTATTTTCACTGCATATTTAAAGCCCTCAGACAACGCCAAAGCACGCTCTGCTGACGGCAGCACACACGGACGGTCCGGCAAAAAAGGTGTCAGCTCAGACATGTCATACACGAGTCGAGCTACGGTCGCCGGCCTCATCAAATAGCAGCAGTGAAATACTGAATCAATAAATTGTTTAATAATTTCATATCTTCTCATTGTTGCTTCTTCACTGTTGCCAGCTTGTGCTCACTGGATATCGTGTCCCGGAGACACCTGCGCTTTCACCACAGCCTCCACAAGCAAGTTATCACCTGCAACGTTGTTGATTTCCAATGCTTCTATTGTTTGTTTTTGTATCGGTGACCTAAGGTCAGGTCAATTTCGTGACCTCCCCATTATAAATGAACGGGAAAATGTAAAAATGCTTCCTATTCAGAGGATATGCATTGGATCAGGCCATTTATTTCAGAATCATGTTATTTTAGCTCATTCTTGATGACCCATGTGCAGTTGTTGCGCAGGGCAACCAAGTGCACACACACACACACACACACACACACACACACACACACACACACACACACACACACACGCACACGCACACGCACACGCACACGCACACACACACGCACATATCATGCAGACAAGAACACACGGACACTACGCGGAATAACTCTAGCGCTGGTTGGGCGGCGTCCTCTCCGTCGATCGAAGCAGCTCGGCCTCCTCCTGTTCTTCGGAGCTCCTCTTCGTACAGGTCTTCGGCGTCGGCCAGCTCCTCCTCGGTCATGGTGTCCCAGATGTCCGATGGCCTTCCCCTGCCGTCCACGTCACCTCGAAGATGAGGCGGCGGGCCCGCCAGTGCTTGCGGAGGAACTTCCGCAGCAGGTGGTCCAACGCAGGCCCACTGGGCGACCCCTAGCTGGCCGGGCCGGACCAGCTCCAGGAGCAGCGATGACACCTGGCCGAGCCGCCGCACGAGTATTCTCCCTGTGAGGGGCAGAGACGAGGCGGTTAGCTACACGCTGTACTCATATAGCACACTGTCGGGTATGTTGAGCCATCTCACTTCACATCGATCTATTATATTATTTAATTATCCTCTGTCTGTCTCGTCCCGCGTCTAGCCGAACCACAAATGCCCAGCTGTCTGTCCCACCAGTAAAACGCCTTCTTTGGGTCGGAACCAAGCGGGCGGTTCTTCAGCGTTCTTTCCGCTCAAGGTGAAAGAGTACTTGATAACTTTGCTTTGTGTTGAAAAGATGCGATACATTTCTTTCAGACTGTGCTGGCTGCACTTCGTGTTGCACTGTAGCCATGAACAGATTCGTGTTCAGTGAAATCAACTGACTCGACTTTTCCAGTCATGTCAACACATCGGGTCCCGTTGGCGAACGGGTTCGCTATTCGGCTGTCGGGTTAGAGTTAATTTGTCGAAGGCAGCTTTTAGATCAGGAAATAGTAAATTGGTACTAACTTTGTTTGGAAGTCCAGTTAGACTGAGTCCATGATCTGGCACGGTGAAGCCTGTTGACTTAGTTACTCGCGCTGGATTGTTTTTCTTTTCGAAAGTTTTTTGGAAACTTTTCGTTGTCAAAGTCGATATAGGTCTTCGTTTCCACTCTTGGATATACCTTTGTTTCATTGGTCTGCTATTATTTTGTGCACTGCTGTTCTGCAGATAAGAAAAACGAAAACTCACCTGATCAATTAACTTCGTGTGGATCTCCTTGCTTCTCAGTCTCAATATATATTTAAAGTCAATTGGACAAATTTGAATAGCTTTGAGATGCACCAATATATTCCAAGCCAATAGCAGCACTGAAATATTGAACCCATAAATTGTTGAATAATTTCACATCTTCTCATTGTTGCTTTTTCACTGTTGCCAGCTTGTGCTCACTGGATATCGTGCGCCAGAGACACCTGCGCTTGCATCACAGCCTCCACAAGCAAGTTATCACCTGCAACGTTGTTGATTTCCAATGCTTCTATTGTTTGTTTTTGTATCGGTGACCTAAGGTCAGGTCAATTTTGTGACCCCCCCTCCCATTATAAATCAACGGGTAAATGTAAAAATGCTTCCTATTCAGATAATATGCATTGGATCAGGCCATTTATTTCAGAATCATGTTATTTTAGTTCATTCTTGATGACCCATGTGCAGTTGTTGCGCAGGGCAACCAAGTGCACACAAACAGTAGACACGTGGACACACACTACACAGAAGAACTCTAGCGCTGGTTGGGCGGCGTCCTCTCCGTCGAAGCAGCTCGGCCTCGTCCGGTTCTTCGGAGCTCCTCTTCGTAAAGGTCTTCGGCGTCGGCCAGCTCCTCGGTCATGGTGTCCCAGATGTTGTCCGATGGCCTTCGTCTGCCGTCCACGACACCTCGAAGATGAGGCGGCGGGCCCGCCAGTGCTTGCGGAGGAACTTCCGCAGCAGGTGGTCCATCGCAGGTCCACTGGGCGACCCCTAGCTGGCCGGGCCAGACCAGCTCCAGGATGACACCTGGCCGAGCCGCCGCGCGTGGCGCCGCACGAAGCTGCAGTCCAGAATGTCGATCTGGAAGGTCTCCATGCCGGCATTCTTGCGCAGCAGCTGGCCGCGCCGCTTCAGCGTGGCGAAGCCGGCAGCGGCACCGCCCTGGGCGAACAGGAGGAAGGCCGAGTCTCCGACGGGCGGTGGGGTGAACTCTGGCTCGCGCAGAGTCGCCGATCGCTCGCGCTCGCCGTAAACGTACATGATCAGCACGTACAGGGCGGTGCGATCGGCGACGGAAGTGACGGGGTGCCATCCGGGTGCACGCTGCTATGTATCGCTCAGGAGAGATTTGAGCGGCTTCCACAGGGGTCTGACGCGGAGGGCAATGCACCAGCCGCAAGCGCGGTGGCGCAGGACGCCCAGGCCGCCGGTGGGCTCCAGGAACTGGACAGGCACGCAGAGTTCTGGCCGGGACTGTTGGCGGCGCCGCGGGTTCGGCTCCCGACACATCACTGCAACAGGAGAGAGAGAGGTCAGCGATTGATCACGAACACACGGCTTATTTATTGTACGATGGTTACAAGTTACTTGATGAGCAATGAAATATAAGTCACATTTTCATGTCGATCATTTTTAAACTTGTTTTGTGATCCTGAAGCAAAATATAGGTAATTCAAGCGTTCTATTGAGTTCTGTATTGTTTGGCTCCTATGCAAACCTGTGCAAATATAAACTTATAAACTGTTCTATGAGGATGTTTTTTTCCATATAGAGAATACTGCAAAAATGCTGCCGTCTGGCAGCTGAGCAGTTTGTTGCAGTACTTACGCTGAACTGTCCGCTGGTGGTGTCCGGTCGGTACGCAGTACTTACGCTGAAACTGTCTGCTGGTGGTGTCCGGTCGGTACGTGTCCTCGGCGGCCAGGCTCTCCAGCAGCGTCAGGGGGGTCTGAGACTGAAGACACCTCTGCTCTGCCGGCCGCGGGGCGGGGCGACCCTCGGCCACGGCGTTGAAGGTGACTACCAGGGACCGGCGCGGACGAGACGTGCAATCCTGGTCTTCAGCGGATGTGTCTGAGTATTCTCCCTGTGAGGGGCAGAGACGAGGCGGTTAGCTACACGCTGTGCTCATATAGCACACTGTCGGATATGTTGAGCCATCTCACTTCACATCGATTTATTATATTATTTAATTATCCTCTGTCTCGTCCCGCGTCTAGCCGAACCACAAATGCCCAGCTGTCTGTCCCACCAGTAAAACGCCTGCTTTGGGTCGGAACCAAGCGGGCGGTTCTTCAGCGTTCTTTCTGCTCAAGGTGAAAGAGTACTTGATAACTTTGCTTTGTGTTGAAAAGATGCGATACATTTCTTTCAGACTGTGCTGGCTGCACTTCGTGTTGCACTGTAGTCATGAACAGATTCGTGTTCAGTGAAATCAACTGACTCGACTTTTCCAGTCATGTCAACACATCGGGTCCCGTTGGCGAACGGGTTCGCTATTCGGCTGTCGGGTTCGAGTTAATTTGTCGAAGGCAGCTTTTAGATCGGGAAATAGTAACTTGGTTCTGACTTTGTTTGGAAGTCCCGTTGGACTGAGTCCATGATCTGGCACGGTGAAGCCTGTGTTGACTTAGTTACTTGCGCTGGATTTTTTTCCTTTTCGAAGGTTTCTTGGACACTTTTCGTTGTCCAAGTCGATATAGGTCTTCGTTTCCCCTCTAGGATATACCTTTGTTTCATTGGTCTGTTATTATTTTGTGCACTGCTGTTCTGCAGATAGGAACAGCAACTCACCTGATCAATTAACTTTTGTGGATCTCCTTGCTTCTCGGTCTCAATATATATTTAAAGTCAATTGGACACATTTGAATAGCTTTTAGATGCACCAATATATTCCAAGTCAATAGCAGCACTGAAATATTGAATCAATAAATTGTTTAATAATTTCACATCTTGTCATTGTTGCTTCTTCACTGTTGCCAGCTTGTGCTCACTGGATATCGTGTCCCGGAGACACCTGCGCTTGCATCACAGCCTCCACAAGCAAGTTATCACCTGCAACGATGTTTATTTACAATGCTTCTATTGTTTGTTTTTGTATCGGTGATCTAAGGTCAGGTCAATTTCGTGACCTCCCCTTTATAAATCAACGGGAAAATATACAAATGCTTCCTATTCAGAGAATATGCATTGGATCAGGCCATTTCTTTCAGAATCATGTTATTTTAGCTCATTCTTGATGACCCATGTGCAGTTGTTGCGCAGGGCAACGAAGAGCACACAAACAGTGTTCACGTGGACACACACACACACACTACACAGAAGAACTCTAGCGCTGGTTGGGCGGCATCCTCTCCGTCGAAGCAGCTCGGCCTCGTCCGGTTCTTCGGAGCTCCTCTTCGTACAGATCTTCGGCGTCGGCCAGCTCCTCCTCGGTCATGGTGTCCCAGATGTTGTCCGATGGCCTTCGCCTGCCGTCCACGTCACCTCGAAGATGAGGCGGCGGGCCCGCCAGTGCTTGCGGAGGAACTTCCGCAGCAGGTGGTCCATCGCAGGTCCACTGGGCGACCCCTAGCTGGCCGGGCCGGACCAGCTCCAGGAGCAGCGATGACACCTGGCCGAGCCGCCGCACGAAGCCGCAGTCCAGAATGTCGATCTGGAAGGTCTCCATGCCGGCATTCTTGCGCAGCAGCTGGCCGCGCCGCTTTAGCGTGGCGAAGCCGACGGCGGCGCCGCCCTGGGCGAACAGGAGGAAGGCCCGAGTCTCCGACGGGCGGTGGGGTGAACTCTGTCTCGCGCAGTCACCGATCGCTCGCGCTCGCCGTAAACGTACTTGATCAGCACGTACAGGGCGGTGCGATCGGCGACGGAAGTGACGGGATGCCATCCGGGTGGACGCTGCTGTGTGTCGCTCAGGAGAGATTTGAGCGGCTTCCACAGGGGTCCGACGCGGAGGGCAATGCGCAGGACGCCCAGACCGCCGGTGGGCTCTAGGAACTGGACAGGCACGCAGAGTTCTGGCCGGGACTGTTGGCGGCGCCGCGGCAGCCGCGGGTTCGGCTCCCGACACATGGTGTGGCATCCCTCCCTAGGACACATCACTGCAACAGGAGAGAGAGGTCAGCGATTGATCACGAACACACGGCTTATTTATTGTACGATGGTTACAAGTTACTTGATGACCAATGAAATATAAGTCACATTTTCATGTCGATCATTTTTAAACTTGTTTTGTGATCCTGAAGCAAAATATAGGTAATTGAACCGTTCTATTGGCTCCTATGCAAACCTGTGCAAATATAAACTGAAACTGTTCTATGAGGATGTTTTTTTCATATAGAGAATACTGCAAAAATGCTGCCGTCTGGCAGCTGAGCAGTACTTACGCTGAACTGTCCGCTGGTGGTGTCCGGTCGGTACGCAGTACTTACGCTGAAACTGTCCGCTGGTGGTGTCCGGTCGGTACGCAGTACTTACGCTGAAACTGTCCGCTGGTGGTGTCCGGTCGGTACGTGTCCTCGGCGGCCAGGCTTTCTAGCAGCGTCAGGGGGGTCTGAGACTGAATACGACTGCTCTGCCGGCCGCGGGGCGGGGCGACCCTCGGCCACGGCGTTGGAGGTGGCTACCAGGGACCGGCGCGGACGAGACGTGCAATCCTCGCCTTCAGCGGAGGTGTCTGAGTGTTCTCCCTGTGAGGGGCAGAGACGAGGCGGTTAGCTACACGCTGTGCTCATATAGCACACTGTCGGATATGTTGAGCCATCTCACTTCACATCGATTTATTATATTATGTAATTATCTTCTGTCTGTCTGTCTCGTGCCGCGTCTAGCCGAACCACAAATGTCCAAATGTCCAGCTGTCTGTCCCACCCACTGAACTATATAACAACTGGAAGGGACAAGGGTGCCTGAGAGCGGTCGCGGCCGGCCGCCACGCTGGAACGCCGGGCCGGGCGAGGGGTGGCGAGGAGTATGAATGGAGGGGTCGGACGCGTTTGATGAAACCAGTCATAAGCTTCATGCTTGTAAATATGAATACAATTTGGGTGGGTATTGGACGGATTTGATTGAGCTTTACAGCTGTATATTTTGTATTGATTTTTTATTGATTTTATCGATACAGTGCATACTCCGGGCCGATCATTTCTCTACACATGTGCACGGACATGGGTTTGTCCCATCCGTCCGTGCGAGACTGGTAGTTGCCGAGATGCTGGTCCGGGTTTGCATCCCCTACAGCCCCGCTGTGTTAATCCGCGTTCGGTTCGGCGATCCAACATGGCGGCTAGGCGCGACAGCCCGCGCCATACCCGGTTGCGCCGGCCGCCACCCTGTGGTCCCACCGCTGTCTGTCCCACAGCTGGCAACCAGTGCAAAACGGACCTGCAGTAAACGACAATAACGACACGCGAAATTAAACTGGTACGTGCAGTTGATCATCACAAAGTTCACTTTTCACACAAAGCATACAATCTTTCCGCTATTATTTGTTCTCGAAGATATTTGTATTCATTCGGGTGGCTCAGTTGGTAGAGCGTTAGACTCGGAATCCAAGAGTTCCGGGTTCGAGTCTGGCTACTGGCACAAGTCATTCGGTTCCCCGCCCCGGAGGGGGTGGTTCCCCTCCCACCCGCGGCGGCATATAGCTATAGGCTGGACTACGGGTTGGGCGAGAACCCCTCCTCCCCACCCCACCCAAAAAAAGGATCTTCAGTCGGACGGTAAAGGTGCTAACAATAATCCAAGATGAGGCCAATTACCATGGTATTGAATACCGTGTGCTGAACAGGGAGCATGGTACTTACCGCCGGTAGACAGACGATAGCTCCAGTCTGGGCTTCTTGCTGGGTGGCGGGCTCAGCCCCCACCAGTAACAGTTGGCAGCTCTCGGGCGTTTGGGCGTTAAAACCCTACTACACCATGGGATTCCCATGTTAAATCGATGATTTTCGGACGAAACTGGCTCGTAACCTATGGTACATATTTTAAATCCGACTTCTGGAACAGATAGCTACATGCCTTAGTTGCAACGTTTTTATTTATCATTTTTCGATATTCCGGGCGTAAAAGGGTTAAATGGGCTTGGGGTTAAAACATGTCTGAACGACCGCTGACGGCTTCCAAATGCTACTACAGTACTGAAATATACACTACTTAGACTACTACTTCGTAGTATAATTTAATGATCGCTTCCAAATGCTACTACATGTACTGCAAATACACTACTTTGGACTACTACTATCGTATATTTGCTGGCGTTTAATTCAATAAATAAAGATGTAATCTATGGAAATAGAAGTTATTGTTAGGAAACAATACGTTTAATTTATAATAGACAAAACAATTACGATAAAAATTATATATTGTCTAATTCATTTGGGCGTTACATTCTTTACTGTTCTACCCGTTGTTCTATTACCCTGGGCGGGCTGGTCCCCATAGGAACGACGCCGGCCGTCCACCTCTCCCACCACGATCTCCTCGGTCACTGCGGACCTACACAGGAGACGAAACACAGTCTGTTAGTATAGCAGGGCCGCATGCGGTCACGATGCATAGTCCTATACACCTATGTCAGCATATGTCAAACAATTATTTTGCTACTTTTTGATCACCGAGTGGAGCGAGGTGTTCCGTCAACTAGGGGGAAAATCTAGGCATGAGCTGCACCCCAACACAGGCATAGTTTTCAAAACCGTATTTCTTTGGAACTACGGAATCTATGTGGCTGAAAATTTGGACACAAACGTTAATTCCGTAAAAGTATCGTATTAATCATTAAATGTTGGAAGTTGCATTGTTTACGGCTACGACCCACCGGCCGCGTGCTCGGCCAGCCCCGGCTGACCTTGGTCCTAAGTCACCTTGAAAGTTGTCCTGAAGTTCATCCATACGGTGCATCTTGAGCTCAAAACTATGAATATGACTTTGGTTTGGACAACTGATGGATATATGTGGAGAAAGAAGTAAGTTTTTCTTTCTATTTCACGAGAAATCGTACGATAGCAGCTGGCATTACGGCTCCGCCTGACGCCAAGTACAGTCTCTGACAAGGGGCCGCCGCGCAGTCCGGGCGGCTGAGCGGATATTAACGAGGCGTCGTGACCAGAGACTACGTGCCAGAGAGTGTACCTGCCTCCGGCGGCGAGCGAAATGTCCTGATCGTGGCCTGGAACAGCGGATATGAAACCGGGCCCACTAGTCCTGTGTCGAAATTACTTAACGTAGGGAGGTAATTCTTTCATCACAACCCATTTTTAGATCTGCTCTACAAATCTGCTATCTCAGTCCAAAACTCCATGTTAAAGGTGAACTATTCCCTTTAACACGCGCCCTGGAGGGCCTCTGATATTACACGCCCTGGAGGGGGGGGGGGGCGGATTTCGCCCCCCCATGATCTCGAAAACCACGAAACGTAGCGACAAGCGGAAAACGACGTTGGATATCTCGAGACAAGCTCTTTCGAAAGTATTTCGTTCATTTTTTTTTATCAGGTCAATATTGCGGTCACCAGAGGTCATCAAGGGTCAGATTTTCAAGTTTTCAGGACTTCGCTTCGAACACCCCCAAATATCTCGAACTATGATAGTTAGCAGCAAACGCAAAAAGCAATCGAAAGCCCTTGACAAATGCAATCGAAATAGGTGTCCTCAGATTTGAGCTAAGGTCAATAGTTTAGGCTCCAGAGGTCATCAAATGTCAAAAAGGTGATTTTTTTGCGAAATTGTTTTTCGCAAAGAACGTTTTACCTAATAAAGCTAAAACAATAATGTTTACGCCATCGCGTTTGTCTTGTCAAGGCCCTTCGAATCATATTCATGGTGGCCGGGTTAGGTCAACTGAGAAATTTGACCTCAGGTCAAGGCCAAGTGGTGACCCAAGTTGGCAGTGTTGCATATTTGGAGACGTGTCTAGACGAGACAAACTCATTGGTACCATTTTCTTCTCTATCTTCATCATGTCGATAGTTGACAAAACAGTGTTGGCGGTCACAAAATTGACCTTAACTTAGGTCACCGATATTAGAAACTCGAGATAAACAAATTGTTGGTATCTTTGACCCTATGAAGTCCTGCAAGATTGAAACCGATCGGCGTAAAACTGGCTGTGGTACTACTGCAAACGTTTTAGAGTTGAGGTCATCACGTGACCTGGTCTGGTGACCTGACCTGAGATGACCCGATGCCAAGAATTTTACATAATGTGGGAAGTTAATTTCTGAACAGGTGTGCAAAAAACGGCGGCGCTGCGCGCCGCCATTTTTGCGCTATCTTCAAAAAACCGGAGGGGTGGGCAGATTTCGCCCCCCCCCCCCACCTCCAGGGCGCGTTAACCCTATTTGTAACAGGGGGGGGGGGGGGGCGGATTCCGCCCCCCCTCATGTTTTTCGCAGATATCTCCAGAACGGCTGGGAGCAGGGCCATGAAATTTTCGGACTTTTCATAGAATTGAATACCGCATTTGGAGTAAAAAATTTGAGTTCTTAACCTGAACAGAGGCGGTTCCAGGGCCCAGTTTTGGGTGGGTTCGGAGGTGAAATTTGGCGATAATACGGAAATGCGATCTTCACGGTTTCTTCCTAACTGCATCAAGTATAAATGAGTTACATCGGTTTACGGTGATTGCAACAAGTGCAAATTAGTTAATGTTAATGAAATATCATAAACATTGCATGGCAGAGGCGGTTTCAGGGGCTTGAAAAGGGGGGGGGGGGGTTCCAGGAAGTATTCAATGCTTGGCGGGAAGCCAATAGAGCGATGTAAGGGGCATTTATAGCTATCAAGATGTAAAAGATAGCTTCTGCTTCCATTATTTGCATAATTTATTACATAGAGTTTCAGGGGCGTGTTCAGGAACATGAAAAGGGGGTGACTGGCATGGAGATGACGATATGCCAGCGATAACGGCGCAATAGACGTTTAGCTTATAATGATATATGCACATATGAGGCCAGACAAGGGAATAAAGTCATTTTTGGCAGAGGCGCGCCCAGGAATGGAAGAAAGGGGGTCATATTATTGCAAGGAAACTAAGAGGCATGGGCGTACAATGACATAACATACTGCAGTTTTCGGATGAAACATGCACCACAGGCTACTCTACGAACGATTATAAGATAATAGGCGAGTCCAGGTAGGGTAAAAAGGGGGGTAAGCAATGTCAATTGAAGTTGTAAGTGAAATAGTCACTGTTGACTAGTTAGTATCATAATAGCGGATAATATACTTTTCAAAATGTCTTGCGCCGCCCCAGTTTGGATCCTGGATACGCCTATGATGAAGTGCAACATGTAAAAAGGAACTATCTACGATCAGTAACATATTTATAGTGCTGGGTAGCAACTTGTCTGCGGTTAATATTTTTTCCCAATTTACCTCCCTTTTTCACTAACCTGGTACCGCCTATGGCAAAAAATATGGTGTATAACCGTTTTGTCTAATGTCACAATCACATACCATTTCATTTATCAAAAAAACAACATAAAAAATGGTTTTATTGCACATTTACTTCACCCCCATATTGAGTGACCTGCGCACGCCTATGATTTTAGAATTTTCAAATTTCACCGTCATATATCAATATCCAATTCAATCTCTATCGATTCCTATTAGTTGTGTTCAAATCGGTCGATAAACATGAAAGCTATGTCGGATCAAATATACCACTAAAATTTGTAGTTTTTGCCCCCTTGTTGCCCCCCTATCCAAAATGTAGATATTTTTATTATTTAGAAATGTAGATCGTGTTGAGAGGAACCAAACACCGTTTCATTTTTGAAAATCGGACGGGTAGATCTCGAGATCTCCGGGTGGGGGGCGGAATCCGCCCCCCCCTGTTACAAATAGGGGTAGCCAGGAGCCTGTTACAAATAGGGCTAACCCGCGAGTGGTACTGGGGGACTATTTCCCTCCTCCCGTTATTTTGAAATATATCCTAACGCAACACCAGTATCGTCACCAAACTTGCAGTACCTTCTCTCACATCACTTTTACACATGTTGCCCACAGGAAAAAATATGAGGTTATGATAGGTCAACGGGGAATGACGTCGAGGTGACGTCATGTTCTAAGGTTTTGGAAACATGAGGGTTTGTGGAAAATGCTGTCAAAAGTACATTACAAAAAACTTAAATGTCATCAAATGACTGATAATAAACTCTGCTATCACACTGCTGTCTCGGATTGTCGAGTTTTATTGAAATTCAAAATTTTGAGAAATGCATTTTTTTAACAATATTTTCGAACAAAATCCGATTTATCCCAAAATCGGAATATATGTGATCGAGACGTGGCCGGTGAATATGTGTACCAAATTTGAAGTCGATATCGTCAAAAATGACTGTCTTATGACCTTACGACAAAAATCGACCACCTCTCACAGCATTACCATGAAAAAATGCAATTCCGTTTTTGCTTTACTTCTATTTCTATATAAGAAACAATGTTCTAATGTAATTTTGTGTTCTAGACGAAAAACGAACCCATACACATGTTACAACGCCTAATGACCGTAGTCTGCAGTTTGACCTCGTGACCTCGGATGACCTTGACCTGGCACAAGGTCATCAACAGCTTATAATGGTACTTAGAAGTGTCAGACACTCGAATCATACCGATTTATCGACTGTTTATGCGTATATCATAATTTTGCGCGACATTTCATTTCTTGAGACCTTTATGACACGGTCAAACATTTTGTCTTTGACGTGACCTGTGACGTCATTTTTTGGGGGGGAGTGGTTCTCGCCCACCCCGTAGTCCAGCCTATAGCTATATGCCGCCGCGGGTGGGGAGGAGAACCACTATCCTCCGGGGCGGGGAACCGAATGACTTGGCGTCAGTAGCCAGACTCGAACCCGGAACCCTTTGATTCCGAGTCCGACGCTCTACCAACTGAGCCACCCGGCCCCCTGTGACGTCATTAGTGACCCCGAGGTCAACAATATTAGATTTCCTTCAATCAATTTGCCAGGACTATCGAATGCCGTTTGAATTTTTAAATCAGTCCAATAGTTCCGGAGATCCGGGGGAATAGCTCCCCCCGCCCCCCCCCCCCCCCCCCAGTAAGTCGCGTTATGGAAAATACCCCAGTAACTCGCGGGTTAACTGAAAGCAAAGCAATCACGCGGTCTTTTACATCGGGAAAAAAACGCAAAACCGCCGGGGCGGTTTTTGACCCAACAAGGGCGATGTACTAGTTTATTCATTCATGCCACTTAAAAGGAATAGTTCACCTTTAACATGGAGTTTTGGACTGAGATAGCAGATTTGTAGAGCAGATTTAAAAATGGGTTGTGGTGAAAGAATTACCTCCCTACGTTAAAGGGATTATACGGGTTTTTCCCAGAATAATTGAGTTACATAGTCAAACTTACTTATAAAGGTGGTAGAAGTCACACGGTAGTCACATTTTTATGGAAATTACCTCTACTGCACGTAAGAACATTTCAAAGTGCGCGGTGATGCCACCGCGTACTTTCTGAAGTACTGGTTGAGGCGGAGCCAGTCATCTCTTTTATGTAAATGAAAACACCTCACTTATGGCATATTTCCGGTTAAAATAAGCAATATATTGATTAAAAAAACGTGTTTTTTCCAACGACAGCAGCAGTTACCTAGTTTTTCCCATAAAATTCGATGTTTTTCATGAATTTGCATGCCAAAAAAGTAATACGCCACCACCAAATTCTCAACGCTAAAGGCTGCAAGGAAAAAATCCACAAAAACCACAAAACCCGAACGAACAGTATGTAGTTATAAAGAGTCCCGCAAGAATTGAATTGAATAGTCTTTTTGTGATCCAGTATCGGACTTGCAGATAATTCAAAGCTCTAAACTTGATGAAAAACGAACAAAGGCATGACATTATCGTCCTGGCCAAGAGCGTCTTGAATTTAGTAACTCCTTCTACAATCGTCATCCAGATGGCAAAGAGCGCAAGAATTGTCACGTATGCCAAGGCCAAGGTGATCTGCATCGCATATTGTCAATATTGATATTGTACCATGCCCTAACCCACCAAGAACAAGAGGACATTGTAGCACAGAGTAAGTTTATATCTACCATATTGTATCATTATTTTATATTTTAAGTATTTTAACTACCGTCAGTAAGTTGTGAAAAGGGTGTTGTAAACCATACAGATCAAACTATTTAATAGTGAGAAATATTTTTATATGACCTTACAAAATGCTATTCAAGTTTTAGTGCATTTATGTATATTTTATATGAATTTTCGGCCACGGGCCATGATCACATACAATAAAGCAAAGATGAATGAATATGTCACCAAAACCTAGCCAGTGGTTACATCATCAGTTTCCCTGCACCTTTCATGTGATGGCATACATGGTACCTATACTTTAATAACACACACTCGTCAAAATAACACAAACATGTAAGTCAGTATTGCTTTTTAGTGAACACTCCTCTAAAACCAGTCAAATGATGTGCCAAGATGAAACATTTCTGTTCAGCACCAGTTTATGTTTTCAAATGTGGAGGGATTCATACATTTTTCTGTGCTGATGGTCGCTAGTTTTTTGGGTAAAATCTCAACAGATAAGGGGATTTCTCCATGTAGACATTGGTGCCCCCAGTGAGCCGCTATGAAATGATCTCCAATAGGTGTCTCAGGGGTTTTGTTTTTGGCAGTGAGGATGTGTTCATTAAAACGCAGTCTGATTGGTCTTTTTGTTTCCCCTATGTAGGTCACATCTTCCCCCTTGGCCCCACAGACGACACATGGAATCTTATAAACTACCCCAGAAGTTAAACATCTACCTTTAAGACCAGGCTCGCATGCATTGCAAACATGTAAACCAGACGGACACTGTGGTTGTGAAAAGGCAGAACGAGTAAGACAGCTTTTCAGAGTGTTTGGCCATGCAACCGCCACTCCATGTGAGATTGTTTAGCAATAGAGTTAACTTTCGCACACACACACTCATCAATGCACGGCAAGCCAGCCTTGGATTTGTTGCCATTTTCTGGGCTTTTTGGGTCCAAAGAATTTTGCTCTTCATATTTATTTGTTCAGGAAATTTGCTCTCTTTTCACCTGATCTTACCGACATTGTAGTTAAAATATAATTTCATTTTCCTCACAGTGATTTAATATCTATTACAAATCAGGATTTTTTACTTTCCAAGTAAAATAACTAAAACAAAATGAAAATCTTAACTTGCCTGACAATACAATTTTACTCTCCACCTATGGATTTTTACTCTCCGGGACCAGGTTGTGAAATGACAAATCCAACACTGGTCAGGTACCCGTCAAGTGACTTGTGTTCTTCCTTTGCTGACCTGGTTCATTCTGTCCAACGTTACGAGGTCGTCCTTTCTGTGACTAGACTACTTCCTGGTGCAGGCGGCGCACAAGCTGCTTTCTATAGCCATTTGCTTTGAATAACTCCTGAATTTGCTGGCAAGAACGGGAGCTAGCAGCTGCATCCCAGTTAAAAGATACAACTATTGATGGCAAAGGCATTTGATGGTGACTCCTACACTCCCGTACCAATCCAGTCCAGTATGCAAAACGTGGCAGGAACATTGGGATAGCCCAAATCCTGTCCCAAATGGGACAGCAAGCTGTCCCATTTGGGGCAGGATTTTCCCCTTTTTTCCCTGAGGACATTTCGGTCCTCGGTCAGCAAATAATGTTGACATGGGGGGGGGGGGGGGGGGGATAATTCACGATCGCGTTTTATCTAGTATGGATTCACCTTTCAGCCAAAAGCTGGCGGTCGTAATCACGATCGCGTTTTATCTAGTGTGGATCGGTAAATTGTTACTTCTGCCCCAAAAGTCAAAAGCTGCCCCCAAATTCCCACAGCTGCACTAACTTTACAATTCTGCCCCTACATTTAAAAGCTGCCCCAAATCTACAAAACTGCCCCCAAATGTTAAAAAGCTGCCCCAATTTTGATGTGTTTGTGCCAACCCTGCCCCGACGAGATCTTGTCGAAACTTGCCACGTTTTGCATACTGGCCAATCCTAATGTGATTGTTTGCTGATGTTTGGTCACCAGTGCATAACTGATGTTGTTTTGATTTTCCATGACGGTTTGTCGAAGTTTGAATGAAATCTTGGGAGACTGTGGCGATGCGTTGATGGAGATGGGGTGCTTTAGCAGGTGTTTGTGTAGGCTATTGCGGAATTCGAGTATTTTGCTGTATGGATGATATTTGTCTCATTCGTCACCGGTACTTACAAAAAAAGAATTACGAAACACAAACTTAGAAAGGTGAAAAATGATTTTTTCTTTTTACATAGTGCCAGTTATGTGTGAAGGAAAAGCCACTGCTGGTCGATCTGTTACTGCCGGTACCGAACGTGATTCAGTTTGGAATAGTCTGGTTGGACATCCCATACTTCACCATTTACACCAATCCCGAGTTGCATTCAGCTAAAAATCAACATTTGTATTGTCGACATGCACGTGAGGTTATAGTCGTATACGTTTAATTCCGCTCGTCAATGGCTCAACTATTGTACGTATATGTAGATGTTATCTGTCGCGTTATGCCGGTGCTTGGTTCGCCCACCGGCGCCTGGTGTGTCTGATGTCTGCCTCTGGCCGTCCCCAGGTGCAGGCATACTTCGCGCTTATCTGGCTGGTGGAGACGCCCGCCGAGCCGGTCACCACCGACCGTCAGGAGGCGGCGCTCCGCCAGCTGGCCGCCCTCAGCGTGGAGGACGTGGCACCGCCACCGCCCCGTCGGACCGGCTGACCCTGCTGCAGCTGTTCACGGCGGTCATGGGCGGCGGCGCGTGCCGCCTGCTCGCAGGCCGCGCCCAGGCTGGTGCGATTGGAACTCGGCCTCGCGCTTCCTCCTGCTTGGACTGGTGCTGCTCAACCTCAGCCAGCCGGACAAGGTGTACAGTGGGTGTCGTCTCGGCCGACGCCGTCGGCAAAGAGCAGCTGCTCGGCCGGCTGCTGTGGCTCTAGTGTTGTGTTGATTAATGGTAATTGCCCTGGACCGGTTCGATAATTATGATGTTTCGTTACCTCATGTCATGTTGCGCGTCTCAGGTTATGCTTGCTGTGCCTTGGTTTCGCACTGATGTTATTGGAAGCCATGTAACATACCTCATTGTAATGAATGTAATATGCGGCATTGTTTTACCCCGTACTCATGCTGTTTGCTGTTTATTATTGTGGTATGCGTGATGTATTGTTACATTTGACGTTTGAAGCTGTGTCGTCCAATGTATGTGTTAAGCCTTTGCGATGAGTTGTCCTGTGATGTAAATTCATCATTTCTCCTTTGCAATAAAACATTTAATTGCATCAAAGTAAGTCATTATTTGCGATAACAACAAGAACAGTGGACCATTACGTAATACAACTTGAAAACGAAAACATTACTCATTACAATAACACACAAAGTGACACGATATGACATACACAACATGATACATAACGACACGCAGACTGAACGCGGGAGTCGGCGCTGAACAGGTAGTCATTCAACATGCGCACAGGTGGGGGCAAGGCAATTTGACCCATCCCAAAGGTTTTCCAACGCAGTTTCCCGACGGTTCGACATAGCACCACCAACTATGCATTACTGTAGACAAATGAATAGCCGATCTTTTGATACAAAACACAAATATGATATAGGTGCCAAGGTCAGATTCAGACTTAGAGCGGGTCAGATTCAGGTAATGATTTCCAGGAAAGTTAATTCGCAGGGCATGTCACACTAATGTGACAGCACGAACAAGTACAAGCAGTGAAATGTGTTTCATAACCCGGAGCAATGCTTGCTATTTTCGAGATCACAGATTGAACAACCCCCCACCCGCGCTTGTCACATTCACCCAACCAGCCGGACATCAACATCAACCAACCAGTGGCGCATCATCTACAACGGAATGTCTTTATAGCCACTGTAAAAACCTTGCGGGCTTGGGTACGCGCGTCGGATCCCACGGACGACGCACGAAGGGATGACGCGCCGATGCCCTCGTCCAAGCGATCCCCACCTGGCAAGGACACAGCAAAAACAAAGCTGTTCATAAAACAACAAATTAATTGTTATAGTTGACTTCTAAAACATTGTATTACCAAATAAATGCAAACAATAGGCTCACAGTTTGTTAACTTTGTTATTGATCATAAAGCTACCAAAGAAGTTGAGAGTGATAAATTGTTGACCGAGGCATGGTTATGCGATGTCATCTGGGTAAACTGCAATCCGAAGAATTGTATACTTTGTGTAGGTCGGATCCCACAGCAGACCCCCACCCATCAGCTTTAAGTATTCTTTACCAGGGCTTGCTGTTTTTCTGACCTTAACTTAAAACCTAACTTGAAGGCTAGGCAGCAAAGAATGCTCTGGACATTGCTACTAATTTGCCTGGTGAATATCTTTAAAAGACAATAGGGAATGAACTACTTTATTATAACTGTCTGTCAGAAGCGATTGTGATCATTGCCAAAATGACATACAGTCAATGTAGCGAAAATTAAGTCGTTGGCGATGAGCGAAATTATGATATAAAATTGCTTACCACCACATGGCATAGTGGCGGTATGCCTGAAACCGGAACTGCCGGTGAAGGCCTTCCACGTCGCCTTGCACCGGCTCCGCCTCCCCCACCGCTCGTTGTGCTGGATACGACCCAGTTGCAGCATGATTGGATCCAGCACAAGTTGTAACTCCTGGAAAACATTGCAGGACAGATTTAGGACAAAAAATAGAATAGGGGTGTGCACGTGCGCACGTGCAGAGGCACCCCACCCATGACTTGTGGGAAAGTGGCGGATGAGAGGTCCTTAAAGGAAATAGTTCACCTTGGAAATTTTTACCCAACACGATTTAGGCCGTACATTTTTATTGTTTATCAAAACTATATGCATACTCTCTGAGTCAGAGCCCTGACGTCACGCGAATGTAAAAAATGGTTCAGCCAATCAGATTCGAAAGTAGTCGCGTAAAGATAGACTCGCATTGGAGATGTGCCAACCGGCGGCCGGCGTTCGCTCGCTAGCACCAGCTGCAAGCTGATTGGCTGATGGTATAGCCTCTGCCCGGTCTAGAACCAGTACAACATTCTTTCGCCAGCACCACATTCCTTCGCCAAAAACTCAATTATATTCGGCTGGAGTCTTTTCAGGCAAGAAACCTTGCTGATAGGGGTTTCCCAACACGGGTTACAAAACTGCTATCTCAGTTTAAAACTAATGTTGAAGGTGAACTATTTCCTTTAAACACACATCAAATTTGAACACAATCGCCTCAGCCATTCCTGCGATATAGAATAGGGGTGCGCACGTGCGCACGTCCAGAGGCACCCCATCCCTGACTTTGGAAAAGCGGCGGCTGAGGGGTCCATAACCACACACCAAATTTGAACACAATCGGCGCAGCCATTCCTGCGATATAGAATAGGGGTGCGAACGTGCGCACGTCCAGAGGCACCCCATACCTGACTTTGGAAAAGCGGCGGCTGAGGGTTCCCTAACCACATACCAAATTTGAACACAATCGGCTCAGCCGTTCCTGAGATATAGCATAGGGGTGTGCACGTGCGCAAGTGCAGAGGCACCCCACCACTAACTTGTGGGAAAGTGGCGGCTGAGGGGTCCCTAGACACACACCAAATTTTAACACAATCGGCTCAGCCGTTGCGGAGTTATTGCGAGGAAACACCTTCCAACACCTCTCACGCGGCACGCGCCACGCGCAGTAGAAGTCACCCACGTGAGTCGGCACTGGTCTCAAACAGGGTAGGTTCAATGGGGCTACTCAGCAAAGAAGCCCGCTTGTCAATCGGACGTGCGTTTTTGAGAAGATATTAGCTTCTCAAAAACGTCGCCACGGGCCGGGTCGGGCCGGGCCGCTCATATTCAGATTTTTTCCCATATACCACGGAAAGACGAGCGAGCGCTTCTCGCTCGCTCGTAATCACTGCGATGGGAGCTGCTCATGTATGCAGACGTACTGGCAGCAGCTGGCAGGCCGCGTTGATCATGCGGTAAACACGAATAAGTACCACTATGTTGACGTTAGTGGCAGCTGAGGTGTAGAAATCAAGTCATGCTAGGCCTTAACTATGAAGTAAACCAGTTCTTTATTGTAGCCGCTCACGTAAGAAAACGTGTCGAAGCAAATAGATGGGACTTACTACAAACTGAGCATGCTTTCAAAGTTTTTTGCTCATAGTCATATCAATGTGATAACTGAAGGAAGCTGAACTTGACGCACATGTTTGGCCAGGGTAAAACATAATTATTCTGTAACTGGCACATCACCAGGGCGGCCAGACTATACAAAATGGCAGTGATGCACAATGCACATGGGTTAACCCTCGCCAGTGCAGGGTGGGGAGTTGACACCACCCCCTCGGTTTTTCGGGAATAACTCGCGTAAATATCAACCGATTGCGATGAAACTTTTAGTCCCCTACTTGTGAACAATTTGACACATTCTGAAATTGGTTAAGTTGTAAGTCACATGACCCGTGACCTTTGACCTGTTTTTCAAGGTCAAGTCAGGCGCAACTGGCGTCCCGTAGTATTGATCCTTGTAACAGGTCCAGCACCAGCACTATGGCTCCGAGCAGTCCGAGCAGGTCCAGCACTATGGCTGTCGGCGCTGCCTGCAAAGACGCCTCTAACAACGTTTAATGCAGATGAAACATACATGCAATGTCATGCTAAGTGCCTATCACATATTCATGGAATTATGAAGCGTTAAAACGTGAAATTCAATTAGGGACTCTTTCAGGTACACAATCGGCAAAACAACATCAATTACTTGTATTTCCTACTTTTTTACCAAAACAAAATAAGTAAAACACTTGTTTTTACATATAACATATGGCTTGTAAGTGCTGGACTAAGTCAAACAAACTGGACTAAAAGACAAGGGACGAAAATAATCACGCTGGCTGATTGATGTGAATATTTATGTCTTCTTGAAACAGCGAACGGGAGCCAGCGACAAAGATGTAGCTTTAATAATTCCTGGCGGTTGTGCAAAATACAGGCAAGAAATTCCAAATAAAGACTAAGTACATGGATTCGGGATTAGACTACACTATGGAAGAAACCACAAACGAAGCTACAAGCATGCAAACCTGGCTAATGTGAACAAAATGTGCGCCATATGACGTAATAGTCGACAAAACAGAAAGCTAAAGTCATTATCAATGATACAAATATGCATGCCATTTGCTGCTAATATATGATTAATAGTAGTACGCTCTCCCTGTAATACCAACATCATACAAGACGAAAAACATAATAACTACAACACATGTGCTTGATCTATAAAGCTCTAAAATGCTACTGCTACTAAAGCAATGTGCAATTAAAATGGTGCGAACTGTTTGAAATGATTACTCTGAGGTCTGCTGCATGAAGCAGCACTGACTGCTGTCTTCTGTGTCTGTAAAAACAATAATCAGTACTAATTTGCCTGCTGGGCATCTTACAAAGACAATATGGAAATGAATGAACTACTTCATTATATATGTATGTAACAGTAACAACTGACAAGGGATTGTGATCATGGCCAGAATGACATATATTTTCATATATATGTCATATATTTTGTTTAAACATATTTCTAAGAAACACGCATGTAAACTGGAAAAAACATATACCATTAGGTTCAGATTAGGTATATGAATTCAGATTAGGTGCTTAGGTTCATTAATATAAAAATATAACCAAACACAGGATTAGAATACATACATTAAGTCCGGCTGGAAAAGCTGACGTCTTGGCCCCCTGCTCCTACCACGCCTCTGGGGCCTCCTTTCAGACATGCTGCATATAGAGGGGGCAAGTTAGGTTGGTGTGAAGTGATTTTACTCAATTCAATTTCTATCTGCAATTATGTAGTGAATAAGGGAAGTGGAGTAACAACTGTTCTTTCCAGTTATGTAGTGTTTCACACTTATTCACAAATAGCATGCAAACTCATTCAAGGTGCAATGGTTCAGAGGGCATAGTGCACTGCGAAAATATGATGAAGCTGATACTAAATATTGTTGTGCTTTATATGCGAGTGCAAACATAACTTGATGAACAACATGCCCTACCTGTACTAGACATTAGCTGAAGGAGCAAATTCACAGACTGCCTCCCAAAATGGTACCTGTCTGTAATAATGTTTAGGTGCACTTGCAGTTATGTGTAGACAAATAAAACAAAGGCATAACAACATTATTGAATGTTCCTGCAACATGCCAGACTGCAAAGCATAGCATGTACATGCCCAAGATGAACAGTGATTATCTAGACTGCAGGCAAGGTTATGGTCAGTTTTTAGTGATGGCATACACAATCCACTCCTGAACATCTTGGTGCACACACACCTGGAACACCGGGTGCACACACACTCAGCACACACCTGTAAATAGTCAAATGTATGCCTGAGTTGGTGTGCATGCTGACAAGATCTTGTCATGGCCTACGATGCAACACTTGCATGTCAAAATGTTTAGGTTTAGGTTGGGTGAGCTGGGTGTAGACAGGGTCTATTTGGTGCTCCCTTCTTCATAGGTTTGAACATGTCGCCAGGGTACTTTGTGGCCCAGTGTTGGTCAAGTCCGTTTTTGAAAGAATTGGTGGACTCAGCAGTTACAACTTCTTGTGGGAGTTCATTCCACGGTGTAACGACTCTATTTGCAAAAAAACTTGAGTCTTGATAAGTGAGTTGACCCCTTTACCAGCTTAATGGTGTCCTCTTGTTCTTTCATCCTCGTTTAGTTCAACAAACTGGTTGGGGTCCATGTTGGTTTGTCTTGTCAGGATCTTGTACATTTCTATCAGGTCGCCCCTCAGGATCCTCTCTTCAATACTAAGTAGTTTGAGTTCTCTCAAGCGTTCCTCATACGTTAGATGTTTTATCTGTCCAACCATCTTAGTCGCTCTCCAGTCCTCTGTACCTTTTCAAGTGCCCTGACATCCTGGACCATGTATGGACCAGCTGCCGGTATACCGTACTCCAGATGTGGCCTAACATGTGGTATATAAAATCTTGAAGTTTTTCATATCCAGTCTATCAAATGTCATCCTCAGTCTTTGAAGTGCTGCTATTGCTTTGCTACCTGCCCTCTTGCAGTGTGTTATTGGCTTGAGGTTGTCTGTTACATACACTCCAATGTCTTTTTCTACTGTAGTTACTTTATGTGTTCTTTGTAAACTGTTTTTTTTCTTTCATGACATATTTTGCTTTACTGTTTGTTGCTCCACAATGCATTATCTGATACTTCAGATGATCAAACTTGAGGAGCAACTCTTCAGACCACTTCTCCAAAGTAGTTAAATCCTTTTGTAACAGTTTGGCATTGTGTAGGTTAGCAAATCATCTGTACATTTTGGTATCATCTTTGTGACTTTTCACCATTGTCGGCAATTCATTGACATAGATCAAGAAAAGGACAGGTGCCAAGACTGATCCTTGTGGGACTCTACTGGTCACCATACTCCACTCGGAACTTCCACCACCCACAGTCACTTGTTGACAGCGCTCCGACAAGAAGGCTTTCACCCAGCTGAGTATTTTGCCCTTACTCCTGTAGCCGCTCAGTTTTTTTTTGTAGTCTTCTATGTGGTACACTATCAAATGCTTTTTGGTAGTCAAGGAACCCCTGACCTCCCCTATCCAACCCCTGACCTTCATATCCAACCCCTGACCTTCATAAATTATATCAGTCCACTGTTCAAGTGCTTCTAGTAGGTTTGACTGGTTGTGCATTGTGATGGTTGGGAAATGTGGACAGAATAGTTTACAAGGTTACATGTAATATAATGGAAATAAGCCAACAAGACAAAGTAGTTTCACATGATGAAGATGTGAGATGGTAGGCCAAAAAAAATTGCAGAAGACACCCATATGAATTAACTGGGTGTCTAATGCAATGCATATCGGCCAAAACCAATCATGTACCTAATTTGAAGAAAACAGTAATGTAAGAAAGGAAACAGTATAGCTTTTTCTGCTAGTGTTATGAGTCTGAGTATAATTGTAATGTTTCAGGGTAAGGTAGGTTCCAATGATGACAAATGACATATCATGCTTCAATTATCAATAACATTGAAGCGAGCATGGAAGCGTCCCTATATCTTGAGGAGAACTTTGGTGCCATACTGACGATAGAACTATATAAACTATTTATGCCTAAGATAATAAAATTGAAAGAAACGAATTGTGACCTGTGGCTTCTGCGAATACAGCCGTTGCAAACTTGGGCAGTCAGTAATCCTAGTGCAAGTACCGACAGAGCTAGGTTATAGGTACCTACCCTAGGTCTGATAATGCACGTTTGTTTACTGAGGGGTTACTCCACACAGCCTTTGGGCTCAAGTAGCAAAATCCTTACTTTACGTCAAATTTTCTGCTGAACCGAGGTCGCCGCACGTCGCCAGTCGTGTGTCCGATCAAGGCCGTATAAGGTTTGGTCTAGTAATCTTGGTATAAGGCAAGGCGATATATACCGTATAAGGTGTCTGACAACTCAAAGTACGGCAGCTTGCTTCCGAGTTCGTAACCGCTATTTTGTCTCAGCCGCGCACATTACTGCACCATCGAATTTCATGCAGATTCTAAGATGAAAAAGTGGTGGACAGTAATGCCGATCAAGTACTCGTTATCTGATACAAGTCTCGAAAAACGTCGACGTTTTAACGCTGATAATTGCTGAAATAATGGAATAAATGAGGATTGAAGTCCCTGGTATATGTCTTAAACGTGTTTAAAGTTCACACAACTGCAGAAGAGTGCATTTCCTTTCAGGGCGGAAACCCGTATAATCCCTTTAAGTAATTTAGACACAGGACTAGTGGGCCCGGTTTCAATTCCGCTGTTCCGGGCCACGATCAGTTCCTTTCGCTCGCCGCTCGCCGCCGCCGGAGGCAAGTACACTCTCTGGCACGTAGTCTCTAGTCACGACGCCTCGTTAAAGGGATTATACGGGTTTCCGTCCTGAAAGTAAATGCACTCTTTTGCAGTTGTATGAGCTTTAAACACGTTTAACACATATAACAGGGACCTCAATGCTCATTTAGTCCATTATTTCAGCAATTATCAGCATTAAAACTTGGGCGTTTTTCGAGACTAGTACGAGTACTTGATCGGCACTACTGTCCACCACTTTTATCTCAAGATCAATTTTAGAGTTTTGAATTATCTGAAAGTCCTACACTGGATCACAAAATTATTATGCAATTCAAAACTGACACGACTTTGTATTACTACGCACTGTTCGTTGAGGTTTTGTGTTGTGGTTTTCTTTTCTCTGGCCTTTAGCGTTGAGAATTTGGTGGTGGCGTATTAATTTTTTGGCATGAAAATTCATGAAAAATATAGAATTTTATGGGAAAACTAGGTAACTGCTGGTGTCGTTGGAACAAAACAAGTTGATTTTCTTTCAAATATTGCTTATTTTACCGGAAATATGCCATAAGTGAGGTGTTTGTATTAGCATAAAAGAGATGACTGGCTCTGCCTCAGCCGGTCCTGCCGAAAATACGCGGTGGCATCACCGCGCACTTTGGAATGTCTTTACGTGCAGAAGAGGTAATTTCCAGAAAAAATGTGGCTACCGTGGGACTTCTACCACCTTTATAAGTACGTTTTACTATGTAACTCAATTATTCTGGGAAAAACCCGTATAATCCCTTTAATATCCGCTCAGCCGCCCGGGCGGCGCGGCGGCCTCTTGTCAGATACTGTACTTGGCGTCAGGCGGAGCGGAGGAGCCGTAACGCCTGCTGCTATCGTACGATTTCTCGTGAAATAGAAAGAGAAACTTACTTCTTTCTCCACATATATCCATCAGTTGTCCAAACCAAAGTCATATTCGTAGTTTTGAGCTCAAGATGCACAGTATGGTTGAACTTCGAGACAACTTTCAAGGTGACCTATTCCCTTTAACAGCAGGTCATTTACCCGATCATTTCTTATGCTGCTGAATGTTATATCTGTCTTAGTTTTCAAGGGCCGGGCCGCTCATCAGATTTTTACCATATACCACGGAAAGACGAGCGAGCGCTTCGCGCTTGCTCGTAATAATGCGTAATTTTTGCATGACCGAGGCGGAGGCGTGCTAATACTATTTCTTTTTCTCTACAATTCTGGTGACTAGATATAAAATGTTGGACTTTTGGCTTGATCGGATGGAGGTGAAAATGCAGAGCAGCGTCCCACTCGCGCTGGCGCAATATGCTAAGTTGTAGATTTATATAATTTAAAGCGTCTGATACAGGGCTTGGAAGATGGTTTTATGAAGGTAATTCTAGGCTCAATTTCGCTAGTCTGTCGGCTTCCTCGTTACCCGGGATACCGGCGTGTCCCGGGATTCAGAGGAATTTAATGCTGCTGTTTTTGTTGTTTAGATACTTGATTAGCTGTCTAATTTTTAATACTCCGAGTGTGTGTGTATGTGGGGGGGGGGGGGGCGTGTGCGCGCGCGTGTGTGTGTGTGTACCACGGAAAGACGACGGAACCACGGAAAGTGTACCAGTGTAAAGTGTATCATAAGTAGTATGTACCACGGAAAGACGACGGAACCACGGAAAGTGTACCAGTGTAAAGTGTATCATAAGTAGTATGTACCACGGAAAGACATCATCATCACGTTTATTTTGCATCACAAGTAGTGACAAATTCCAAGAGCAGTGGTCAGTGCGCACACACACATCATTGCACAAAAACAGAGCATCACGATATTGTACAGTACAACATCAATATCCCAAGAGACCACATCAAGGCTAAAAGGTCGGCATCACCATAGATTACCTAATACCATGTCATCACCATAAGGCGCAACAGATGACGGGCAGTTTTATCTGTGCACGATGCCAAAAAAACGGAGTGAGTTAACGAGTTAACGAGTTATCTCACTAACTCTGACTGCGGATGGATCATTTCTGGATCGATATTCCCCGAGGCCAAAGACAGAACCTTGAGTGCGACCGCTCCCACCGGCCACAGGCCATCCCAGTCAGGGGCAAATAGCGAGCTCACTCACTCAAGGGCTCTAGCGACTCAAGGTTCTGTCTTTGGCCTCGGGGAACATCGACCCAGAAATGATCCATCCGCAGTCAGAGCCTGATGGAGTCGTTGACTCACTCCGTCCGCCCCTGTAGTTCAGTTGGGAGAGCGCTGGGCTTCTGACCTCACCCGGTAGTGGCAGCCCGGGTTCGAGTCGCTTCGGCGCTCGCTATTTGCCCCTGACTGGGATGGCCTGTGGCCGGTGGCAGCGGTCGCACTCAAGGTCAGGTGACGTCAGAGGGCGGGGCGGACCGTGCCCAGGTATGTCGGGCACGTAAAACTTTCGCTTCTAAATTCTGCCGGACGCCAGGAATTGCTTGATCGGGTGGTGGGGTCAGGGCCTGCGCAACAAGCTATGCTTAGCACGGGGACTGACCTCGGAAATCCATCCATTCAAAAACATTCGGACTAAATTTATATCAAAAAAACATTTGCAAAATTATCATTACAAATCCTATGCACGAGCCCCAGAAACGAGCCATCCAGCTGGGAAGAGTCAACAGCTAGCACGCGTCATGGCTCTGGACAGCCTCTGGACAGCTCTGACTTAAAGACATTGCAAAGCCCGCGAAAAACCTTGCCTCTCTGGGCCTCTTGGATGCTTGGCACTCCAAGTGCCGCAAGTAGAGCTGAATAGTGGGCCTGAGGTGGCAGTCCAAGCGCCGCCTTGAGATGGCGAGCTTGAAAGCTTTCAAGCTCACTGACATCCTCAGGCCGGAGCGGGACAACTGCGATTCCAAAGGTCAGAGAAGGAGCCACAATCGTGCGCCACAGGAATGCCTTGTCCATGGGGGCTAAATCTTTGCTGAAGATACCAGCAGGCGTTAGGCCATAGAAGGAGCCGCGGGCACGCTTCACACTCTGATTGACGTGCTGTTTCGCCTGCAAGTTAGAAGAGACGACAGTGCCAAGATGCTCTGTCTCACTGACTACTCTAAGTTGTTGGTCAGTAAGGAACCATGACGGTGCCTCTGCCAGTGCGTCACTGCCAAAAACAATACAATGACTCTTGGTCTTGGCTTTCTCAGGACTCGTGAACTCTAGCCTCCAGTCTATTGCAAACTTCTCCACAAGAAATAGGAGATGACCAAGATAGCTGATGTTACACGATAAGGGACACAGATCATCAGCATAACAGGCCGCCGGAACATGACATCCATGGAGGACAGCCCCTCTGCCGCTGTCATCCAGCGCCGCTAATAAAGGACGGAGTAAAACATTGTCCAGCGTTGGCCACAAAATTGCCCCTTGCCTAGTTCCCCTGTGCACTCGGAAGGCACGAGACTGAAACCCTTGAAAGGCTACTTCCAAGCAGTTATCGGTACCACCACAGCAATAGGTACCAAGTTCTGACACCCAGAATCTCGATGAGGTGCCAAAAAAGACCGTCATGCCAAATCCGGTCAAAGAATTTCCTAGAGTCCAAATTGGCCGCAAACACAGGAGAGTCTCTCCTTAGATGCCATTGCACCGTCTCACTGACCAACAGGGACGCCTCAGTTGTACCTCTATGGTGAATAAACCCAAACTGTAGGTCATGCGGAACGAAAGAGGACTCCAATTCGGTTAACACTAGAAGCTCAAGCAGCTTGGACAGAGTAGACGTCAATGAGATGGGCGTATAATTATCTAGCAGATTAGGGTCCATACCCGGCTTTTTTTAAATCTGCTTCACCACACTAGTCGAAAAGGAGGCTGGGACACGTCCAGTTGCAAAACAAGCCAGCAAGCAATTCAGGACACTGACCAAAAAGCAAATGCTAGACGGTTACAGAATCAGGTCCTGGGACAGAGCCTCGCTTCAGTCGCGGGATAAACTGAGTCACCTCCTCTCGTGCTACAACCCTTGGCTCAGCATCGTCACAACCTTCGGCAAATCCCTCAGCTACTACGTCACGAATCAGTCTCTGGGAAGGGCTGAGCTGCCCTTCGCTATCGTCATGGATCGCTGATAAATGTGCACGAAAGCATTCGGCATCTAGCGCACACTGAACAGGCTGCTGCTCGCGGCGAACTCTTCCTACATGTCTCCAAAAAGATGGAGGATTTCCTTGGCGAAGCCTGTGAAGGAGTTTAGCTTCCTGGTCAATACTGGAGCGAGCAGCTACCTTGCGGGCGCGCCTATAAGCCCGCCTAGCCTCATGATAACAGTCATGCACGACGCCCTGCCATGGCCTCCCACATTCAACCCAAACCCGATGCCAGAGTCGACAGCGGTCTCGTGCGGCTGAGACCGAGGGAGTCCACCAGGCCCTGGGGGGTCGAGATGGTCTGGCACAGCCAGAGTCTCTGGCCGCTGTGTGAATGCTAGACGAGAGGACAGGAGATGCACGTATGTTTCATTGCGTTCCCCTGAGTCCCACCTCAAAGTCAGGGTGTGTGATGGGCACTCCGGCAGAGTTCACACAATCAGCAGTGGGGCACTCCTGCCGAGTTCGCCACGAATGGGAATATCAAAGCTGACAATTATAGGCAGATGCGGACTCAGATTTTCGAAAGAAGGCGGCAATATTCTGCAGCTGACTATAACCGCTTTCAGGCACCGAGGTATGGCGATATGATCTATATGAGTGTGATAGTTGCCTCGCTCATATGTATAAGAAGTATCTTGTGGGAAACAGAACTCAGCCACCATCAGATCGTGTTCATCAAGCAGACCCTGCATTTGGCATCTCAGGGGAGAGAACCCTCTCAACTGCGCCCAGTTATCAGGTCTACAGGTTGCAGGCATCCGTGGGAGCGCACAATTAAAGTCTCCAACGAGTGCAACTGGAGCGGTGGAACGATGGGAATCAGGGCATCCAGTTTACCAACAATTTCCGCGTAATAATCTACAGTTTGAGCTGAGCAGCCCCAGAAAGGCATGTAGCAACCGAAGATTGCTACTAGAGGGCTACGATCATTACATATAGTTACACCGAACAGCCGGGCGTCATCACAAGATGTTTCACGAAAATTTAAGCCGGCTAGTCTTACAGATTAGGGCTACCTCTCCATGTCGCCTACCAGAACCTACACCTGGCGGGAGCTCCATTGCAAATGATTGAACACAAAATAAATAATTACAGCCATCATGCATCACTTGCGTCATAGTACTCTGCTCTGACGCAGACAGCCACGTTTCCGACAGAAATAGCACATGACAAGACTTTAGCAGTGAGATAACATACGAGAGACCTGACAGAATTCCTTCGCAGTTGTACACTCCAATTTTAAGATTACCCACCAGATTGGCTCCATCAGTCACTTCAGCCAGGTCTCCCTCCAAAGGCTCGCCTCCAGAGGCCCGTCTATCAGTCCGTCTCTCCAGCAGCTTGGAGTCGCCCGGAGCCACGTCTGAAACCGCAATCGGCGACCCCCTCCGAGCAGTTTCCTTGCCGGCGGTGTGCTGGGTGGGACTTGACGGGCTAAAACGGCTGTGTACGCTGTGCCGACCAGGCGCGAACACGTAGCCCAGCCAGCCAATTGGCTGGGTTCAGGACAGCAGTTAATCATTCCGAAGTTAATAACAGCAGTTAATCATTCCGAAGTTAATAACAGCAGTTAATCATTCCGAAGTTAATAACAGCAGTTAATCATTCCGAAGTTAATTATTATCGTTTTGCCAGTGTGCAATAACCCTCATTTGTTTAATATATTTGTACATATTGCTAGTTACGCGAGACCGCAGTTTTCGAATTATTATTGAAACCAGCTAAAAGTCCTATTGGTAGGATTAGACATTGTAATTACGGTGCTCGCTCGTCCTGTGATAAAGGGGAAAAATCTGAATATTAGCGACCCGGCCCGGCCCGCGGCGACGCTTTTGAGAAGCTTATATCCCTGCAACCGTAAGTCCGTTTGACAAGCGGACTTCTTTGCCGAGTAGCCCCATCCAACATATCCTGTTTGTAACCAGTGCCGACTCATGTGGGTGATTGACTACCACTGCGCGTGGCGCGTGTCGCGTGTTGAAAAGTGTTATCTCGCAAAAACTACGCAACGGCTGGGCCGATTATGTGCAAATTTGGTGTGTGGTTAGGGTGTGTGGTTAGATTGTGACCTATCAGCCGCCACTTTCTCACAAGTCAGTGGTGTGGTGACTGCACGTGCGCACGTACACACCCCTATTTTATATCTCAGGAACGGCTGAGCCGATTGTGTTCATATTTGGTGCGTGGTTAGGGACATTCTAGCCGCCACTTTCTCACAAGTCGGGGGTGGGGTGCCTCTGCACGTGCGCACGTGCACACCCCTATTCTATATCTCAGGAGCGGCTGAGCCGATTATGTTCTAATTTGGTGTGTGGTTAGGGACCTCTCAGTCACCGCCTTTCCACAAGTCAGGGAAGGGTGCCTCTGCACATGCGCCCGTGCTCACCCCCATTATATATCTCAGGAACAGCTGAGCCAATTGTGTTCAAATTTGGTGTGTGGTTAGGGACCTTTTAGCCGCCAATTTCCCACAAGTCAGGGTGGGGTGCCTCTGCACGTGCGCACGTGCTCACCTTCTTTGTATATCAGAAACTACTTGCCCGATCGAGTTGAAATTCACCATACATTTCGTTCGCGCTCGCTCGTTCATCGCCAACTACGGCGCCTTACTGATATCTTATTCAGCCTGGTTTGATTCCAAACAAGCATGAAGGAAGTTAAAACGGTAAAACATCACTATCGTAGGAGTTATACAATGTTACATTAAAAACGGACACACTGTAAGCAGCATTCATTAGACACTCAATACTAAGGTCAGTTTATTCTGTTTCGGAAAATCCCTTCGTTTCATGAATACTACTAGGACTCGTGGATGATATAAATCTTACCTCATGCTAAACGGGGCTTTCCGTCGAAAATGGGAAAGTAATTAAAATATGATAATCGCAACGTCGAAGACCAGTGTCTCAGTCTGTCTCTGTCTGTCTGTTTCCATATGTCTCCTTTTTGTCAGTTTTGCGCCGTGAACACTTGTTGAACCATACAGAATAAAAGGCATTGCATTCGTATTTTACCAAATCTATCAATTTAAATATACCTCATATTCGACTTTTCCTTTACCCCAAGAAGTTTCTATGCTGGAGCCCCCTGTCGCCCCCGGGATGGCTGACCCGGTCGTCGGACGGGCCTGCCACACCCGCCCTCCACCCGTCGGAGGGTACAGAATACAGATGATCCCCTGCCTGTCCCCGGGATGGCTGACCCGGTCGTCGGACGGGCCTGCCACACCCGCCCTCCACCCGTCGGAGGGTACAGAATACAGATGATCCCCTGCCTGTCCCCGGGGGCCGGAATGAGGGGAAACGAGGTCCGTCAGAGGGTGTGACCAGCGGCCAACCCATTCGTTCCTGAGCTCTGCCCGAGTCACAGCACGTGCTCAGCTCCGTGGAATTGGTGTGCTGACACCAGTGCAGCTTCTGCTTTGGTCCATCTTCTGCATCATCGCAATGTAAGTACCCAGTCGTGTTTGTCCATTGTCTACACTGTGTATCATTGACATTGACAGCCTGGTTATCATGTGGAATAGAGCCCTTCATGAGACACTTTTTCAGCCCCCATCCCGTTCCAGCCAGACCCAAACCCGTTCCAATCCGAATTCATAATTGATGGGGCTCCCATTCCCACCCGTTTCAGCATATTTCACTTTTTGTGGTGCTAAAAAAAATCATATGGTCTGTCCCAAACCCGTTCTAACTCGTTGCATTTCCAAAAATGGCCCCATTCCAACCCATTTCCATCCCGTTCCATGGGTTCCATGGGGATTCCCATTCCATGAAGGGCTCTAATGTGGAACACTTAAAGACTGGTCATTGGTCATATTTTACGCGCAATTCCCGGTCGCATTTGGTCAGATGGCATTTGCGCCGATGTGCGAAACTTCCACTTCAGATATTGGAAGTGCGCATCGTACTTTTTCATATATTCTAGGAATAAAGAATAAGTTCACTTTACATTCATCACAAGTTCCGGAAAATATATTTACTAACACAACTGCTTTTCCGTGGTACATACTGTCTTTCCGTGGTACATACTACTTATGATACACTTTACACTGGTACACTTTCCGTGGTTCCGTCGTCTTTCCGTGGTACACACACACACACACACACACGCACACGCCCCCCCCCCCCCACACACTCTGAGTATTCAAAATTAGACAGCTAATCAAGTATCTAAACAACAAAAACAGCAGCATTAAATTCCTCTGGATACCGGGACACGCCGGTATCCCGGGTAACGAGGAAGCCGACAGACTAGCGAAATTGAGCCTAGAATTACCTTCAGAAAACCATCTTCCAAGCCCTGTATCAGACGCTTTAAATTATATAAATCTACAACTTAGCATATTGCGCCAGCGCGAGTGGGACGCTGCTCCGCATTTTCACCTCCATCCGATCAAGCCAAAAGTCCAACATTTTATATCTAGTCACCAGAATTGTAGAGAAAAAGAAATAGTATTAGCACGCCTCCGCCTCGGTCATGCAAAAATTACGCATTATTACGAGCAAGCGCGAAGCGCTCGCTCGTCTTTCCGTGGTATATATGGGAAAAATCTGATTATGAGCGGCCCGGCCCGACCCGTGGCGACGCTTTTGAGAAGCTCATATCTCTGCAAAGTGCAACCACACGTCCGATTGACAAGCTGACTTCTTTGCTGAGCAGCCCCATCCATACCTACCCTGTGTGAGACCAATGCCGACTCATGTGGATGCCTACCACTACGCGTGGCGCGTGCCACGTGAGAGGTGTTGAAAAGTGTTTTCTCGAATAAACTCTGCAACGGTTGAGCCGATTGTGTTCGAATTTGGTGCATGGTTAGGGACCTCTCAGCCACCGCCTTTCGACAAGTCGGGGGTGGGGTGGCTTTGCACGTGCACACCCCTAATATATATCTCTGGAACGGCCGAGCCGATTGTGTTCAAATTTGGTGTGTGGTTAGGGACCTCTCAACCCCCACTTCCCCACGAGGCAAAGGTGGGTGCCTCTGCATGTACGCACCTTTTTTGCATCTCAGAAACTACTTGCCCGATCAAGTTGAAATTCCCCATACATTTCCTTCGCACTCGCTCGTTCATCGCCAACTACGGCGCCTTACTGGTTACGAGCTACATCATGGGACAAAATCTGAATATGAGCGGCCCGACCCGGCCCGTGGCGACGCTTTTGAGAAGCTAATATCTCTGCAACCGCACGTCCGATTGACAAGCGGGTGTCTTTGCTGAGTAGCCCCATCCAACCTATCCTGTTTGAGACCGGTGCCGACTCATGTGGGTGCCTACCACTGCGCGTGGCGCGTGCCGCGTGAGGGGTGTTGAAAAGTGTTTTCTCGCAAAAACTCCGCAACGGCTGGGCCGATTGTGTTCAAATTTGGTGTGTGGCTAGGGACCCTCCGCCGCCGCCTTCCCACAACTCATGGGTGGGGTGCCTCTGCACGTGCGCACGTCAAGTCAAGTGTATTGAGGTCTCCATAAATGATGGCTTTTCAGCCCTCTCGTCATATACAAGCAGTAAAATACCTAACTAAGTACAGCATGTGAAGTCCTATCATTAAAGGTATACAATAAAAGCGATTAAAATACTAGAATAGACACTTGCAGTACAAAAACATCGCAGATGGTCACTTTCAACTTCCTGTCATCCTTTGCGCGGTCTCTGCTGTTCCATGAGGAGACAGCCCTAAACGGAAAACTGCGTCTGGCGCGTTCCGTTCTAGTTTTTGGCAGCTCTAACTGATCTCCACAGTTGCCACGAGTACGCCTTATAGTCACTTCCGAGCGACGCTGGACGAGATGAGCCAGCGCCGACGGCGCGTCAGGAGAGATCAGTTTGCGAATCATGGCCACATCACGCTCCTCCAACATCCCATCGAATCTCTCCCATCCCAGAGCCTCCAGGGCTGGAGTGGTATGCTCCCGTCGGCCCAGTTCAGTGATGATACGTGCTCCAAAATTGATGACTGTATGCGAAGGTTTTGGGTGGTAGAGCATCCTCCCCATACAGTGGAACAGTAATTAATGTGAGGGAACACGAGTGCCTGAATCAGTAACTTTTTGGTCGCAAATGGTAGCTTGTATCTCAACTTGGACAGCCCGACGAGAACATGGTAACAGCGACGGGTCACCTGTGACACCTGTTTTCCCATGTCAGCGCTGAGTCGACGTACACCCCAAGAATTTTTGCGTATGGAGTGGGCTTGATTTCACTGTTGCCGAATTTGATTGTCAGATTGGGGTCACATCTTTTCTTTTGCGATTTGAGAACCAAAAGCTCAGTTTTGTTCGGGTTAATCTTAAGTCGGTTCTGCATAAACCAATTGAGAGCCACTTCCAGAGTGCTTTCGACACGCTGTTTTAGAGAACCCAAATTCTCAGCCAAATCGGAATCTAAGAAGTGAACGTCGTCAGCGTAAGTGACCTGCTTGCCGTAGGGCAAATGTGGTGCATACATACTAGTTTTCGAAGTTTAGAGCAACACAGTTCAACACTTTTCAATTTAGACCCACCATTTTATGACCGCATTGTTAGAGCTCGTCCCCGGCGATGAACTGAATTTCGGATTTAGGGCCACACAAAAGTATTTATGAGGAGGGAAAGGGATTTTTTTTTTAGTGTCCGCCATCAGTCTACTCTGTGCAGTGATCAGTAGCGGATTCAGAGGGAGAGATGGGATCAGGCCAGGGCCCCTCCATTGAGTCTCGATCGAAAGGCCCCTTAGCCGATCAAAGTGACTCCCAGAAGACCCACTCAGGTCTCTAGATGACCCACTCGCGTCCCCAGAGGGTCCAATATTGTTTGAAAAGTGTCCATTTTAGATGTCTGTTCAGCATTTTAAGTGCACCATGGTTAACCCTTACCCGGCGGTTACCGAGGTCAATTTCTCATAACATGACCTACTGGTTTTTTTTAGCCCCCTCTTATCTCCGTAACCACAATACCGATCTTAAAAATTCAAACGGCGTTCGATAGCGCTGGACAAACTGTCGTACGAACTATTTTTTTTCTCTCGACATCGGGTCACCGATGACGTCACAGGTCAGGTCAAACATAAAATATTCCCCAATGTCTAGCAGACATGGATGGTGGCATGTCTTGAAGGAAATAACGCTATTATACGAATCATTGATCTGTAACTCTGCATGCTTTTTGTATCCGACCGACACTTCTGAATACCATTCAGACCTATCGATTACGATGGGCCAGGTCAAGGTCATCCTAGGTCACGTGGTCTTAGGATGCGATCGAACGTTTTCCAACCGATCATCGAGGCGGTGTCTTACAGAAACTGCTTACCAGTGTTATTTCCCATCAGTAATGACAATCTAGTCAACGTCATAAAGGAGGCGAGGTCTTAATATTACAAGCTGCTTGTGTTATAACCTGAGCAAGGTCTCGTACAAGATGGCTAAGATGCTAGTGCTGCATCAAAGTTTGTCTAAGCGAACAGTTAAGCATTCAAAATGCAAACTGGCTGACTGGTGTCCCGAAGAGTACTTTATAAATATCAATCACCCTTTTTTATGAAAGTACTCCAAGTAGCTATTGGAGCTACAGTTTCTGTAACGTAACGTCACTACAGTAACTGCAGACGTTAACCCGCAAGTTACTGGGGTATATTCCATAACGCGACTTACTGGGGGGGGGGGGGGGGGGGGGGTTCCCCCCCCCCCCCCCCCCCACCCTGGATCTCTTGAACTACTGGACCCATTGTAAAAATTAAAACGGTATTCGATAGCCCTGGGAAATTTATCGAGGGAAACCTAATATTGTTGATTTTGGGGTCACCGATGACGTCACAGGTCAGGTCAAGTACAAAATGTTTGACCGTGTCAAAAGGTCTCGATAGATGGAATTGTAGCGCAAAATTGCGATATTAAACGCGTAAGCAGTCGATAAATCGGTATGATTCGTGTGTCTGACACTTTTAAGTACCATTCTAAGCAGTGTATGACCTTGGGTCAGGTCAAGGTCATCCGAGGTCACGAGGTAAAACTGCATATTACGGTCATTAGGCGTTGTAACACATGTGTATGGGTTTATGTTTCGTCTAGAACGCGAAAAATGACCTCAGAACATTGTTTGTTCCATATAAATAGAAGTAAAAAGCAAAAAACGGAAATTCATTTTGTATGCATAGTTATGCTGTGGGAGGTGGTCGATTTTTGTCATTTAAAAGTCAGTCAGTAATTTTTGAAGATATCGACTTCAAATTTGGTACACATATTCACCGAACACGTCTCAATCACATATATTCCGTTTTTTTATAATTCTGATTTTTTTTTTTGGAGAATATTGTTTTAAAAAAATATTTGGAGATCTCAAAATTTTGAATTTCAAAAAATCTAAAAAAAATCCGAGATAGCAGTTTGATAGCCCGGTCTATTTTCAGTAATTTAATTTAAGACATTTTAATTTAGCTCAAACATTGTACCTTTGACAGCGTTTTCCGCAAACCATTATATTTCAACAAAAACCGAAGAACATGACGTCACTCTGACGTCATTCCCGGTTGACCTATTACAACGTCATCTTTTTCCTTTGGCCAACATGTGAAGAATTGATGTGTGAGAAGGTACTGAAAGATTGGTGACGATACTGGTGTTCGTTAAGAAGTTATTGCAAAATAACGGGAGAAGGGGGGGGGGGCAAAAAATAGCCCCCCCCCCAGTAAGTCGCGGGTTAATATGTAATATCGTTTTCGCCCCCCCCCCCCCCGGAGATCTCGAGATCCACCTGTCCGATTTTCACAAATCAAACGCCGTTCGATTCCCCTCAAAACGATCTACATTTTTTTTTAAATCATAAATCTTTGATAGGGGAGCAACAGGGGGGGGGGGGGGGGGGGGGAACTTAACAATAGAGGTATATTTGATCCACCACAGCTGCCATGTTGATCAACCGATTTTAACGCAACTAATGGGGATCGATAGATATTTAATTGGAGATTGAAGAGTGATTTTTTACAATTCAAAAATCATAGGCGTTTGCAGGTCACTGAACATGGGGGTGAAGTAAATGCGTAATATACACGTTTTTCGCTGGCTTTTTTGGATAAATGAAATGTTGCGTTATTGTGACATCAGACACAACAGTTATAAAGCATATTGTTGTCCATAGGCGGTGCCAGGTTAGTGAAAAAGGGAGGTCAAATATATAAAAAATACCGAAGGCAAGTTGCTACCAAACAATATAAATAAGTTACTGATCATATATAGTTTTTTTTTTGCATTTTGTACTTCATCATAGGCGTATCCAGGAGCCAAACTGGGGAGGCACAATACTTTTTGATAGGTATATTTTCTGCTATTACAATACTAACTAGTAAACAGTGACTATTAACTTGCAACTTGAATTCACATGTTACCCCCTTTTTACCCTACCTGGAGTCGCCTATTATCCTGTAATCGTTCGTCGAGTACCCACTGGTGCGTGTTTCATCCCAAAACTGCAGTATGTTATGTCATTGTAGGCCCATGCATCTTAGTTTCCTTGCAAAAATATGACCCCCTTTCTTCGATTCCTGAGCGCACCTATGCAAAACAAATGACTTGATTCCCTCTGATTGCCTCGTATGTGCATCATTATCATCATTATCATTATAAACTAACTGTCTATTGCGCCGTAATCGCTGGCATATCGTCATCAACATGCCAGTCACCCCCCCCCCCTTTTCCTGTGCCTGAACACACCCCTGCAACTCTATATGTAATAACATTATGCAAATAATGGAATGAAAAACTATCTGTTGCATCTTCATATCTATAAATGCCCCTTATATCGCTCTATTGACTGCCAGCCAAGCGTTTCATACTTCCTGGAAACCTCCCCTTTTCAAGTCCCTAAAACCGCCTCTGCCGTGCAATATTTATTATAGTTCATTAAACTCAACTAATTTGAACTTGTTTCAAGCACCGTAAACCTATGCAACTCCTTTATACTTGAGGCAGTTAGGAAGAAGCTGTGAAGATCGCATCTCCGTATTATCGCCAAATGTCGCCGAACTCCCTCCCACCCACCCCCCCACCCAACAAAAAAAAACGGGCCCTGGAAACGCCTCTGTTAAGGTTAAGAACTCAAAATGTTGACTACATATGACAAGGTTTCGGACTCTGGACCGTTTGCGGACACGGGTGTAAAAAATATACACGCGTCAGTTTTAAACCAATCTTGACTAGCTTGGCGTCAAAATGTTGGAAATTAAGTGGACTTTCATTTTCCATCCTCAAAAGTTAACTATATTTACTCTGAGTATGAATAGTTTAGCGTAAAAGACGAAAAATGGGGGGGAAAACGCGTTTTGCAGGGTATAAAATATTTGGTCGCCCAACTTCGAAGAGCCACAACCACAACGATATGCTTGGCGGAGTTCGCGCTCAGCTCATTCTCTTGTTCATTCAATTTGCTTTCAGAGCATATCAAGTTCAATTAGTTCCTCACATTTTGTTTAGCCGCTGCGTTGGATCTTAGCCGAACCGACCAGAGTAAACACTATATTCAAATAGGCCAATTTAGTAACAATTTCCCATAAAACCATTATTCTACAACACTTATCCGGGTTCTAAATAGTACAAATTGGAGATGGAACGATTGAGCAAAGCCTCAGGAACACCTTGGTGCCATTGTCAATCTTCTGTGAGCTATATTGACGGTGCAATCAATGGTGTCGTGCTCGCGTGTTGTTGTTGACCTCACATTGTAAAAAAATCACCCTCTTGTAAAAATAAAAGTTTTTTTTAAAGCCTACATCGATAAGAAAACCAATAGCTATTGTACCTGAACATCTTGTCTACAGATCCTATTGGTTTTCCTGCCGATTTAAAGGGAATAGGTCACCTTGAAAGCTGTCTTCAAATTTGGCTTTACGGGCTGGAAAAAAAAAACGAATATGACATTTGTTTGGGCGATAGACGGATATCCGTCGAAAAATGGGCATGTTTCTCTTGTCTTCTTCATGGCCATACAAACTTCATGATAATTATGACTCACCATTTCACCATTTTTTCTCTCACAATAACGCACCATTTCATGAATCCAAAAAAGTTAAAAAAAGACGGTTATTACGAGCTCGTCTTTCCGTGGTATATGGGAAAAATCTGAATATGAGCGGCCCCAAACGGCCCGTGGCGACGCTTTTGGCAAGCTAATATCTCTGCAACCGCACGTCCGATTGACAAGCGCGCTTCTTTGCTGAGCAGCCCCATCCAACCTACCCTGTTTGAGACCAGTGCCGACTCACGTGGGTGACTACCACTGCGCGTGGCGCGTGCCGCGTGAGGGGTGTTGGAAGGTGTTTCCTCGCAATAACTCCGCAACGGCTGAGCCGATTGTGTTCAAATTTGGTGTGTGGTTAGGGACCCCTCAGCCGCCACTTCCCCACAAGTTATTGGCGGGGTGTCTCTGCACGTGCGCACGTGCACACCCCTATTCTATATCTCAGGAACGGCTGAGCCGATTGTGTTCAAATTTGGTGTGTCGTTAGGGACCCCTCAGCCGCCGCTTTCCCACAAGTCAGGGATGGGGTGCTCTGCACGTGCGCACCCCTATTCTATATCGCAGGAATGGCTGAGCCGATTGTGTTCAAATTTGGTGTGGTTAGGGACCCCTCAGCCGCCGCTTTCCCACAAGTCAGGGATGGGGTGCCTCTGCACGTGCTCACCCCTATTATATATATATCAGGAACGGCTGAGCCGATTGTGTTCAAATTTTGTCCGTGGTTAGGGACCTCTCAGCCGCCACTTTCCCACAAGTAAGTCAGGGGGAGGGTGCTTCTGCACGTGCGCACCCTTTTTGTATCTCAGAAACTACTTGCCCGATGGAGTTGAAATTCACCATGCATTTTCTTCGCGCTCGCTCGTTCATTGCCAACTTCGGCGTCTTACTGGTATAACGCATTTATTTCACCCAATATTTAGTGACCTGCAAACGCCTATGATTTTTTAATTTTCAAAAGTCACCTTCATATGTCAATCCCCAATTCAATATCTATCAATCCCCATTAGTCGCGTTCAAATCGGTTGATAAACATGGCAGCTGTGGTGGATCAAAGATACCTCTAATTTGGTTAGTTTTTGCCCCCTGTTGCTGCCCTGCCCCCCCCCCCCCCCCCGCCCCCTATCAAATATTCATGATTTTGTATAGAAATGTAGATCGTATTGAGGGGAATCGAATGCCGTTTGATTTGTGAAAATCGGATGGGTGGATCTCGAGATCTCCGGGGGGGAGGGGGGGGGGGGGAATCCACCCCCCCTGCTACTAACAGCGGTAGGCAGGAGCCTGCCACTAATAGGGTTAAGGGCGCCGCAGCAATATAGTTATATGGCGCCCATAAACTTAAGTGAATGAGCGAAAAGCCTCGTTCATGAATTGGTGGAGCTCATTTGAATAAACTGGTATCTGGTATCTGGTTTCCCCTAGCCGTTCCAGCCCCAGACTGCAAAGGATGGTACAGAATTGACAAGGCACACCAGTTTATAATGAAAATATACACCAATCCAGGGCCAAAATCCACACCAGGCCAAGGTGTGTAGAATTAGATCCACTCTGCTAAAAATCACCATCAAAATGGGTTTGTATTATGTGTTTGGTACCCCTAAAAAACTATAATGGCACCTAATTGCTGTGTCTGGCACCAAAGTGCTGAGCGCTTGCCCAATGTTACCAGGTTTCTAGTTCAGCCCAAAATTTGTTTGCATCAACTATTTCCCGTGATTGGCCATATTCCTGCGATCAACTTCTCTCTTCGACACCTAACAAAATGCTTATTTTTGCCGGACCCAGCTGTTAATAATCAATTCCTATGAAAAGCACTGTAGCTTTAGTCATTTTTGTAGCCAAGACTATCGAAAGCCACACCCATGGTTGTCAACGCCGTTACGCGGAACCACTCGGCCAATAGCATGGCGCGATACATCCGCGACGGCCAATTGTAGGCTGTGACATAGCCACGCTGTCGCACAGTGCCTAGCACCTGCATGCTAGGCACTACAAAAAAAAATGTATACATAAATTGTTAATTTCCTCATAGTTTTTGATGTGTTGATTCCAAATATGATACCCGTTTGTGGGAAGAAAAACCAACCTGACAAGGCAAGGGTAATACCACGTTATTTCAATTGAGAGCAACTTCTTTCAAAAGGGCCCATTTTCATGAAATGTGGGCCTTTAACAACTATGAAAATGGGCCCATTTACATCTATGATTAAGTGCATTTTAAATGTAAGCAACAGTTTTATATTTGTATACTTTAGGTCCAATTTCAGTTTCATGCATAAATTTGCATTTCCTGAGGTTCTGATTTCAAATCTTATACTCATTTGTGGTCGAGATACACATTGTTCAAGACCACTGTATCAGCACATCAAAAAACCTCAGAATTTTTCTTCTTTTTAATTTACATTAATTCATTTTGGCACATAAAGGGACCTGCAGCCGCTGATTGGCTGACAGCCACTTTTTCAGCCAATCCCACTTTGTCCCCCAATCAGCGGCGGTCTATAGCTCAATATGTCATCAAACCAAATATTAAAACTTAATTTTTAGAAGTTAAGTTAAGTTTTTGAGAAAACAAATATCTCCATCGTTTTCGGCAGCACTTACTTCATATTTTTGCACTACAACTGGTGTATATTTGACAACTTCCAGAAAGGTGAAACAATCCCTTTAAGCATGTTTTACCATTCAAATCAACACCAAACTCAAGAAAGGCAGTGTCTACCACTCTGCCCCCACTCAATTCCAGAGCACACCATATCAGCAGCTGCCATCTCAGAATCGTCACTGCCCCCACTCAATTCCAGAGCACACCATATCAGCAGCTGCCATCTCAGAATCGTCACTGCCCCCACTCAATTCCAGAGCACACCATATCAGCAGCTGCCATCTCAGAATCGTCACTGCCCCCACTCAATTCCAGAGCACACCATATCAGCAGCTGCCATCTCAGAATCGTCACTGCCCCCACTCAATTCCAGAGCACACCATATCAGCAGCTGCCATCTCAGAATCGTTGTTATCTTGTTTTACACAGCTATACACTATATCTCTCTATTTATTACATTACAATCTGGACTTTCTCCACAAGGTAAGTTGTTTGACTCAGAATTTGTATAAGTATTTGGTATTGGTAGGGCCAGCAGCGTAGCTAGGATTTAGCTCCGGGGGGGGGGGGGGGGGGGGGGGTCCGCGACAGATTGAGGGCCCACTGTGTGTGCTTGGGGCCCACAAAATTGAAGGCCCATAATTTCCAATGCCGGTTTATATGTAAACGTGAATTCTCCTTAAAATGTTTTACAAAGTTCCTCACAAAACAATGCAACTTGCGTTCACATTATTGCACAAACAATGTGGAATGTGATTCGTTGCTTCAGTCCAGGGGATGTTTGGTGTAAGTCGTTCCGGTCTACGTATTAACATTGTACAACGTTTTCAATGAATTACATCACGCTTTTCTTAGTCTTACGCAGGGCCAGGCACGTAGCCAGGATTTCGTCCAGGGGGGGGGGGGGCGGCGCCTCGAAAGGGCCCCTTCCCGAGCGTTGAAAGGGCCCCCCCAAACAAAAACGCATGAAAAGACACGTTACAAGGCTGGAAAATGCAGTATAGCAGGTATGGCATGGGCCATACCAACGTTTAGGAGCTGGAGTTAGCAAACTGCCACATCAACTTTGGAACCAGCGACACGAATTTGGAATCAGCTATACCAACTTGGAATATTTTTTTAAGCTCAAGACCTGGAACTCTTAAACAAATTGCGCCGCGGAGCGGCGCGAAAATTTTGAGTATTATGCCCTGGGTTGCTTTCTCATCAATGCGTCGCATTGCGTATGGTGCGGACCTATAAAATTGCTATATTGTGCGTTTAAAAGTGCGGGAAAAAGGTGCTAAAATGAACTATTTTGCCCAATAATATAGGAAAGTAGCAACATAACACATAAATGCGCCGAGAAACTGACCGATTTTTTCCTAACCCGCATATAATTGAATTTGTAGTTAAATTGCGCCGCGGAGCGGAGCGAACATTTTGAGTTTGATTCCCTGTACAACTGTATTCTTACTGTTGAAAGGCCCAAGGTCCCTTCAGATCGTCTAGGGGCCCCTCTGACCTTTTCTACGCCCTTCCGACCTGTTCAGGGACTCATCTGGGATCCGCGAAGCGAAAAGACATGATGTGGAGTGGGTGATATATATATAATACAAAGAGGGCTTATTCTACAGGTAAATATAAAATCGGATCTTTCGGGTATATTGTAGAACCCTGACGAAGGGAGTTCAATATACGCGAAAGCTCCGCTTTTAATATATGTATTGTGGATTAAGTCCTTTTTGTATTTAATCATCTGCGATCTCTACGTGCTTTGACCCTTCTGGTCTCACCAGAGACTCCTCTGACCTTCCAAGAAGCCCCTCTTGTGTGTCAAGGGGCCCATTCGGCCTGTTCAGAGGTCCTTCCGACCTGGCCAGGGACTGCAATGGCTGCTTTGTCACCCTGCCGACATGATCAGGGGCAGGGGCGGCGGATTGCGGGGCGCAGGGTACCCAAATCTCCCCCTCAAATACAAATCCTGGGGAGGGGAAGGGTCATGTTGCCCCAAATTGAGCAGGCTAAAATCTGGGGGGGGGGGGGCAAAACTACCCGTTGCCCCCAAGATTTTCGACTGGGGGGAATTTTGGGTACCCTGCCCCCGCAATCCGCCGCCACTGCTCAGGGGCCCCTCCGACCTGCCCAGGGGCCCCTCCAGTCTGGCTAGGAACTCATCCGGCATGTTAAAGGGGCCTTCCGACCGGCCCAGGGACCCTTTCGGTCTAGCCAGGGGCCCCTCTGACTTTCCCAGGAGCCCCTCCGATCGGCCCAGCGACTCTTCTGGTCGGCCTGCGCTGGCTGCTTTGTCGCCCTTGCCGACATGCTCAGAACCCTCCGACCTGCCCTGGAGCCCCTCCGTGCTGGCCAGGGGCCACTTCGGCATGTTCAGGGGCCCTTCTTACCCGCCCAGGGGTCCTTTCGGTCTGATCAGGGGCCCCTTCGATATGCGCAGGGTCCCTTTTAACTTTCCAGGGGCCCTCTGGTCTCTACAGGGGCCCTTTAGCCTTATAAAGGGCCCTTCCGATCTAGCAAGGGACTGCGCTGGCTGCTTTGTCGCCTTGCGACATGCTCCTAGGGTCCTCCGACCTCCCCTGGGGCCCCTCCGTGCTGTCTAGGGGCATTCGGCATGTTCAGGGGCCTTTCTGACCCACCTAGGGGCCTTTTCGGTCAGGTCAGGGCCCCTCTGACCTGCACAGGGGCCCTCTTAACTTCCCAGGGGCCCTCTGGTCTGTACAGGGCCCCTCTGGTCTGTCTAGGGGCCCTCCAACCTGCTCAGGGGCCCTTATGACCTGGCAAAGGACTGTGCTGGCCGCTTTGTCGCCCTGTCGACATGCTCAGGGGCCTCTCAACCTGCCCAGGGCTAGGGGCCCATTCTGTGCTGGCTAGGGGCCCATTCGACGTGTTCAGGGGGCCCATTCGACGTGCTCAGGGGGCCCTCTGACCCGCTCAGGGGCCCTTTCGGTCTTGTCAGGGGCCCTCTGACATGCACAGGCCTCTTTTGAACGTCCAAGGGGCCCTCTGGTCTTTCAGAGAGGGCCCTGGTGGCCCTAAAGGGCCTCTGAAGTCCGCTAAACTCTCTAAAGACCACGCTTCGTGTAGTAAAGAGCCTATGATACCGTGCTTCGCGCGGTCTCGTCGGCCCTTTTTGGCGCGCTGCGCGCGCCGAAAAGGGCCCTCGCGCGCCAAAAAGGGCCCTCCTGGCCTCTAGGGGGGGGGGGGGGGGGCGGCCGCCCCCGCCGCCCTCCCCTTGGATACGTGCCTTCGCAGGGCACTACATGGCAGCACCGTGAACGTATACCACCGATTGCACAAACGGTAGAGATGCGCGTTTAAGTATTAAGTATTATTAAGTGAAATGCAAACTTACTGAGGGCCCCAATGACTGACTGATAGCTACCTTTCCAGGCCCACCGAAGGGCCCACAAACCAACAGAGCGATATAAGCCCACTGAGGGTCCATGCACTTACTGAGGGCCCCATATACTGACTGAGGTCCCGACAGGTTCTTTGAGAGCCTCATAAACCAACTGAAGGGCCCCATAGGCCAACTTAGAGCCCAATAGACTGACTGAGCGCCCCACAGACCTACTAAGGGCCCCATAGACCGACTAAGCGCACCACAGACCGACTGAGTGCCCCACATACCGACTGAGGGACCCGCAGACCGACTGATAGTCTCAGCCATTCAGGTCACTGAGGGACCCACAGACCGTTTGAGGTCCCAATAGACCAACTGAAGGGCCCCAAATACCAACTGAAGGCCTCATAGACCGACTGAGGGCCCCGAACCTGACTGAAAGCTACCTACACAGGCCCACTGAGGGCCCCACAAACCAACTGAGACCATTCCAGACCCTTTCAGTGTCAATGGATCGACTGATGACCCCAGGCCCATAAACAGACTGAGGGCCCCATAGGCTGACTGAGGGCCCCGCAGATCGACTAAGGGCCCCGCATACCAGCTGAGGGCCCACACACCAATTGAGTGTCTCATTTTCCAAAGACTGGCTGAGAACGACCCAGGTCACTGAGGGCCCACAGACCGACTGAGAGCCACGCAGGACACTGAGGGCCCACAAACCATTTGAGGGCCTCATAAACCAATTGAATGGCCCCACAGACCAATTGGGCGCCCAATAAACCGACTGAGGGTCCTGCAGACCGACTGAGAGCCCCAAGGACTGACTGATAGCTACCTTTCCAGGCCCACCGAAGGTCTCACAAACCAACTGAGAGCGATCTAAGCCCACTGAGGGTCCATGTACTTACTGAGGGCCCCATATACTGACTGAGGTCCCCACAGGCTGTTTGAGAACCTCATAAACCAACTGAAGGGCCCAATAGGCCGACTTAGGGCCCCATAGACCTACTGAGGGCCCCAAAGACTGACTGATAGCTACCCACCCAGGCCCACTGAGGGCCCACAGACCAACTGAGAGCCTTCTAGGCCCTGAGGGCCAATGGACCGACTCATGACCCCAGACCCATATATCGACTGAGAGCCCCATATACCGACTGAGGGCCCCGCAGACCAACTGAGGGTCCCACAAACCTACTGAGGGCCCCAATGACTGACTGATAACTACCTTTCAAGGCCCACCGAAGGACCCACAAACCAACTGAGTGCGATCTAAGCCCACCGAGGGTCCAAGTACTTACTGAGGGCACATATACTGACTGAGGTCCCACAGGCTGTTTGAGAACCTCATAAACCAACTGAAGGGTCCCATAGGCCAACTTAGAGCCAAATAGACCGATTGAGCGCCCCACAGAACAGACCTACTAAGGGCCCCATAGACCGACTAAGCGCACCACAGACCGACTGAGGGCCCCACATACCGACTGAGGGACCCGCAGACCGACTAATAGTCTCAGTTCCCACAGATCGGCTGAGAACCACCCTGACCCAGGGAGCGTCACAGACCGACTGAGAGCCATCCATGTCACTGAGGGACCCACAGACCGTTTGAGATCCCCATAGACTAACTGAAGGGCCCCAAATACCAACTGAAGGCCCCATAGATCGACTGAGGGCCCCAAACCTGAATGAAAGCTACCTACACAGGCCCACTGAGGGCCCAATAAACCGACTGAGGGCCCCGCAGACCGACTAAGGGCCCCAATGACTGACTGATAGCTACCTTTCCAGACCCACTAAAGGCCCGAAAACCAACTGAGAGCGGTCTAAGCTCACCGAGGGCCCCATAAGCTCACCGAGGACTGAGGGCCCACAGACTGTTTGATAGCCTGATAAACCAACTGAAAGGCCCCATTGACCGACTGAGGGCCTCACAGACCTACCGAGGACCCCAAAGACTGACTGATAGCTACCTACCCAGACCTACTGAGGGCCCACAAACCAACTGAGAGCCCATGGACCGACTGAGCGCCTCGCAGACCGACTGAGGGCCCCGCATACCAGCTGAGATCCCACAGACCAATTGAGTTTCTCAGATTCCACAGATCGGCTAACAACCACCCAGGTCACTGAGGACATACCGTTTGAGGTCCCCATAGACCAACTGAAGGGCCCCATTACCGACTGAAGGCCCATGTACCGACTGATGGCCCGAGGACCATAGACCGACTGAGGGCCCCAAACTGACTGAAAGCTACCTACACAGGCCCACTGAGGGCCCAATAAACCGACTGAGGGCTCCGCAGACCGACTGAGGGCCCCAAGGACTGAATGATAGCTACTTTTCCAGGCCCACTGAAGGCCCCACAAACCAACTGAGAGCGATTTAAGCCCACTGAGGGCCCCATATACTGACTGAGGGCCCCACAGACTGTTTGGGAGTCTCATAAACCAACTGAAAGGCCCCATTGACCGAATGAGGGCCCCACAGACCTGCTGGGGGCCCACAGACCTGCTGGGGGCCCCACATATTTACTGGGGGCCCCACAGATCTACTGAGGGCCCCCAAGACTGACTGATAGGCGATAGCTACCCAGGCCCACTGAGGGTCCCACAAACCAACTGAAAGCCTTCTAGGCCTTCAGAGGGCCCATGGACCGACTGATGGCCCCAGGCCCATAGACCAAATGAGTGCCCCATAGACCGACTGAGGGCCCTACAGACCGACTGATGGCCCCGCATACCAGCTGAGAGCCCTCAGACCAATTGAGTTTCTCAGTTTCCACAGATCGGCTGAGAACCACCCAGGTCACTGAGGGCCCCACAGACCGTTTGAGGTCCTCATATAGCCCATTACCGACTGAAGGCCCCATGTACCGACTGAAGGCCCCATAAACCGACTGATGGCCCAGGCCCATAGATCGACTGAGAGCCCCGCAGACCGACTGAGGGCTCCGCAGACCGACTGAGGGCCCCGCAGACCGACTGAGGGCCCGCAGACCGACTGAGGGCCCCGCAGACCGACTGAGGGCCCCGCAGACCGACTGAAGGCCCCGCAAATCGACTGAGGGCCCCGCAAATCGACTGAGCGCCCCATAGACCGACTGAGGGCCCCACAAAACGCATTGAGAGCCACCTAAGCCCACTGAGAGCCCCATGTATTTACTGAGGGCCACATATACTTACCGAGGGCCCCATAGACTGTTGAGCCTCATAAACCAACTGAAGGGCCCATAGACCGACTGAGGGCCTCGCAGACCGACTGAGGGCCCCGCAGACCGACTGAGGGCCCCATAGACCGACTGAGGGCCCCATAGACCGACTGAGGGCCCCAAATACTGACTGATAGCTGCCTATCCAGGCCCAATGAGGTCTCCAAAAACCAACTCAGAGTCAGCTATGCCCACTGAGAGCCCTATGGACTTACTGAGGGCCCCACAGACCGACTGACAAATGCTAAAACTGTGTCCCAATAATCGGTTATCCCTGGATTTCAGTAACAAAAAAAAAACTTGAAACATCTGAGGGGCCCCATATAGAATAAAACCGGACTAAAAAAAAACGCCACGGGGGTCTTAGGACCCCTAGGACCCCCCGTGGCTACGCCACTGGGTAGGGCAGGCATCACACTTCCATACACAACACTGTAGGTAGTGTGACAAGCCTGAACAAGTGGCGGGCGGTGAAGCCGGCTTGATGACATCATTGGTAGGGTATACTTAATGGCGTAGGCCTGTTTACTACTTGATCAGACTTCATGGCGTAGGCCTGTTTACTACTCCCATCAGACTTAATGGCGTAGGCCTGTTTACTACTCGTTCAGACTTAATGGCGGGGTAAAGTTAGGCTAGTTTAGGTTATGGTACCTAACCTAACCACACCATTAAGTCAGATCAAGTAGTAAACAGGCCTATGCCATTAAGTCTAATCGAGTAGTAACAGGCCTATGCCATTAAGTCCAATGGAGTAGTTAACAGGCCTACACCATGAAGTATACCCTCCCAATGACATCATCTAGCCGGCTGCACCGCCTGCCACTTCAGTTGGGCAAACTACAGGGAGACAATCAAAAAGTTGATCGATCAAAAAGTTGATTGAAGTGGGTGGAGCCCTTATAAGGGCATTCTTGCAGACCTTCATTAAAACGTCAATATTTGAATAATCAAGTGATGAAATAAACCCAGAACCACAGAATCAGCAAGTAAAAATATGGAACTATGCACAGTATATGAAAGCTACCTTAAAAAAAATGAACTTGTATTCGATGATCTACTGCAATCAACAAATTGATTACGGGCATCTGAAAATTACGGCGGCGATCAACCTTTTGATTGTGCAAACAGCTGGCTAATCAATATATTGCTTATGTTAACTTATACGGGAAATGTTATAATGTTAATGTTCATGTTAATGTTATACTGGAAAAGAAAGCTGAAATCAAATAATATTAATAATTAATCAAAATGGAATCATCTGATAAATAATTAATTCACTAAGAAGCATAACAAATGACCTCAATTCAATGAATTTAGGAAATACTTTTTATTTGTATTCAGAAAAACACAAAGACACAGTCGGTGGATATTGGAACAACACTTTTTTGGTAGATCAATATTTTTTATTTCTTTTCCAACACAAATCTGATGTACATAGGCTTTTTTCAATGTACACAACATGTTTCAGTGTGGTGATGTACCAAAATCAATCAAAATATTGATTACATGCCCATATTGGGGCATCGCTCCGCCCACTTTGATCAACTTTTTGATCGATCAACTTTTTGATTGCCTCCCCCTAGTTTGCCCAACTGACTTGTTCAGGCTCGTCACACTACTTACAGTGTTGTGTACAGCTCTTTCCATGCAAAGTGGGTGTGACGCCTGCCCTACTAGTACCAAGTATTTTACATACCTTTGTCAGCAATCGTTTGTAAGCATTACATTTAATAGGTTACAACATTTGGTGTTACAACATGTAACCTATGTAACGTAATTCTCACAAACGATCGCTGACAGATGTAGAATAGGTACATATTGAAAGTTCCGAGTCTGAACGACATAACTCTTGTGGAGAAAGTCCAGATTTTAACATAATTAAAACTATAACTCCACATTATGTCGTCCCATATCTTTATGATTTATTTAGAACATGTATATATATATATATATATATATATATATATATATATATATATATATATATATATATATATATATATATATATATATATATATATATATATATATATATATATACATATATACATACATACATACATACATACTTACATACATACATACATACATACATACATACATACATACATACATACATACATACATACATACATACATACATACATACATACATACATACATACATACATACATACATACATTTATACATACATACATACATACATACATACATACATACATACATACATACATACATACATACATACATACATACATACATACATACATACATACATACATACATACATACATACATACATACATACATACATACATACATACATACATACATACATACATACATACATACATACATACATACATACATACATACATACATACATACATACATACATACATACATACATACATACATACATACATACATAGATATATATATATATATAT
>JAXIVJ010000303.1:147500-275000 GCA_036785665.1 Chirona hameri | reverse complement strand
AGGTCAAATTTTACAATTTTAGGATTTTGCCCCTGAAACCCCAAAGTATCTCGGAACTGTTATAGGTAAGAAACAAAAACGGAAAAGGCAACCGAAAGGCTCTTGAAAAAAATGCTACCGCCATTGGTGTTCTCAACATTTTAGCTCAGGTCAGGTCTCGGAGTTTAGGCTCCTGAATCCAGAGGCTATAAAAGGTCATACAGACTGTTTTGGCAAACAAGTTTTGAGTTAATAACGTCTTAACCAAGCACGATAGAACAATAACTTTAACGTTATCGTGTGTATCCCCTCAAAGGGCTTCGAATCATATTATTTTTGCAATTGGTTTAAAGGGAAATAATGACCTTTTTCCACTAAAATGGAGTTAGCACTTGAAATCGCCAGACGAGACCAAAATATATTGTAAATTCATCACATTTTGCATGAAAACTTTCCTACCGAAAGATATTTCAAGTTAAAGTTGATAAGCGTTCCACACTTTTAACGACCGGTACTTGCACTATTTCTGACCTTTTGTCAAGTACTTTTGGTCCTCATCAAACTGCGGGCTTTTACCGTATTGTTTTTATACGCAATGGAATGGAAAATATATTGTGCGTTCTGCTTGTTGTGATTATATGCCCGGCGATCTTCTAAAACTCACAGCGATTGGAAAAAGTGGCAATACAATCGGAAGCTCATCGATGCACATCAACGCGGCATAGTTAGTGGTTGCGACCCTCAATTTTTGAAAATCGATTCATTTGTTTTCAACATTAGGAGTTGTGTATAGTTTGTCTGTGGCTGTATATAACACTATGCTTTATTTTATCGTGAAAAATAATAATTTTTCCCAAAAAACTAACGAACAATAACACAAAACTGGCAATAAATCAGAAGCTCATCGATGCACATCGACGGCGACCTATTTAGCGTCGGCGATTTGTTTACAAAGTCATTGTCATGCTTCTCGGCGCACTTAACCATTTGTGCGAGTTGTTCCTGATTATATGCTGAGAAGCGGGTATCATCAGAGGCTATCATCCCATATTCCCGTTTAGTATACCCAAGTCCCGTAGCAAGCTTCGTTAATGACGTAACTGGTGCCATTCTTGTGTAGCATTGCAAAAATATATCTGATTGTGAGTTGAAAGCTAATTAAAGATTTATTATTTTTTTTGAAGTTTTAATTTTCTTGTTAATAATTATTAATAGTATTTTATCACTGTATTTCATAGAAGTGGACACTTCAGAAACCTATGACGTAATAATATTGCATCCAATATGCAGTTCCCGCGCCTTTTGCTACTGTGGCGCAGTGCCGAGTGCTTTGCGAATACTTTTTTGCCTGGGGTTAAAATAATTATACGCCCTTATTTCATTCGAGTTGGTATAGTTTGCATGTTGTTATTCATGACTTATGCTGATAGTCAGTCATGCATCAATGCAGAATTCACGACTGCATCAGCAGTGGACCATTAACATCCATTCCCTTTGGAAGAGTGGACAGCGCTAGAAGGAAAAGGTGGCTAAAGAATTGCAAGGCTGGAACCGAAAATCTCAAACGAGAATATGTATGTTTGCGTCACTTCAGTGATGCACAGAAAGTTTTTGTTGAAGGAAGATCTGCCCTAAAACGTGATGCTGTACCCGACCAGCACATTCCAAGGTATCTGTATTACACTTGATGTTGGTTTTATGTTGATGTACAATTATAGGTATTGGTAGGGAAAACGTCACTTCCATACACAATACTAGGCAGTGTGACGAACCTGAACAAGTGGCAGGCGGTGCAGCCAGCTTGATTACGTCATTGGGAGGGTATACTTAATGGCGTAGGCCTGTTTACTTCTTGATCAGACTTAATGGTGTAGGCCTGTTTACTACTTGATCAGACTTAATGTTGTAGGGCTGTTTACAGGGATTTTACCACACACCCACCATTAGTGATTAGTTAATCCCTATAATATACCTACCAATCGATAGCAAATATCACATTTAGTAAGTATGGATGTCTTTCCAATTTTTTTTGCACTATAACTAATTTTAACTTCAATAATTCATATCTCTCCGCTTCCGTAGCCAAACTTTGTTTACACGCCAGCTGACAACTACAAACCTGGATAGAAGTATAGACAACGTTCACAGCGGCCTGGCTATGATGTCACATAACTTGTTTACGCTGTAGGGTTAGTTTAATGCTGCTCACTAAACCCTGTCATGCTCTCACTAAACCTCTGTTCCTGGCGGAGCGCAGGACTTGTATTTGAGACCGAAGGTCGGCCGCACAGCGGCCTCTACCACAATGTGACCGTGTGCGTCACTCAAAGGTTCACAAAATTATTTACCGGCATCTTCACTCATAAAATAAGTAATTGTTCCAATGACGTCATGGACAATCCTTATTTTTTCCTGTGTATCAGGTATCTTCCTGCTTCGATATATGTATGATATACGATATGTATGCAGACGATCGTGGTGGACAATCAGTTGTGACACCTTCCAGAAATATTTTTGTTTCAACATTGTAGGGTAGGAAACATTCTAAAAAAAACATAAAAGTTATTTAATAGTCAGCGACAACGAACCTCTTCAAGAACCGCCTGGACCACTACTGGGCAGACATCATGTACAATGCGCCAGGATAGGCGACACAATACTGAAGCCAAATATGATCAAAGAAAGCATACCCCTTTGAATTATCCACTGAGGCATAAAAACAATCAAGAGATGTAAAGAGCAGGGCAAGACAGGCATCCTGGTCCTCCTTATAGTCCCATACTATAAGTACAAGTAAGTAAGTAAATAGTAGCCATCCACCGCTACTTGCAGCACTTGAGTGCCAAGCATCCAAGAGACCCAGAGAGGCATGTTTTTGTGCAGGCTCTGCAATGTCTCAGAGCACAGGCTGTCCAGAGCCATGACGCAGGGCTTAGCCGTGCTAGCTGTTGACCCTTCCCAGCTGGATGGATCGTTTCTGGGGCTCGTGCATAGCATTTGTCATGTCAGGGGGCCTGGAACCCACAGTCCCCCCCCCCCCCTCATAGCGTCACCCTGGATATGTATTTGTACTGTATATGCATTATACAATACATGATAAATGGATTTCTTGTGACATGCTTTATGACAAATCATATTTCCACAGCCTATCAGATGAAGGGGAGCCTGCTGCGTTGGACCACCAGGCGAAGCCACTCCTTGTGGTCGATGTGGGGGAGCCTTCTCACTCCAGTGATGTGGAGTCAGTGGCCGCACCAGACGTCCAGGAGCAGCCCCTCCCCGAGGTCGATGTGGAGAAGCCGTCCCACTCTGGTGACGTGGAGGCAGTGCAGCCTCCTACAGCTATTGCCATGTAAGTAATTACAATGTGAAATTTGAGAAAGTTAGTGTTGTATTCCCAGTGTTGTCATTACGAGCGAGCGCGAAGCGCTAGCTCAATCTTCCGTAGTGTAAGGGAAAAATCTGAATATGACCGCCCCCCCCCCCCCCCCCCACCCGACCCGGCACGGCACGTGGCGACGCCTTTGAGAAACTAATATCTCTGCAACCGCAAATCCGATTGACAAGCAGGCTTCCTTGCTGAGCAACCTCATCCAACCTACCTTGTTTGAGACCTGTGCCGACTCACCTGGGTCATTACTAGAGGTGCAGAAAATCCTAAATATTTGGTCACAGCCCCAGTCACGGCCACGGCATGAGCTGCCAAGTCACAGCTTTAGTCACGGCCCTGCAATGCTAACCCTATGGCGCTAGCCTGGCCAGTCACAGCTTCAGTCACGCCGTGACCAGTTCTGGTCACAGCGCTGGGACGCTGGGACCAGAAACTTAAATCTCTAGTCACTACCACTGCGCGTGATTTACGGTGCAGGCATTGTGTCATCGTTTTCAGAACTCAAGTGCATGATTGTCAATATCTTTTTCGAGAAACACTGTTGTATTATGTGAATAAAAAACGTCACCTTGCATTACCATTTTTCCAATCGTCACGAAAACTGTTGAACAAGTGCCTCCTTAACAGTCTGAACATATGCACTTATTAATGTTGCTTGAGAAGCATAATTTGTTTTTAAAACGTTGGTTCATTGTCCAATATCATAACCTGCCGTGCACTATTGCATCATTGTCACCTTGTGCCGGATGAGTTTGCGATGCCGTATTACCTGAACATTTAACCTGTCGTAAGGACAAATCATGCACATAAACATACGCAAATGTATAACGTCGGACTACAATTACAGAAAAGCTGGACCATGTCTCTGCACCACGTGTGTGGCGACCATGGCAAGGGCCACCCGAACGGAGGGGACGTCTTGCTCTCCGAATGCCTGCACGGGGAGCTGACCGAGGATCAACTGGCGGAGGACGCCAAGCGCCAGCTGACCAAGGACGACCCTGCGCACAGCTCCTTACGGAGCGTAATGTTCAGTGCCAAGACAAACCGGCGGGTGGACGGAACATCGACATCGGACCACGGACGCCTTCTAGACAGCCTGCTCCAGCCCTCCACCGCTTCCGGGTGCGGGACCCTGTCCACATGCATGTGGCAGGGTCGTTAGACCCTTATATAGGTAGACTCTAGATATTTTTAAGTAGGCAGATTCAATAGATTGGCAATAGGCCTCCTCCACGGTTTAGGTCCCCTCCAGTCTTTGAGTTAACTTGCAGTTGCCAACACGCTCTGTCGTGTGTGGCAAATTAACGTAATCAGTTAGAACCTATCCTTCCTCCTCCTCTGAGCCACGACGATGGCTACCCCCCCCCCCCCCCCCGGACCCCCCCCCCCCCCACCCCCCCTCAGGGGTCTTCCGGCGCGCGTCCGCGTGCCCCCCTGGACGGTCCCCCTCCCAGCCCCCTTCAGGGGCCCCGCCCGCCCCGTCCAGGGGCCTGGCTGTCGCCGGACTCCCGTCCCCCCGACCCACCCGACCCCCTTCAGGGGTCTCCCCCTCCCGTCCCGGCGCGCGGCCCCGAGCCCCCCCCCCCCCGGACGGTCCCCCTGGACCCCCCGGCTTCCCTCAGGAGCCTCGCCCGGACCGACCCGGTACTTGCCCCCCCCCCCCCCCCCCAACACCTCCCCACCCGACGGGCCTGCTCTCATCCTCATTCAGAGGAAGGACGGAGTGCACATGCGGCACTCCAACCCGTTCGCGGTGCGCCGCCAACTGGTCGCCCTCTGCGGAGAGGTGGCCAGCGCGCGCTCCATCCGTTCCGGCGCTCTGCTGGTTCAGACCCTGTCTGGCCAGCAGACTGCCACCCTCCTAGCCATCCCGTCTTGCATGGACAAGGCTTGTGAGGTGACGGCCCCCGACCACATGAATTCCTGCCAGGGATTCATCCTGTGCCCCGAAGTCAGCAATCTGACTGAGTCCGTGCTCCTCCAAGAGCTCGTGACTCAGGGGGTGACAGAAGTGGTCCGGATGCGGTCTAAGCGACCAGGCCCCAACCCCATGGTCCGGCTGCGTTTCCGGGGCGTAGCTCCCGGAACGTCTCTACTGCGGCTGCATAGTAGTCGCAGTCAAGGAGTGGACCCAAGGGCCTCTGCAGTGCAAAGCCTGCTGGCGGTTCGGCCACCACCAGCGTCAGTGCCACGCCCCCCATTCCATCTGCGGGAAGTGCGCCGAGACGCACGACACAGCTCAATGTGTCGGTGGCGACACCGCAGCCACTCGCTGCGTGTCGTGCGGGGGGTCCCCACCCCGCATGGTTCCGAGACTGCCCTGCCCGAGCGGCAGCCGCCGAGAAGACCCGGGCCCGCAAGGCGGCCCCCCCCCCCACCCCACCTCCCATCCCAGCGCTGGCCCCCAGCGTCTGGCCCCTGCTGCCCCCATCCCACCGAACCCCATCCGCGCCCCCCCCCCCCCGGTCGGACCTCAAGTGTGTCCACCCCACCGGTGCCACCGCCTGCCCCGACACAGCGGCAGTGTGCACCCCCCACCGACGGCAGAGCAGGCCGAGTCCCACCCCATCTCAGCCGAGTCCCTTCTGGACTCTGGCAGTGCCCCAGCGGCACCCACTCCCACCCCCGCCGAATCTCTGGCGGAGTCCCCGGTCGAGTCCTCTGAGGAGGACTCTGACGCCTCTCTAATCAGAGCCGTCACCCGCCAAGTCCCAAACTCCCACCCTCCTCCCCTCTCTGAAGACAGTCGGGACCTCACCCTCTCCCCGCCATCCCTCCCCTCCCCCCTCCCGGCTCCCTGAGGAGAGTTTGACCCCCTCCCCGCCATCCCGGCCACTCTCCCGCCCTGCCTTGCCAAGGTCAAAGAGACAGGAGAGTCCCTCCCCCCACAGCTCTGAGCGTAACCGCTACCGCCGCAACCTGAGACGGTTCAAACAAATAAGTAACATCCAATAAAATACTTCATTAAGTCATTTTTGACTGCCTGTTAAATCATGTTGCTGCTGACGTGGGGTTGCTGGCTGCCGGTGTCTTGTTGCGGGGGTCCCCTGCTGGATCGGCCGCGCGGCGAAGGGTTCTATTCGTTGCGTGGCTGATTTGGCGGGGGATTTCTGCGATGGGACGCCGATGGTTGATGTGCGGTTTTGCGTTGGCGGCGGCATGATTCCCTGCCAAATCAGTCTCGCAACGAAAGGTTCCATTGGAATTCGTTGTTCATTTCTTAACGTAACGCTCCTCCCAACCCTCCTCCCCCTTTACTCCGCTCCTGCCAGAGCCGAGTAATTGAACACCCGCCCCTGATCACAGATCCCGATGCTGCGCTGCGGCGCGTGGCCGCTGCGCTGCGGTGCAGTGTCCACTCCACTGCGCTGCGGTGCGGTGTCCGCTGCGCTGCGGTGCAGTATCCACCCCGTCCCATGCACTGCGGTGCAGTATTCGCAAACTTTTTTACTTCATGACTCCCATCCCGAGTTAAACACAACTCCCTGTTAAATCATGTTGCTGCTGATGTGGGGGTTGCGTGTTGACTGCCGGTGTCTTGTTGCGGGGGTCCCCTGCTGGATCGGCCGCGCGGCGAAGGGTTCTATTCGTTGCGTGGCTGATTTGGCGGGGGATTTCTGCGATGGGACGCCGATGGTTGATGAGCGGTTTTGCGTTGGCGGCGGCATGATTCCCTGCCAAACCAGTCTCGAAACGAAAGGTTCCATTGGAATTCGTTGTTAATTTCTTAACGTAACCCTCATCCCCCCTTGCCGAGTAATTGAACACCCGCCTCTGATCACAGATCCCGATGCTGCGCTGCGGCGCGGTGGCCGCTGCGCTGCGGTGCAGTGTCCACTCCACTGCGCTGCGGTGCGGTGTCCGCTGCGCTGCGGTGCAGTATCCACCCCGTCCCATGCACTGCGGTGCAGTATTCGCAAACTTTTTTACTTCAAGACTCTCATCCCGAGTTAATCACACTTCTTTATGATTTTCTTCATATAACACGATTCAGGGGCGGATCCAGGATTTTCTAAGGCAGGGGGCTTCAGGCCTGAGGGCGGCATATTTCCTCGGTGACGGGGGCGGCATGGTGCCTTCCGAGGGCGGCATAATGCCTTCCGAGGGCGGCGATGTACCTTCCGAGGGCGGCATAATGCGTTGTGAGGGCGGCAAGATGTCTTCTGAGGGTGCCAGGGTGCCTTCCAAGAGTGCTACGATGCTTTTGGTAGACGCAAGGGCGCCCTGGCGGCCTCCCGAAAACGCTACGGCGCCTTTGGCGCCGGCAAATCCTATACAAAAATGGCGCCGCGGCGCCCTCGGGCATCCCGGCGCCGGGATGCCCGGGGGCGCCGTTTTCTAAGGCAGGGGGCTTCAGCCCCTACGGCCCCCCTGGATCCGCCACTGACACGATTATAACTAATTGATAGGTCTCCTCTTAGATTATCTCTACCAAACACGTTTAGCTAAACAAATATAACGGGTTTTTGGCCCTGCGCATTTCTGGCCCACCGCGCAGGTTTTTTCCCCTTTGCCTTAGACGCTGGGTTTTTTATTATTCAGGATTTTTCGCCCAGCTAAATACACCCCACAACCAGGTCTCGCCGAGGCGCCGGAGCCAGGGAGACTGGCAACAGTCTCCCGTTGTTGCAATGACGGCACCCCCACGGCTCCATCAACACTGACACTGTACAAGTGTATTGTAATAAAAATATGTATGTATGTGTGTCTCGTGTTTTACTTATTTTTGACCTTGAACGAAATACTTAACGTTATGCTAGATATTATATTTACTTTGAACAATAAATTTTCTGGGTTCACATAAACCGGTTTACGTAATTAATTAACGTAAAATAGCTACCCTATTCCTTTGCTTGCTCGGGTTCACATACACCGATTAACGTAACTCTTTGCCTGGCAAATTGCCAGAAGTAATTTCCCAAACCCGGGAAATGGCTATAGGCCGGTCCGGGTAAAAAAAAACGGGTGGACGGCGTCTTGCTTTTCCGACACACCGGAGCTCTGGAGTCGTACCACAGCACCACGCTGGCCTACACGCCGAAGCGGGTGCATTTCGAGTAAGCTAGCGTACATGGCAACTGACAAATCCGTGCCTCGTCATACAGTCGGTATCATAACTGATACCAGTAATCGAATTTCGTTTTTCCTCTACTGGCACCAAAACTACTCATTAGTCAATCTCACATCGTTTGGTCAATCAAAGTTGTATCATTGTATAATGTATATTGGTGTTTTGTGAATCCAGTATTGCAGGACAATCCATAGGAAAACAGTTATGTTCAAGTTAATGGCTACATCAAGAAAATTGATATTTTTCCTCTTGTGTGTTTGTAGGCAGCCGATGTTCGAGACGCGCAAGGCGATGTCCGCCATTGACCATGACGCCCACGTCATGACGCTTCACCGAAGGCAGCTGTTGGACAGCGATGGCGAGCAGATGTGAGTAGCAATCAGTGCGTGTGCGTGTACGTATGCGTGTGCGGAGTGCGTGGGATTGTGCGTGTGTGTGTTGTGTCGCGCGCGTGCGCAGTGTGTATGTAGCCGTCAGCACGTTTTGTTTGATCTGCTGTGGTCGCTGTTCCGTACATGTAAATTCCAGTGATCAACTTGTAACTTCATTGTGATTTATTGCAACTCTACTGATAATTATTATTTCATTGTAGGTTCACGACCAAGTACAGCCGAGCCCAGCGCAAACACGTGCTCGTCAAGCGAGAAGAGAAAAAGTCATACCAGTATGTCCGGGGGATGCTGGAGGCGATGGTGGAACGGCGTGCCACGGCAACGTTGACGGCACCGGCAGTGAAGGGCCGGTATGTCAACCCAGCCACAGGCGCTACTGCGGAGCAGAAGAAGCTGCTCTTGGGCGAACGTGCGCGTCATACGCGTTTCTAAGCAGCTGCCACTCGTCGCACGCATCTGCTCTGATGACTAGCACGCCTCTGCTCGCTCGCCTCTGATCTGACGCTGGGAATCGCCTTCTGCCGCCGACTGGGAAAACGGACAGGCCACGGCGCGCTGGCAGACGGCCCCGCCGCCGCTCCTCAACCTAGCCGTCGCCGACGTCAGCGACGGCCTCAACCACGGCGCGCGTCTCCTGCAGAAGACCGGCTCGCACGCCAGCTCCGGGTTCGAGTCACATAGCTCCGACTCGGACCTGGGCCCGCGCCGCGCGCCTGGCACCGTCCGTCCGGTGCACAGTGTCTTCAAGACAGCCTTCAAGACCATGCTGAAGCTGAACTACGCGGCAGTGGGCGGTCAGCTGGACAAGCTGAGCGTGCGAACCGAGCTGCGTCGTCCCGCCGCCGCCGCTGCCACCACCTCCTCGGCGTCGACGCTGCGCGCGCACCGGGACCGTTCGAGCGAGCGGCAGCTGGCAGGGGCTGGCAGCAGCGGCCTGCCGCTGGTCCTGTGGACGAGCTGATGCGGGGAGCCGACGAGCTGGGCGGAGCTACACGCCGTGGCAGCCGCGAGGCGGCGAGCTCTCGTTCTACGCCGCCGCCGAGGTACTCAAGGACGCGGCCGCGCTCAGTTGCGTCGCTAGTAAGAAGCACCCCCTCGCGGCCGCTGCCGCCGGCGACGACTTCGGCGTATTGAACTCGTGCTTCCAGCCCGAGCCGCAGCCGCAGATTCTAAGCTCCCCGAGGGGACAGTGTTTACCCGGTGCTGCGTCGCGCGGTCGCCGCTTGCATGCTGGATGAGGTGTTGTACGTGGCAGTGTCAGTGACGCCGCTGACAGGCTCGGCCGCCACGCCCCTGGTCGGCGTGGGAAGCGAGTGGCCCGCTGGATGCCGTGCCGCTGCCGCCACCGCGTCTGCCGCGGTGGTCCCTGCCCGGGCGATGGGCTGCGCGGCGGCCGGTGGCTGGTCCCAGTTGGCACTCTGGTCTGCTTGCTCCGCCTCCTGTGGCCTGGCCGTGCGGTCCCCGTGTTGGACGTGGTTCGACCCGGCGGCGGTCCCGAATGTCGCGGCGCCGACTCGCAGTAGCAGCTGTGCTCGCTGCCAGACTGCGTGTCGCGGCCGGCCGGCGGCTGCTCGACTCTGGGGTCACCAGAGTGTGCCTTATATTTCAGCTGAGATGCCTTGTGTGCGGTGTGTGTGGTATGCCATCGTAGGTTAGTAGGTATGTTCTGAGATGCTCATACTTGAATGCTGCTGTCATGACATCATGTACAATGCCGTCGTTGTGTGTATCGTTGCACTGTGCTGCATAGTATTTCGTAAATAAATTTGAATCGCTCTCTAAAACAATGACATACTACTGTACCGTCCATTGAACGAATGCATTAACAGGATAAGTAGCCATCAGGTTCAATTGTGCTTGAACTTAATTAGATCTCGTGATGAACTGTTAGTGTGAATAACAAACATGAATAACACGAAACACGAGAAGAAAAAACCACGATTACATTAGCACGATACATTGTTGTATCTGTGAATGTGCGAATTTGTACATTAAGTCACCATCCAGTTCAATTGCTTTCCGGTATGACATGTTGATGTCATAAGCAATGATAACGTCAGACAATGGAGAAAACAAGTCGGTTATGTATTCTGGATTCAGATCTGGGATTCGTTGAAGAGCAGTGAAACTAGCGACGAGCAAATACATTTGTTGGTTTGTACTAAATAGCAATTAAAACGCCTTGTATGCGTCTGATAAGCGGACGCTTTCAAGCTAGTAAATGTTAATACGGTTTATAATGCTACTTTAGATCAACAAATATGTATTAAAAAAAAATCAAAGATTTAGATTACATCCATTTCAGTGTCATTTCAATATGAAAATAGTTCCTGGGAAATGTAATTATAAAACTGAATTCCGCAATGATCGATGTTGCTGTAAAAGATAACATTTATAGGCAACGGGATAAAACACCAGATATTACAGTATCACCACGCCCACCAGTCCCTGAGGTTCGGCGACAACTTATTATTGACGAAACGCCATAAAACGTCCATAAGGTGGGTCTTGGTTATAGATGAGATGACCGCCGCGGCGCTTCATCTTGACAGGAGCTCCTGTGAACATACAACGTGAACCCATTGTTACTGACAACTGTTTCAGCATTCTACGGCGACACAAAGTCATAGCTTGCATCAATCCTGTTTTAAATTATATTTCAAAACAACCATCATGTCATTGCCTTGTTACGTTGTCACATATTTAATTGTTTTTAAATATAGTGTGCTAGGGACTGTAACGATCCTGCGTGTATTGTATCACCAGCCAGACTCCCCTGCGACCTTGTACAGCGGCCGATGTCACTGCGGCCGGTCACGTTCATATACCCGTGCCCCGGCGGCGGCGGGCGGCGGGCGGCGGCGGCGCGGCACAATCCGTAGCGCACGCGGGGCTCCAGGGCGGCTCACATACGTGTGCCCCTAGCCAGGTCACTACAGATCACTACACTCCCTCTTCCTCAATTGCACAATTAATAACCAAACAACGAGTATGATCTAAATTATCAGCAGCCGGCCTGATAAAAATCAGGTGGCTCTCGGACCCTTGTCGATCGCCGCAAGGACGGCTCCACAGATGTCGCCACCCCCTGCTGCTCTGCTCGAGCATGCGAACTCGGCTCCTCCGGCGTGGCCGACGACCGAGCGACGGTCGGCGGCTGCGGCGGCACCACTCCGTGGTGCGCTGGTCGAGCAGGCGTCCCAGGCTGACCCGGCCACGACCGAACGACGGTCGGCGGCTGCGGCGGCACCACTCCGTGGTGCGCTGGTCGAGCAGGCGTCCCAGGCTGACCCGGCCACGACCGAACGACGGTCGGCGGCAGTGACGGTGGCGGTGACGGTGGCGACACGTCGCGGCGTTCTCCGTCATGCGGCCTCGGCAGAACTGCGGCGTCAGGCTGCGGCCGTGCGGGCAGCTCCTCGGGATCGTCCCACGGTGTGACGTTCCCCTCAGTCGACCGCCGGCTTCTCAGCTGGTCTCCGTGTCGTCTCCAGATCCTACCGTCACACAAACGGACAATGTAAGACACAGGTCCATCGGTCCCGATTATGCACCCAGGCACCCACTGCAGTAACCCAACGCCGTAGTTTTTTGCAAACACATTATGTCTCCCACTTGTAGTTTCCGATACTGAGCTGTTCGATCAAAGTACCTTCTCTGCTTGTTTTGCTGCTGAAGTACCGTGTTACTTATATCAGGGAACAGCAAATCTAACCTCGTGCGGAGTTTGCGGCCTGTCATCAGCTCAGCTGGCGTTACCCTCGTCGTTAAATGCGGCGTTGTGCGTTGTCTCATCAGCCACCTGCTGAGCCTGAGGTCTCATGATCCACCCTTAGCTGACTCTCTCTGCAAAGCTAACTTGACTTCCTTCACTGCTCGCTCGGCCAGGCCATTGCCCTGACTGTGGCGGGGGTCAATAGTGCGATGAGCAATGCCATTGTCCCTCACAAACTGTTGAAATTCAGCCGATGTAAAAGTTGTTGCGTTGTCTGTACACAGCATGTCAGGCAAGCCCCATCTTGCAAACATTGCTCGGAATTTGCCGATAGTTGGAGTCGTTGCGATACTGTACATGACCTCTGCTTCAATCCACTTAGAATGGCTATCCACTACCACAAGCACATATTTGCCTTTCTCTGGTTCTGCAAAATCGGCATGAATTCGGGACCATGCTTTTCCAGGCCACGGCCATGGATGTAACTCACGATGTGGAGGCGAGTCACGACTCTCCTGACAGGCAGCACACTCTCTGACGACCGCTTCAACGTCTTGGTCGATGCCGGGCCACCAGACGATGCTCCTCGCCAACGACTTCATTCTCCCGATGCCAGGATGACCGACGTGCAGCTCCATTAGCACAGCTCCTCTGGCAGCATCTGGCATGACAACCCGATGACCCCACAACAGCACACCCGCCGTTATAGACAGTTCATCCTTTTTAGCCACAAAGGCTCTTAGGAAGTCAGGGACTTCAGCAGGCCAACCTCCGAAGTGTACTAAACGCATGACCTTTGACAAAATTGGATCCCGGCTAGTTAGCTTTGCCACTTCTTTAGCGTCTAACCATCCTTGATCTACCAGCAACACCAATTCTTCAGGCTGAACCCCTGTTAGTTCGGCATCTAGCCAGTCCTGGTCCGCTTGAAGCACTAGTTCTTCCGGCTGCGCTCCTTCAATGTAGGGACAAGGCAGCCTACTCAGTGCATCTGCATTAGCAATGTCGTGAGTTCGCTTAAATTTAATGCAGTAATTGTACCCAGATAACTTCAATGCCCACCGTCTGATCCTTCCTGATGCCATCTCTGGCAACGCGTCGTGCTGCCCAAACAGTTTGACGAGCGGCTTATGATCTGTGACGAGGAAGAAGGGACGAACTACCCCGCACAGATACTGATGGAATTTTGTAATTCCCATGACAACGGCCAGACCTTCTCTCTCAATCTGACTGTACTTTTGCTCTGCCATTGAAAGTCTCCTTGAAGCAAAAGCTATGGGCACCTCCCTGCCGTCGGAATCAACGTGAGCCAGTACTGCTGCAACTCCCTTGCATGAAGCATCAGTGGTAAGTACCAGCTGTTTTCCCGGATCAAAATGAACCAACAACGTGTTTGAGGCCAACGATTGCTTCACAGCACAGAAGCTCCTTTCTTGTGAGGGTCCCCAAGTCCAGTCTGACCCCACTTTCAACAGATCTTATAATGGTGACAAAACATGAGCACGGTGAGCTATGAATCGTGAGTAGTATGTAACAAGCCCAAGGAAGGACTTGAGTTCACCGACGTTAGCCGGCCGTGGGGCATCAACGATGGCTTTCACCTTGTCAGTAGTTGGCCGAATTCCCTCTCTGCTCAATCGATGTCCAAGATATTCCACACTGTCCTGGAAGAAGGCGCACTTGCTCTCGCGGACGCGCAGACCCGCGACCTCCAGACGCCTGAAGATGGTCTCCAGCACTCTCCAGTGTTCTTACTCTGAATCGCTGCCCACGAGAACGTCATCAAGGTAAACAACGACATCAGGCAGCCCACTCAGAACACGCTCAATTTCCCTCTGGAAAACTCCAACAGCACAGTTAACTCCGAACGGCAGTCTGGAATACTGTAGTAAACCGCGAGATGTGTTGATAGTGAGTATATCTCGTGAATCTCTGTGTATCTTGATTTGGTTGTAAGCTTGAGCCAAATCAATTTTTGACCACACTTTCTTCGGCCCTAGTTTAGCAAACATTTCTTCAGTTTTGGGCAGTGGAAATTTGTCAAGTTTGACGGCCCTGTTAGCGGTCAGTTTAAAGTTTGCACAGACCCGAATCCGCCCATCTGGGCGCACTACTGGTACAATGGGGGCCGCCCAGCAGCTGTCCCGAACAGGAACCAGCACCCCACTTTTTACATCTGCATCCAACTGTTCTTCTACTTTTTGTTTGTATGCAAACGGCAATGAGCGTGCCTTGAAAAACGTAGGCACGACATTTCTATCAATATCCAGTCTTACTTCAACACCTTTTAACGTGCCCAGCCCCTCACGGAACACGGTGCCATACTTGCTTTTCAGCCGCTGTAGAGGTGAAGTCCTCAGGGCGTGTACCTCAGACCAGCAGATCTGCATCTTCTCCAGCCAGTTCCGACCCAGGAGACACGGGGCCGATCCTTTGACGACCACCACCGGTAGTTGCCTGTGTAGCCGACCTTTGTGTGTCACATCAGTGTAAAATTCACCAAGCACAGGTATGACGTTGCCCGTGAACGACTTCAATTTGATTGCACTGGCTGTCAGATTAGGACGATTTTGAAAACGAAGGTACGTATGCTCATCAATCAAAGTCACGCCAGCCCCTGTATCCAACTCCATGTTGACCGGCGTGTTACATATCTGAACAGGACACCAAATTGGTGGCGAGCTCACCTGGGCACGGTTCACCATGTACACAGGATGACTCGGGTCCGATATGTTTTCAAATTGAACCAATTCTTCCTCCCCTTGAGCTTCGGACACCCCCTGGTGATGAACTGCAGATCCTTGCTGACGGCAACATCTTGAAATGTGACCCATACGACCGCACTTGTAACATTTAGCCGACTCAAATCTGCATCTCCCACCATGCCGGTTGCCACAGCGCCAGCAGGCCTGACTGTACTCAGCTGCATCAGATGATCTTGGTGCTTGCCTGGCTCCTGTTGTGGTGCTCCTGTCTGTCCTCCCAGGCCCGCTGTCCACCCGGTGAGCAGCAGCCACCTCTCCACTGAAACAAGAAGCCTCCCTCTGCACTGCCTCCATCGCTTTGGCCTGCTGCAACGCAGATTCAAGAGTCAGGTCACACTTGCTCAACAGTTCCTGTTGACATTTTGTGTCTTTCATTCCACATACTAATTGGTCCCTCAAAGCTGTGTTCAAATAATCACCGAAGTGACATTCCTTAGCCATTTTCCTCAGCGCTGCAACATATTCAGCCACGGACTCATTCACCTGCTGCATTCGCTTGAAAAATTTGAAACGTTCAGCTATTTCTACGCTTTGAGGCTTGAAATGCAGAAGCAACTTGTCCCGAATCTCGGCCAAGGAAGCACTGCCAAGACTCGTAGGGTGCAATAGGTCCTTGATCTTATAAAACGTGACATGTCCTACTGTCGAGAGAAAAACGGCCTTGATTCGTTCTGCGGAGGAAATTCCATTTGCCTCGCAATAGAAATCAAAGCGTTCCAAATAGCTTCCGATTTCCTCCACGCCAGGATTGATTCACCCAGAGCTCCGTGTACCATACTTGCGTTTCGTCCAGCTCCAGCTCTTCCTCTCTCTCTCTCTCTCTGCTTGAGTAAGATCCTCGTCGCCACTGTAACGATCCTGCGTGTATTGTATCACCAGCCAGACTCCCCTGCGATCTTGTACAGCGGCCGATGTCACTGCGGCCGGTCACGTTCATATACCCGTGCCCCGGCGGCGGCGGGCGGCGGGCGGCGGCGGCGCGGCACAATCCGTAGCGCACGCGGGGCTCCAGCGCGGCTCACATACGTGTGCCCCTAGCCAGGTCACTACAGATCACTACAGGACTTTGTAGACTAGACGTCTCAATCGGTGAAAATCGTGCAAGATTTACATAAGGCATCATCATAGGCGCGATATGACCAAAATAATATTGTAGAATGAGCCTTGAAACGAGAAAAAAAAACACATTCAATGGACTAGTGGAAATACTTCGATCAATAGAATACGTGTAAATGGTGACTTTCCAAAAGTTACCTATACATAAATGCTTGATATAATCCAGTCAAATGGGACTACGTCAGCTGTACGTTGTATACTTATATTGTGAGAATTATCGCATCATGTTGAAACTATCCACATTTATCTTAGTACAGAATAACTATGCACGTTATTCAATATTTAAAAATACAACTTACACAGCGGCACCTCGCGAAATCCCGTGTAGATCCCGCTGGGGCTGAGTATTTCCGCCGTATGGCAGCGACGGCGCACGCCGGCACTACTCTTCAAGTCGTGGTATTATGGACAAAAACGGATTATTTGCAGCATTTCATGGACCTCGACGAAATCGTGGACCGAAAAATGCCCATGATTTTCAACTGAACCTATGAGTCAATCTGTGGACGGCGAATATCTTCTTTAATTAAACCGGAATTCATGGACATCCCAACTGACCGCAGCGTTGTCCCCGATTTGCGCACTCTCGGAAGCGTTCAGTTTTTTAGTTCCAGATTCGTACTTTCAGATGGCAGCATATTCGTTTTTGTTACGCGCTTTCTGATTGGCTGATTGAAATGTCCATAAAATTACGCGAAATTCCCGTGACGTCACGAAACTACAATCAGCTAGCGTGGGAACGTGCCAGAAAGCGCGCCCCAGAAGGATTTCGTACGGAATGGTCAGTAAGCTGACGGGAGCCGAGCGGCGCGTTTGTGTTGTGTGATTATTTTGTATTGTGTGATAATCGCGGCGTTCTGCAGAGGGGAAAAGGAAACATGGTGAAAAGGAAGAGAAAGGTAGGTGGTAAGCAACGGTTACTCTGTGCTTTCTGGTCACTCTACTCTTTCTGACTTATGTGTGTGCTTCGACTCTCAGCTGGTACCTTGTCCCACCCAGCGCAGTAGGCCTTACACCCTCACGTATCACATATCAATCAAATTTGGCATACAATGATTATTGGAGGACAGTATTCCGCTGACACGAAATTACCAGTAACAGCTCGTGGTCCCCAAAGTATCTGAGGCCATAGGCGTAACCACCTTCCGAAAGTAGGGGGGATGTGGGGAGACAGAGGCACTTTGTAGTCGATTCTTTCCATGCAACGCCCATAGGCGTAATGTTAAAATCCTAAAATGTTTGGGGGGACGCGTCCCTCCGTCCCCGGTGGTGGTTACGCCCCTGCCTGAGGCCCATGTCCGGAAGTTGATACGAGTGAAGCGACTTGAGTCTAGTAAAACAAAACAAACTTGGATATAAATTACAAGCAAGCATACGAGCTGGGTGGGACTGGGGACCATACTCCATTATTCGGTCATATCTTTGGTTAAATTATATCTTTAATGATCACAATTCGAAGGTAGATAAAGACTAGAGGAGCTTTAATAAATACCTACTCCCTATGCAGAGCAAATTCGCATAAGGGGGTGGGTTTCGTTGAAGACTTGGTTTAAGCTTCACTACCCCTCCCACATTTTCCCATGACGATGATGTCCTTTCATGTCTGTAACAAATGAAATAAGCCGTTGAAGTTTGCAGTTAATGTATGCAATCAGACCAATTAACGGCCAATCTCAGGCGTGCGGATTAGTCTTCGTGGGGTGCAGACGTTCCTTCCGCGATAGCTCTCCTCGCATTTCGCTTCGGTCCTGCCACTGAATTGTCAGTCAGGCTATCCCTTTCTGTGCAAAATTCATAAGTATTTTCTAAACTCTAACGTGGTTCACCGGTCCGAAATTCCCGCGGCCGCCCGCCACCTTGGAGCCCGACGGCTGTGAGCATCACGCCACCGCGCTGCTTCGCGCTGATTGGCCCTCGCCGGTCACGTGTTTCTGACGTCGCCGCGCTCGCTTTTTTTTTTCTTTTCTTTTTTACCCGGACCGGCCTAAAGCCATATCCCGGGTTTGGGGAAAGTACTTCTGGCAATTTGCCAGGCAAAGAGTTACGTTAGTCGGTTTATGGGAACCCGAGCAAGAAAGGGAATAGGGTAGCTATTTTACGTTAAGTGAATTCTTCACAGTAAATCTAAAGTCTATCTTACGTTAAGTATTTCGTTCAAAGTCAAAGTTAAAATAAAACACGAGACACATACATACACAATATATTTCATACACACACAGAGCAGAATACTTGTACAGTGTCAGAGTTGATGGAGCCGTGGGGTGCCGTCATTGCAACAGCGGGAGACTGTTGCCAGTCTCCCTAGCTCCGGCGCCTCGGCGAGACCTGGTTGTGGGGTGTGTTTAGCTGGGCGAAAAGTCCTGAATAATAAAAAACCCAGCGTCTATAGCAAAGGGGAAAAACCTGCGCGGTGGGCCAAAAATGCGCAAGGCAAAAAACCCCTGTTATATTTGTTTAGCTAAACGTGTTTGGTAGAGATAATCTAAGAGGGGACCTATCAATACAAGATAACTATCACCTAACAGTGTAAAAAAGATTGACAGGGTGGATACTGCACCGCAGCGCAGTGGACACTGCACCGCAGCGCAGCAGCCACCGCACCGCGGCGCAGCATCGGCGTGTGATCTGGTTTGGCAGGGAATCATGCCGCCGCCAACGCAAAATCGCACATCAGCCATCGGCGTCCCATCGCAGAAATCCCCCGCCAAATCAGCCACGTCACAAGGAGCCACGGCCAGAAACCCTCGCCGCGGGGCCGAGATCCAGCAGGGCGCCCCCGCAACAAGACACCGGCAGCCAACGCGCAACCCCACGTCGGCAGCAACATGATTTAATATACAGCACCGCAGCGCAGCGGACACCACACCGCAGCGCAGTGGAGTGAGCACCGCACCGCAGCGCAGCGGCCACCACACCGCAGCGCAGCATCGGCATATATTATCAGGGGCGGGTGTTCAACTACTCGGCTTTGGCAAGAGCGGAGTAGAGGTGAGAGGAGGGTTGGGAGGAGCATTACGTTAAGAAATGAACAACGAATTCCAATGGAACCTTTCGTTGCGCGACTGATTTGGCAGGGAATCATGCCGCCGCCAACGCAAGACCGCACATCTACCATCGGCGTCCCATCGCAGAAATCCCCCGCCAAATCAGCCACGCAACGAATTTCGCCGCGCGGCCGAGATCCAGCAGGGGGCCCCCGTAACAAGACACCGGCAGCCAACACGCAACCCCACGTCGGCAGCAACGTGATTTTAACATAATTTAACATGCTGCACCGCAGCGCAGCGGACACTGCACCGCAGCGCAGCAGCCACCGCACCGCGGCGCAGCATCGGCGTGTAATCTGGTTTGGCAGGGAATCATGCCGCCGCCAACGCAAAATCGCACATCAGCCATCGGCGTCCCATCGCAGAAATCCCCCGCCAAATCAGCCACGTCACGAACAGCGCCGGCCATTCGCCGCGCGGCCGAGATCCAGCAGGGGGCCCCCGCAACAAGACACCGGCAGCCAACCCGCAACTCCCGCGTCAGCAGTAACTTGATTTAACAGTTAGTCAGGAAGTTATTTCTGACTGGTTTGGCAGGGAATCATGCCGCCGCCAACGCAAAACCGCACATCAACCATCGGCGCCCCATCGCAGAAATCCCCCGCCAAATCAGCTACGCAACGAACAGCCAAGCCATAACCATTCGCCGCGCTACCAATCCAGCAGGGGGCCCCCGCAACAAGACACCGGCAGCCAACACGCTACCCCACGTCGGCAGCAACCTGATTTAGCGACCAATTTGACAGGGAATCATGCCGCCGCCAACGCAAAACCGCTCATCTACCATCGGCGTCCCATCTCAGAAATCCCCCGCCAAATCAGCCACGTCACGAACAGCGCCGGCCATTCGCCGCGCGGCCGAGATCCAGCAGGGGCCCCCGCAACAAGACACCGGCAGCCAACCCGCAACTCCCGCGTCAGCAGTAACCTGATTTAACAGTTAGTCAGGAAGTTATTTCTGACTGGTTTGGCAGGGAATCATGCCGCCGCCAACGCAAAATCGCACATCAGCCATCGGCGTCCCATCGCAGAAATCCCCCGCCAAATCAGCCACGTCACGAACAGCACCGGCCATTCGCCGCGCGGCCGAGATCCAGCAGGGGGCCCCCGCAACAAGACACCGGCAGCCAACCCGCAACTCCCGCGTCAGCAGTAACTTGATTTAACAGTTAGTCAGGAAGTTATTTCTGACTGGTTTGGCAGGGAATCATGCCGCCGCCAACGCAAAACCGCACATCAACCATCGGCGCCCCATCGCAGAAATCCCCCGCCAAATTAGCTACGCAACGAACAGCCAAGCCATAACCATTCGCCGCGCTACCAATCCAGCAGGGGCCCCCCGCAACAAGACACCGGCAGCCAACACGCTACCCCACGTCGGCAGCAACCTGATTTAGCGACCAATTTGACAGGGAATCATGCCGCCGCCAACGCAAAACCGCTCATCTACCATCGGCGTCCCATCTCAGAAATCCCCCGCCAAATCAGCCACGTCACGAACAGCACCGGCCATTCGCCGCGCGGCCGAGATCCAGCAGGGGGCCCCCGAAACAAAACACCGGCAGCCAACACGCAACTTCCACGTCAGCAGCAGCACAATTTAACGGTTAGTCAGAAACAACTGAATGAAGTATTTGTTGGAGGTGATTTATTATTTCTTGTTGAACCGTCTCAAATTGCGGCGGTAGCGGTTACTTTCAGAGGGGCTGGGGTGGGGGGGGGGCTATCCGGTATTATAGGGCGAGGGAGCTGGGAAGGAGGGTGGGGGGGAGGGGAGGGATGGCGGGGAGAGGGACCGACTGTCTTCAGAGAGAGGAGGAGGGTGGGAGTTTGGGAGTTGGCGGGTGACGGCTCTGATTAGAGAGGCGTCAGAGTCCTCAGCGTCAGCGTCAGCGTCAGCGTCGGAGGACTCGACCGGGGACTCCGCCAGAGATTCGGCGGGGGTGGGAGTGGGTGCCGCTGGGGCACTGCCAGAGTCCAGAAGGGACTCGGCTGAGATGGGGTGGGGCTCAGGTTGCCATAGCAACGCTAGCAACTGAAGCCATTGCACTCTCAAGCCGTGGTATTATGGACAAAAACGTGTTATTTCTAGCATTTCATGGACCTCGACGAAATCGTGTACCTAAAAATGTCCATGATTTTCAAAGGGGACCAAAGGGGCAAATCGGGGACAGCGCTGCGGTCATTTGGGATGTCCATTAATTCCGGTTTAATTAAAGAAGATAATCGCTGTCCACATATTAACTCATAGGTTATTTGGAAATCATGGACATTGGTCCACGATTTCGTCGAGGTCCATGCAATGCTGCAAGTAACCCGTTTTTGTCCATAATACTACACGACTTGGAAAGTGCAATGGCTTCCGTTGCTAGCGTTGCTAGGGCAACCTGGCCGGCGTCCTGCCACGCATGCGCCCTGGGTACGAAAAAATGTGGCCAGGGCCCTGATCGATGTATGTCAGCACGTTTGTCAGCACCAATCACGGCCCAGTATTCTGCCTGCCTACCAATCACGACCCAGTATTCTGTCTACGTCATGCAGGCAGAATGACATGACCACAAAGATAGGACATCTCAGGCCATGCTGACACACATCGATCAGGGCCCTATTTTCTGCCGGTCGGCGGCAGGCGAGCGCAGCGACGTCAGAAGCACGTGACCAGCGAGAGCCAATCAGCGCGAAAATAACGTCAATGCCAAAATATGTCAAAATATTTACTTTTTCAATTGTATCGCTACTATGTAAAGTCACAGTTCTGTTTCACAAAACAAACCGTTACCAAATTCATTCTTGGCGCCATCTAACGCCTGGGCAGCATCGGATTTTGAGCCGTAGCCGCAGATCGTATTGCGCGTGCGCCAGCCGCGCGAGGCCTCCGCCGGGCCGATAACCGTTGGGAGCCGACCACTGAACTCTATAACATGGAACGCACATTGGCCGGAAGACTGGACTAATGCCGGCCGCCATCTTACCGGTACCAAAAAGGCGGCCGCGCGCGCGGCCGCCCGTGTTAACCCTATTTGTAGCAGGCTCCTGGCTACCCCTATTTGTAACAGGGGGGGGGGGGGATTCCGCCCCCCCCCGGAGATCTCGAGATCTACCAGTCCGATTTTCACAAATGAAACGGTGTTTGGTTCCTCTCAACACGATCTACATTTCTAAATAATACAAATATCTACATTTTGAATAGGGGGGCAACAGGGGGGCAAAAACTACACATTTTAGTGGTATTTTTGATCCAACATAGCTTTCATGTTTATCGACCAATTGTAACACAACTAATAGGAATCAATAGAGATTTAATTGGAAATTGATATATGACGGTGACGTTTGAAAATTCAAAAATCATAGGCGGGTGCAGGTCACTCAATATGGGGTGAAGTAAATGCGTAATAAAACATTTTTTATGTTGTTTTTTGATAAATGAAATGGTATGTTATTGTGAAATTAGACAAAACAGTTATACATCATATGTTTTGCCATAGGCGGTACCAGGTTAGTGAAAAGGGAGGTCAAATTGGAAAACAAATATTAACCGCAGACAAGTTGCTACCCAGCACTATAAATATGTTACTGATCGTAGATAGTTCCTTTTTGCATGTTGTACTTCATCATTGGCGTATCCAGGATCCAAACTGGGGAGGCGCAAGACCTTTTGATAAGTATATTATCTGCTATTATGCTACTAACTAGTCAACAGTGACTATTTCACTTACAACTTCAATTCACATTGCTGACCCCCTTTTTACCCTACCTGGACTCGCCCATTATCTTATAATCGTTCGTAGAGTACCCTGTGGTGCGTGACCGTGCGTGTTTCATCCGAAAACTGCAGTATGTTATGGCATTGTAGGCCATGCCTCTTAGTTTCCTTGCAATAACATGACCCCCTTTCTTCCATTCCTGAGCGCCCCTTTGCAAAAAAATGACTTTATTCCCTTTTCTGGCCTCATATGTGCATATATCATTATAAGCTAACCGTTTATTGCGCCGTAATCGCTGGCATATCGTCATCACTATGCCAGTCACCCCCTTTTCATATGCCTGAACACGCCCTTGAAACTCTATATGTAATAAATTATGCAAATAATGGAAGCAGAAGCTATCTTTTACATCTCGATAGCTATAAATGCCCCTTACATCGTTCTATTGGCTTCCCGCCAAGCATTTAATACTTCCTGGAACCCCCCCCCCCCCCTTTCAAGCCCCTGAAACCGACTCTGCCATGCAATTTTTATGATATTCCATTAACATCAAATAATTTGCACTTGTTGCAATCACCGTAAACCGATGTAACTCCTTCATACTTGAGACAGTTAGGAAGAAACCGTGAAGATTGCATTTCCGTATTGTCGCCAAATGTCCCCGCCGAACCCATCCAAAACCGTGCCCTGGAATCGCCTCTGTTCAGGTTAAGAATTCAAAATTTTGACTCCATATGTGAAAATCTGTTTTGGGAAAAGTCAAAAAATTTCATGGGCCTGCTGCCAGCCGTTCTGGAGATATCTGCGAAAAACATGAGGGGGGGGGGGGCGGAGTCCGCCCCCTGTTACAAATAGGGTTAAAGAACAAAGAATCAATTGGACGATTCCATCATTGACATTTAATGGGTCTTTCAGTTGTAGATTTAGGCAACATTCATAATTCCAGCTATGGCCAATGTGTAATAGTCTCATCAGTAGGAACATATTTATTGATGTTTGCTGAAATGCTGATGTTATGCATAATGCATTGCTGATGTTATCTGATGTTGGCTTTGTCATTTTTTGGTGGTAGTGAAAATGCCTGAGGGCGGGGCAGACGGAGAGGTTTGCTTAACTTTTATATTTATTCACAGGGAGCTGGATGGTCGCGGAAAAAGTCGAAGACGGTTGAGGTGAGTTATCACTTGGCACACCGCCATATTTGGCATGTCATGTATCGAATAGCGGAAACTTGTATGCTGGGTTTATCAAGCCAAAACCAGTGTTATATTTATCTAGAAGGTTGTGGCTTAGGACGAATTGGCGATAAAGCATCTAAGTGATTTGAATCGTAGTTTCAATGCTTCACCCATTGGTAGGTACCAGCAACACTGTTATGACACATTTCCCAGCTCGACAAAGCATTGTGATGCCTTCCCAGTGTCTTGCTCTTGACAGGGCATACTTATGTGTCTCCGTTCCAGGAGCTGTACTTCGTTGAGAAAATTATTGAACAAGACGGTGACAAGTATCTGATACAGTGGAAGGGTTATAGGTAAGTAATAGTAAGCATATCCTAAAATTGAATAGACGACTTCCTTGACGACTTTCCCCAATTTGTCGAAGACGAATGGAGATATCGGCGTGAAACTTTCAGTACGAAGACCGGGGCTGCCTGCATCATGGGTTGAATGAGAACAAATAACTGTCTTACCAAACCCGCGTCGTAATGGTGGTTTAGATTTCCCGCGCTGTGCCGGGGAGGGGTGTTGAATATCCCTTCTAACACGGAAACGGTTCTTTGCACGACAAAATAAAATACACCGTCTGAAAGAGCGTGGTTAGGAGGAACAGAAACATCACTTTTGGGGTCCATATTTATTTTTATTTTTGAAAGTTTTGATATAATATTTGAAAATAATAATTTTAGAAGAATAGCTTTAGCTCAGTGCCTAGTTGTGCTGCAGAAATTTAGACATTCGAGGGAAAGCAGAAGTTATGCTATTTATAACTAGATGCACTACTAAACTCCATCTGTGTACACAAACCACAGGTTAGGCCTCTTTAACGAAGCATGAATGATTATCCGAAATTTTGAGAACCTTCCATCTTAAGCTTAACGCACGTCTGTTCGGCCAAAACCTCGCCAAAAATCAAGGAATAATCTTCGCACACATTTTACAAACATACCTACATAGCACACATAGCACACCATTTAACACCAACAGTAACACTACATAAACTGTTGCTCAACTGTTGCCGCCCCGGGGTCTGGCCGCCTGATACCTCTATTTTCCCAGGCTGCTCGGTGGGCTGTTGGCGGGGCCGGCGTTACCTGTTACTTGATTTCGTTCATTTTGTGTTCCATCTCATTCTGTTGGAGAGGCGCTCTTAATTTTAGGTTTTGTTTTGCGCCGATCAACGATTGTCTTCTAATTTTGTATTTTTGTGTGACAAAAATAAACTGAAACTGAAACCATGAATGAGGTACTTAAGTATATTTTTATTTTTCGTTTTTAGCATGAACTATATGTGGGACAAGAATAAAAGTTATATCATTCGAAAGCTTGCTATAAGCCAACTCTATTTAAAAAGTATGTTTTAAAACTTTCAACTTGTCATTTTTTGGTACTAAAAATATAACAATCAAATTAGATTGTTATATTTTTAGTACCAAAAAATGGCCTATGGTTAAATTGGGTGCTAAATTCAAATAAAGCGATTATTTTAACTCCAGGGATCATCGAACGTTGATTTCGGAACGATTTTGTTTGTTGACCTCAAAGATGACCTGACCACTATACCTACCTGACCACGTGACCTAGCATGTGACTGGTTGCGTTTGATGCATACCGTCTGTGTGATAGAATAGTTCACCTTTTAACATGGAATTTTAAACTGAGATAACGAGATAATCCCGACCACCGGAACAGATAAATAAAAAAATATGAGTGTGCATTTGTATGTCTCACTAGGCGCGTGATTTGTTTTTGTTTCATTGATAACTAGTCATGTCCTTGCCTTTATCTCCATGATGGTAACTGATCCATGTCCTTCCACTGCTCCTTCCTTGACAGCGACCGGACTTGGGAACCTTCCGACCACATCGATCCCGCCTTGATCCAGGCTTTTCACGACGGTGAGTAAATGTGCAAAACGTTTGATGCTTTGATCTTTCATCAGTTGACTTTCCATTGCTGAGTGCTTGATGTGTTGAATGCACTATTGTTATCCAGATAAAATGAACCCGAGAAGGCATGCCGCTGTTGTAATTCGGACATCGCCCTTGCCATTTCGTGTTACGGCTTCACAACGCGTTACGCGTTACGGCTCGGGTAGTTGTCCGGCCGTCGTCAGTCCGTCAATTTGCCAAGTGTTAAGTGCTGAGATTTTGATCGATCGGATTTTAGCCCTCGCATTGTCGCGGGGAAGGTATCTGCCCCATTACATTTGCGAAATTAGCTTAAAAAAAGCCGAAGGACACCCAAACCAAGTTGTACACACCATATCACGCGTCAATTCTACACATATCTGTAAAGGAAAAAGTTGAGCTCAGAATTTGTTGACAAAATTACGCTTTAATGATGTCAATTCACGCGACTGCGGGTACAAGTAACGTTTACATGATTCCAAAAAATGGAGTTTCAAGTCGAATTGCAAATCAAATGTGTCAAAAAGAAACACATATGATGAGTAATGAGTATATGCACAACATTTCTAAATTATATTTATTTTTTAGTCGCAGTTATGGTCTCTAAAAGGTCTCAAATCCGTATATGACTATAAGTATACAAATGACCTTGTCCTAATCTTGAACTAAAATGAGCAGATACACATAAATAAGCGCATCTGTTGTCATCCTCTGGTAATATAAATCACAAACATGTGTGGCAATATCTATATAATATATGTCAGAAATGTCATATTGTGGGCTTTTGTGACCTGACCTTGACCTCACCTCATGGAATTTAATGCAAACAATAGCTTCCGGGAATAGTATCATCTTCATCAGATTGACACTAGTAAAAAGTGTTCAACACTAGGAAGCATGCGTCGCGTGATTAGCATACATAACAATTCAAATGTTGATTTCTGTGACCAGACCTTGACTTTGACACACTGAGAAATGAGTGATTGGGATTGGGTCTGATTCAGATATCATAAATTAAGATATCATAATATATCATAGATTTGTCGCCCTGTAGTCTGTGGGTAGTCTGTTGTTGGAATCAACCCGGCGACACCGTATTCGAGCCCGGGTTCAGGGGGCGCTGTGCGGCCTGACGGAGACATGGAAATATGTAACAAAGTGGTTATGACGCTCAGTTATGACCCTCTGTGACGTCACCAATGACGAGTTATTTTTTTTTTTTTTTTACCCGGCCGGACCGGCCTATAGCCATATCCCGGGTTTGGGGAAAGTACTTCTGGCAATTTGCCAGGCAAAGAGTTACGTTAGTCGGTTTATGGGAACCCGAGCAAGAAAGGGAATAGGGTAGCTATTTTACGTTAAGTGAATTCTTCACAGTAAATCTAAAGTCTATCTTACGTTAAGTATTTCGTTCAAAGTCAAAGTTAAAATAAAACACGAGACACATACATACACAATATATTTCATACACACACAGAGCAGAATACTTGTACAGTGTCAGAGTTGATGGAGCCGTGGGGTGCCGTCATTGCAACAGCGGGAAACTGTTGCCAGTCTCCCTAGCTCCGGCGCCTCGGCGAGACCTGGTTGTGGGGTGTGTTTAGCTGGGCGAAAAGTCCTGAATAATAAAAAACCCAGCGTCTATAGCAAAGGGGAAAAACCTGCGCGGTGGGCCAAAAATGCGCAAGGCAAAAAAACCCTGTTATATTTGTTTAGCTAAACGTGTTTGGTAGAGATAATCTAAGAGGGGACCTATCAATACAAGATAACTATCACCTAACAGTGTAAAAAAGATTGACAGGGTGGATACTGCACCGCAGCGCAGTGGACACTGCACCGCAGCGCAGCAGCCACCGCACCGCGGCGCAGCATCGGCGTGTGATCTGGTTTGGCAGGGAATCATGCCGCCGCCAACGCAAAATCGAACATCAGCCATCGGCGTCCCATCGCAGAAATCCCCCGCCAAATCAGCCACGTCACGAACAGCCAAAGCACTAAACCATTCGCCGCGCGGCCGAGATCCAGCAGGGGGCCCCCGCAACAACACACCGGCAGCTGACACGCAACCCCACGTCGGCAGCAACACGATTTAATATACTGCACCGCAGCGCAGCGGACACCACACCGCAGCGCAGTGGAGTGAGCACCGCACCGCAGCGCAGCGGCCACCACACCGCAGCGCAGCATCGGCATATGTTATCAGGGGCGGGTGTTCAACTACTCGGCTTTGGCAAGAGCGGAGTAGAGGGGAGAGGAGGGTTGGGAGGAGCATTACGTTAAGAAATGAACAACGAATTCCAATGGAACCTTTCGTTGCGCGACTGATTTGGCAGGGAATCATGCCGCCGCCAACGCAAGACCGCACATCTACCTTCGGCGTCCCATCGCAGAAATCCCCCGCCAAATCAGCCACGCAACGAATTTCGCCGCGCGGCCGAGATCCAGCAGGGGGCCCCCGTAACAAGACACCGGCAGCCAACACGCAACCCCACGTCGGCAGCAGCGTGATTTTAACATAATTTAACATGCTGCACCGCAGCGCAGCGGACACTGCACCGCGGCGCAGCATCGGCGTGTGATCTGGTTTGGCAGGGAATCATGCCGCTGCCAACGCAAAATCGCACATCAGCCATCGGCGTCCCATCGCAGAAATCCCCCGCCAAATCAGCCACGTCACGAACAGCACCGGCCATTCGCCGCGCGGCCGAGATCCAGCAGGGGGCCCCCGCAACAAGACACCGGCAGCCAACCCGCAACTCCCGCGCCAGCAGTAACCTGATTTAACAGTTAGTCAGGAAGTTATTTCTGACTGGTTTGGCAGGGAATCATGCCGCCGCCAACGCAAAATCGCACATCAGCCATCGGCGTCCCATCGCAGAAATCCCCCGCCAAATCAGCCACGTCACGAACAGCACCGGCCATTCGCCGCGCGGCCGAGATCCAGCAGGGGGCCCCCGCAACAAGACACCGGCAGCCAACCCGCAACTCCCGCGTCAGCAGTAACCTGATTTAACAGTTAGTCAGGAAGTTATTTCTGACTGGTTTGGCAGGGAATCATGCCGCCGCCAACGCAAAATCGCACATCAGCCATCGGCGTCCCATCGCAGAAATCCCCCGCCAAATCAGCCACGTCACGAACAGCACCGGCCATTCGCCGCGCGGCCGAGATCCAGCAGGGGGCCCCCGCAACAAGACACCGGCAGCCAACCCGCAACTCCCGCGTCAGCAGTAACTTGATTTAACAGTTAGTCAGGAAGTTATTTCTGACTGGTTTGGCAGGGAATCATGCCGCCGCCAACGCAAAACCGCACATCAACCATCGGCGCCCCATCGCAGAAATCCCCCGCCAAATTAGCTTCGCAACGAACAGCCAAGCCATAACCATTCGCCGCGCTACCAATCCAGCAGGGGCCCCCCGCAACAAGACACCGGCAGCCAACACGCTACCCCACGTCGGCAGCAACCTGATTTAGCGACCAATTTGACAGGGAATCATGCCGCCGCCAACGCAAAACCGCTCATCTACCATCGGCGTCCCATCTCAGAAATCCCCCGCCAAATCAGCCACGTCACGAACAGCACCGGCCATTCGCCGCGCGGCCGAGATCCAGCAGGGGGCCCCCGAAACAAAACACCGGCAGCCAACACGCAACTTCCACGTCAGCAGCAGCACAATTTAACGGTTAGTCAGAAACAACTGAATGAAGTATTTGTTGGAGGTGATTTATTATTTCTTGTTGAACCGTCTCAAATTGCGGCGGTAGCGGTTACTTTCAGAGGGGCTGGGGGGGGGGGGAGGGGCTACGAGGGAGCTGGGAAGGAGGGTGGGGGGAGGGGAGGGATGGCAGGGAGAGGGTGAGGGACTGACTGTCCTCAGAGAGAGGAGGAGGGTGGGAGTTTGGGAGTTGGCGGGTGACGGCTCTGATCATAGAGGCGTCAGAGTCCTCAGAGGACACAGAGGACTCGAGCGGGGACTCCGCCAGAGATTCGGCGGGGGTGGGAGTGGGTGCCGCTGGGGCACTGCCAGAGTCCAGAAGGGACTCGGCGATACTAGAGTCCAGAAGGGACAGGAGGGACTCGGTCTGCTCTGCCGTCGGTGGGGGTGTGCACTGCCGCCGCTGTGACGGGGCAGGCGGTGGCACCGGTGGGGTGGACCCACTTGAGGTCCGACGGGGGGGGGCGCGGGTGGGGTTCGGTGGGATGGGGGCAGCGGGGGCCAGACGCTGGGGGCCAGCGCTGGGATGGGAGGTGGGGTGGGGGGACCGCCTTGCGGGCCCGGGTCTGCTCGGCGGCTATGGCTCGGGCAGGGCAGTCACGGGACCATGCGAGGTGTGCGGCCCCGCACGACACGCAGCGAGTGGCTGCGGTGTCGCCACCGACACATTGGGCTGTGTCGTGCGTCTCGGCGCACTTCCCGCAGATGGACTGGCGGGCGTGGCACTGACGCTGGTGGTGGCCAAACCGCCAGCAGGATCTGCACTGCAGTGGCCCTTGGGTCCACTCCTTTACTGTGACTACTATGTAGCCACAGTAGATGCATTCCGGGAGCTGTAAGCCCCGGAAACGCAGCCGGACCATGGGGTTGGGGCCTGGTCGCTTAGACCGCATCCGGACCACTTCTGTCACCCCCTGAGTCACTAGCTCCTGGAGGAGCACGGTCTCAGTCAGATTGCTGACTTCGGGGCACAGGATGAATCCCTGGCAGGAATTCATGTGGTCCGGGGCCGTCACCTCACAAGCCTTGTCCATGAAAGACGGGATGGCTAGGAGGGTGGCAGTCTGCTGGCCAGACAGGGTCTGAACCAGCAGAGCGCCGGAACGGATGGAGCGCGCGCTGGCCACCTCTCCGCAGAGGGCGACCAGTTGGCGGCGCACCGCGAACGGGTTGGAGTGCCTCATGGTCACTCCGTCCTTCCTCTGAATGAAGAGGAGAGCAGGCCCGTCGGGTGGCGAGGTGTTGGGGGGAGCCAAGCACCGGGTCGGTCCAGGCGAGGCTCCCGAGGGGAGCCGGGGGGTCCAGGAGGACCGTCCGGGGGGGCAGACCCCTGAAGGGGGTCGGGTGGCTTCGGAAGGAAGCCGGGGGGTGGCTGCGCGCCGGGACGGGAGGGGAGAGACTCCTGAAGGGGGCCGGGCGGGGGGGGGGGGGGGGACGGAGGGGCGGGGGGGGACGGAGGGGCGGGAGGGGCGGGGAAGTTGCCATGAGGGGACGGAGGGGCGGGGAGGTCGCCATGACCGGAGGAGGGAGGGGAAAGTTTAATGAATAACCTAAGTTACGTTAACGTGGCACACACGGCAGAACGTGTTGCCAGCTGCAATTAATCTAAAGAATGAAGCGGGTTCTCTACCTTGCAAATTGTGGAAATTACGTTACCTACTTAAAAATATCTAAGGGCTACCTATCTAAGGGTCTAACGACCCTGCCACAAGCACGTGGACAGGGTCCCGCACCCGGAAGCGGTGGAGAGCTGGTGAAGGCTGGCTAGAAGTCGTCTGTGGTCCGATGTCGTTGAGATCGATGGACGAGATATCCTTAACCTTTTATTGGCCTGCCGAAGGGCGTCGCCGTAGCCTCTGCGCCTGCGTGGACTCTGACCGGCGGGTTGTGGTCGCGTGCCGCCGGCCGCCGTTGGAGAGTGCTAGTCTTGACTCCGCCGCGACCTGAAGCCGGCCCCGAACGCGCTGTCGCGTTGGCGGACTACCGTTGCCGGCCAAATTGGCCAGACTGTATCTTCTTTTCGAACTGTTGGTGTTTAATCCGACAACAACACGATACTTTTTAAAAACTAGACTATCACTTCTTTTAGTGAGAAAGAGAGAAAGACGGAACAAGATTACAAAATACAGAGCTGGCAACTGGCCAAGAGAGCCGACCTAGACAAAGGGGGGGGGGGGGGTCGTGTCGTCATCTACCTGCGGCACGTTCTCAATCCGGTGCGGCCCGTACCTACATGGGTGGTGGGCTTGGGGTACGACGCAACAAGCTCTGCTTAGTGCGTACCCTGGCCCAAAGCCACACAAACAAACATTCGGACTAAATTTTAACAAAATGATCCGGACTGCAATCTGATGGATGGGGCTGGGTTTAATGTGGACAATATAGCCCACAGCAGCTCTACTCCGCTGTAGTCTATCTATCTTATTAAGTATAAGATGTCCGTGCGTGCGTGGGTTGTACGCGTGCACCTGCAAATCAAATAACGTAACGGTCATACACAAATCGGCTAATATCTCAACAGTTGCAGCTAGGTCCGTGAAATTTGGCACGCAGGTCCGGTGGCAGAGGCGCACCATCGTATAACAATTTCAACAAGACCTGTCATACGTGTCGGCCGCTGTGTCGGCGATTAACCAAATATTTTGAAACTCACAGTGTGTAATAAGGACATATGTATCTACAATTCGTTTATCTCGGATTTTTTTTATATCGGTGACCTGAGGTCATCAATTTCGTGACCTCCCCATTATAAGTCAACGGGAGAAAATGCAATGCGCACCAATCGAACAAACCTAGCTAAATCTGGTCAGTTTTCATCAATATCACTATTTTGGAGATAAGAAGAAGAATGCATGTTGCAATTTTCTTCCGTGACCTCTTTGAGGTCAAATCCAATGTGCCCCCGGGCATATTTGGTTTTTGTACAATAACTCGTCTTCTACGTGGGGCAGAGTGATAGGATTGTCACAATTCTGTTTCTCGTATCGATTGTCATCAAGTGATAAATTGACTTGACCTTGACATGACCTCAGGTCAGGTCAGGTCAATTTTCTAATTTGACCTAGCTAGGTCATCCGATATATGATTCGATTCGCCGTGACAAGAGAAACACGACGACAAAAGCGTTGCTCTAGCTTATATAAATACAAAGTCATTAGCAAAAAGCTTTCCGCGAAATTTAGCATTTTTACATTTGCTGACCTCTGGAGCCTCAACTATTGACCCTATCTCAAATCTGAAGGCATACTATTGAAAGAACGTGTCAAGGGCGCTTCAGTGGTTTTTACCGTATGTTCCTAGCTATCTTAGTTACCGAGCTATCCCGGATTATGTGAAGCAATGCTCAATTTACTCGAAATATGGGCATATTTGACCTGTTTCGACATCTGGGGACCTCAATATTGATCTGATCAAAAAATCACCTGGTAAATTTATATAATACTCGTCACGGCCTACCTAACGCCGTTTTCCGCTTTTCGCTACGTTGCGTAGTTTTCGAGATTTCTGGGGGGGAGGGGGGCGGTTATCCGCCCCCCCCCCCGTCGTCGGCTCTAAGGTGGCTCGTCGGTGCGAGGGTTAACAGGCTCTAAGGTGGCTCGTCGGTGCGAGGGTTAACAGGCTCTAAGGTGGCTCGTCGGTGTCGGTGTCGGTGCGAGGGTTAACATAGGAAACGGCCAAATTCACAAATCGACGAAAACGGTCAAACGCGCGTCGATCCCGGGCCGATAACTCGCAAACCGAGGGTTGCAGCGACATACGATAAACACAATCCGATAGCGAGTACATTGGCCTGGCGCGTCACATGTCGTTCAGAGCAAAGCTTAGTTTAAGTCGAAAGTTATGACAACTTACATAAAAAAGCGGCATTTTCAGTATTTAAACCAGTGCTCGGAAACAGTTGGACTTAGAACAATGAGACTTCACCACTTTGCAGGCGAGGTCCCTCTTTTTTTTCTTCTTTTTTTTTAACACAAAGCTGTTTGAGTAATATTTATGCAGGCTGACAAGCGTTGCAATATTTTTGCAATATTTTTTTACCATGATATTCTACCCAACACCGTAAAGGATAACACGAAGACGAGTTTTCACAAAAAAAAATATACACCCGGATACCGCCGTCTTTACTGAACAATACGCACCCAAAATATTTCGTTTCTAGCATGATGAAGACAAACGTGAATAATTCCTGACGCTAAGACGCGGCATCGCCGGGCGGCGGCGGCGACGGCGGCCCGGCCCGGCTCGGCTTAGTTTGCCAGCCGCCGTCAGAGGCGCTGGCGAGACTTGAGAAACTTGAGACGCACGCGGCCGGGTGGCAAATTCCCGAAGTATGGCGATCATTTGCACCTATTAATTTGATTGGTCGAATTCACTTGGATGTGACGTCACAGTGACATCACAGTCTCGCTACATACCCTGCCATGTACGATATCGTGTGTGCTGTGCATGGTGGGGTGTTTCAGTGTAGTGCGTGAAAAAATACATGTCTTTCAAAATTGTTATTAACTTCTATTGGCGCGCCTCGACAGGTAATAGAAAACCGAGGTTGAAATATAAACGCGTTGTCTGCTTTCTAAACACAGTTGTCGCACGTGACAACTGAACTGGCTTGCTCCGTGTTCGTTTCGTGGAATCTCTGGGTGAAAAATTACGTATGTACCTACCGAATGAAAACCGGAAATCCCCATACCATGGTGTATTGCCGATCACGCACCTCCACTGAGACAACCTGCAACTCTGTATTTAAAATTCAACGGCCTTACCGTCTAATATTACGTATGCGATCGAATATCGAAATAAATATGTATTATCGAAATATTCAGGGAATAATTGACTAACACTTGCTATTTTGGTCGCCCGCCTGTTTTCAAGTATACACAAAGCAGTATAAATATAATACATACGCCGAATATAAGCCTACCGATCTGACAACATGCAAACGGAGATCAAATGCACTTCTGCCTGACGACCGCGCCGTTACAAGAATAACTATATGTGTCAAATGGTGCGCACCGAGGCTAAGCGTATCACACACAGCGATCGCTTCGATTATTGTCGCGGCCCAGCATCCCATTCAGGGAGGTGCCAACCTCCCCCGGTGGTATAATGGACTCGCCCAGCAGTTATGACGTTATCTCTAATTCCGAGTGCGAATGGTCATGAGACTTCGGGAATTTGCGGCCGGGTGACCTTGGCCGGCGAGTGTGATCGTTTCCCACGGCCGACAGGCCTTATAAATTGGACCGGAAAAATGGGCAGCGGATTAATTGGCTGGCTATATATATATATATATATATATATATATTAGTTGGCTATATAAATAAATGTGTCCTTTTCCATCCACCCAACATATTTCGCCACCGGCTAATAAATAGTTAGGTTATGAGGAATACAAACGTAAAATATTGATTAACACTCGAACAATGAACGCTCAGCAGTATGAGTCGGTGGTGTAGTGGGTAGCGTCTCTGATTATTAAGTGAGTGAAGCGGGTTCGCTTCCGGCAGACGCCCGTACTTTTTCTAAAACGGGATGTCGAATATTAAAATATAAATTAGCTGTCTATATAACTAAATAAGTATTCTTAAATTAAATACCTAAATCGGACCGGTTAACCCGGCATTGACTGGGGTCTCAGCCGAACGCCATTGACGGGGGGGGGGGGGGGGGGCGATAAACGCCCCCTGATTATCTTCCGAGCTAATGATGGCAGCGAGACGCGCAAGGCGGCATTCGAAAGCCGTCAATGAGGCAAATATAAATCATGCAAAACAATCAAAGTGAGGTCAAATGTCAGGTCACGTTCGGGTGAAAGGTCAAAATAGCCGTATTTGAGTTTATAAATTAGCCATAGTTTCCATCCGAAGCCTTCGATTACGACCATGAATACCCAAAGTGCTGCCAAAGGTATGATACACATCCCGCATGAGCTAAAGTGAGATTGTTGGCCAAGGTCAAGGTCAGGTAACAAAAGGTCACTATGCTCAAAATATCTACAAAAGTCATGTAACACATGTTTTATGAGTTATTTCCCACGTAGAATTCGATAGTGATAGCCATTTTACCACCTGACTTCATTTAAGTCAAGTTAATGTCAAGTTCAGGTCAAGTTCAGGTCGATGAAGGTCAACATTTTAAATTGATAAATCTAAATAACAGAGGCATATTTATAAATCAGTTTTGTCTCAGGAATACAGTGGTGCCATTTATTTGTCTGTATCTGGTCCATAAAAGCAAAAAACTCAATTTGTAAATATGACGTCATAATTTACCAATACTTTATATGCCATAAGTCAGTCAAAACTGGTGATATCATTCTGCAATTTGATATGGTAATTTTCCATATCTGGTTATCTGACATATATTCCAGGTTTTGAATATCTTTGAAAAAATAATTTTGTGGGCATTTTCACCCCAAAAAAAACATTTGTGAATATTTGGGGGTTAAAAACCAAAATTTTCACAAATCCGAGAAAGCCAGTTTGCAGCCATTGCAATTTGCTATCTTTTGACGATTTTGGAGTGCATTTTGCTCAAAATATGTTATTTGTACGGTCTGTTACATTTTAACTGATTTTGGTGTAAAACTCGTGTGTAGTGACGTCACCAAATTCGCTATAACTCAAACAAATTTCGACGATTTTTTTTAAAATTATTTTTAACAGAAGACGTAAGCGTGATTTCGAAGAAGGTACCCGAAGTTTCACGTTGATATCCCTATTGGTTTCTGAGCTATTACGAACATTCACGGGGCGTTAAACACCCTCCCCCAGTCAATGGCGAGTTAATGGGCATTGAACGTATTGGCTGGCTATATCATTTAGCTGGCTATATAAATACATGGCTATATAAATACATGTTATATAAACAAATAGCTATATAAATCAATGCTATTCCCCTGTAGTTGTCTTTTTAACTATGCAAATCCTTAGTGACCGTAGTGACACTGGATTTCTTTCTGCTTGGTCCAGAGGTCAGATTTGGAGCAGCCGAAGAAAGGGGACCGGCTCTGGCTATCCGAATACCGGGAGTGGACCTCTGCTCCATTAGTGTGCAGCACGCGCTGTGGTGGGCCAGCAGGCCTCATCTGATGATTTGGTGCTGGGGACTGCCGGCATATCAGTCACTGATGGGCTGGTATCACCAGTGTCTGACCGCCAACCAGCCGCTTGATTTAACGACTAGATAACTGAGTATGAAAACATGTACTCCAGGAGCAATGAGCGTTTGATGGCATTGTGACGCAGATAAATGACTGAAACTGGTTGAACTTTGAGTAGTTTTACATGCAGCAGTATTTTTCAGAATATGTTAAGTGCACGTCCGCTTCCATCCATAGGTTTATTGAAAAACAAGAGGAGGGGTGACACTTCCTTTGTCCAATGGGGTGTTTCATAGAGTGGGCGATTTGTCAGCTGGAAAGACACATTCAGAGGAAGACGGCACTTCTGTTGTACAGTTGCAGCTCATCAGGGAAGCTGCAGATAATCTGCGAGAGGCTTTCAGCAAGCAGGCCGGTCACACGACAGTTTAGTGTCTTGACCACGGTCACACGGCAGTTTAGTGTCTGTACTCGGGTCACACGGCAGCTTAGTGTCTGTACTCGGTCACACGACAGTTTAGTGTCTGTATTCGGTCACACGACAGTTTAGTATCTATACTCGGTCACACGACAGCTTAGTGTCTGTACTCGGTCACACGACAGTTTAGTGTCTGTACTCAGTCACACGACAGTTTAGTGTCTGTATTTGGTCACACGACAGTTTAGTGTCTGTATTCGGTCACACGACAGCCTAGTGTATATACTCGGTTACACGACAGCTTAGCGTCTTGACCACGGTCACACGACAGTTTAGTGTCTTGACCACGGTCACACGACAGCTTAGTGTCTTTACACTGTCACACGGCAGTTTAGTGTCTGTACTCGGTCACACGACAGTTTAGTGTCTTGACCACGGTCACACGACAGTTTAGTGTCTTTACACTGTCACACGGCAGTTTAGTGTCTGTACTCGGTCACATTACAGTTTAGTGGCTGTACTTGGTCACACGACAGTTTAGTGGCTGTACTCGGTCACACGACAGCTTAGTGTCTGTACTCGGTCACACGACAGCTTAGTGTCTATACACGGTCACACGACAGTTTAGTGTCTGTACTCGGTCACATTACAGTTTAGTGTCTGTACTCGCTCACACGATAGTTTTGTGTCTGTACTCGGTCACACGATAGCTTAGCGGCTGTTGAATGCTAAGGAAGTATAACACATTTTGTTGGGTGCATAGTAGCCAGAGACACACACACACACATAGTAGACACACACACATAGTAGACACACACACACACACACACACACACACACACACACACACACACTCACTCACTCACTCACTCACTCACTCACTCACTCACTCACTCACTCACTCACTCACTCACTCACTCACTCACTCACTCACTCACTCGCGTATCCGAGTCCCTGCATACAAAGCGAGATAAAAACGGCAAAATAAAAGATGGTAAAATGGGCTAAAATGATTTACCCAAATGGGTAAATCGCAGGCATACTCGCATTGATGACCTTCTTGGTCACAACTGGATTGTCTCAGCTCCCTCCACCACTGCGTCCAACATTACAAAACGTGTCTTTTGCAGGAAATTCCTCAAAAAAGTTTATTTTTTGCATTTTGGGCAACTCAGAGCTTTGACAATCTGGAAATCCGCGATGGCCAACTTAAACAAGCTATTTTCGTTTTTGAATCCCTTTATTTGCAATTTGCTTCAAAACTGGTGTTTTCAAGAATTTTTCCAAACATTTATCGGTTTCCAGCACAAAATGACGTCACTAAAATGTAATTATATTCAAACGTTTCTGGGCGAATTTCATTCAAACTCCGTGTCAACGTAAGATTGGTTATGGAAACACTACCTAGAGTGTTGAATTGAAATATTCGCTCTTGCACAGTTGCACCGATAAAAAAACGAGGTTGCTCGGATCCTACCCCCAAGGCTTAATTAACACGCGCCCTGGAGGGCCTCTGATAATTACACGCCCTGGAGGGGGGCGGATTTCGCCATCCCCCCTATGATATCGAAAACCACGCAACGTAGCGACAAGCGGAAAACGACGTTAGATAGCTCGAGACAAAGCTCTTTCGAAAGTATTTCGTTCCTTTATTTTCTCAGGTCAATATTGAGGTCACCAGAGGTCATCAAGGATCAAATTTTCAAGTTTTAGGACTTCGCTTCGAACACCCCAAAATATATCTGGAACTATGATAGTTAGCAGCAAACGGAAAAAGCAATCGATAGCCCCTGACAAATGCAATAACTTAAGCGTCCTCAGATTTGAGCTCAGGTCAATAGTTTAGGCTCTAGAGGTCATCAAATGTCAAAAAGGTGATTGTTTTGGAAGACTGTTTTTCGCGAATCACTTATACCTAATGAAGATAAATCAATAGTTTTTACGCCATCGTGTTTGCCCTGTCAAGGCATTTCGAATCATATTCATGGTGATCGGGTTTGGTCAACTGAGAAATTTGACCTCAGGTCAAGGTCAAGTTGTGACCCAAGTTGGTCATGTTGCATATTGGGAGACGTCTCGACGATACAAACACATTGGTACCATTTTCTTTTTTATATCTGCATGATGTCTATAGTTATTGACAAAACAGTGTTGGCGGTCACGAAATTGACCTGACCTTAGGTCACCGATATTAGAAATCCGAGATAAACAAATTGTTGGTATCTATGACCTTATGAAATCCTGCAAGATTGAAACTGTTCGGCCTAAAACTGTGGCTGTGGTACTACTTACTGCACACGTTTTGGAGTTGAGGTCATCACGTGACCTGGTCTGGTGACCTGACCTGAGATGACCCGAGGTCAAAATGTTAAATTATGTGGGAAGTTCATTGCGGAACAGGTGTGAAAAAACGGCCGCGCTGCGCACTCCCGTTTTTGCGATATTCTCTAAAAACCGGAGGGGGCGGCGGATTCCCCCCCCCCCCTCCCCCACCCCCTCCAGGGCGCGTGTTAAGCTACTTATAGCAGCAGCCGAACAGTACCTAGGCGAAAGCTAGGTCTGGCTGAGATATTATGTATGTATGTATATTCATTTTTCAGGTCAAGAGAAAGACAACATCAGGACGCGTCCTCTGCAGAAAGGACAACATTGCGTCTCCAGAGGTCTGTTACATGGTTCAAAAGAGCCCTGTGCATGTCAGGTGCCCCTGATCAGACCGAAAGGGCCCCTGAGCGGGTCAGAGGGCCCCTTGAACACGTCGAATGGGCCCCTAGCCAGCACATAGGGCCCCTGGGCAGGTTGAGAGGCCCCTGCACATGTCGGCAGGGCGACAAAGCGGCCAGTGCAGTCCATTGCCAGGTCGGAAGAGCTCCTTAGAAGACTGGAGGGCACCTGGAGTGGAGAGACCAGAGGGCTCCTGGAAAGTTCAAAGGGCCCCTGTGCAGATCGAATGGACCTCTGGGCGGGTAAGAAGGGCCCCTGAACATGCCGAATGGGCCCCCAGTCAGCACAGAGCGGCCCAAGGGCAGGTCGGAGGGCCCGTTGAGCATGTCGGCAGGGCGACAAAGCAGCCAGCGCAGTCCGACCAGAAGAGTCGCTGGGCAGATCGGGGGAGCTCCTGGGGAAGTCAGAGAGGCCCCTGGCTAGACCGAAAGAGTCCCTGGGCCGGTCGGAAGAGCCCTTGAACATGCCGGATGAGTTCCTGGCCAGACTGGAGTGGCCCCTGAGCATTTCGGCAAGGCGACAAAGCAGCCAGTGGAGTCCCTGGCCAGGTCGGAAGGACCTCTGAACAGGCCGAATGGGCCCCTTGACACACAAGAGGGGCTTCTTGGAAGGTCAGAGGAGTCCCTGGTCAGACCGGAAGGGCCAAAAGCACGTAGAGATCACAGATGAAGATTAAATACAAAGAGGACTTACTCCACAAGACAAATATTAAAAGCGGTGCTTTCGGGTATATTGTAACACCCTTGGTCAGGGTGTTACAATATGCCCGAAAGCTCCGATTTAATTTTGTTCTTGTATATTTTTTATATTTGTCTTGTCTTTGTATTTAATATATATCACCCACTCCACATCACGTCTTTTCGCGGATCCCAGATGAGTCCCTGAACAGGTCAGAAGGATGTTGAAAAGGTCAGAGGGGCCCTAGACGATCTGAAGGGACCCTGGGCCTTTGAACAGTAAGAATGCAGTTGTCCAGGGAATAATACTCAAAAGTTTCGCGCCGCTCCGTGGCGCAATTTCGACAAATTCAATTATATGCGGGTTAGAAAGAAAAAAAATCGGCCCGTTTCTCGGCGCATTAATGTGTCATGTTGCTACTTTCCTATATAATTTGACAAAATTCACTTTAGCACTTTATCGCACTTTTAAACGTACATGTAAACGTACAATAGCATTTTTAGAGGTCCGCACCATACGCAATGCGACCCATTGATGAGAAAGCATATCCAGGGCATAAAACTCATAAGGCGCAATTTGTTTAAAAGTTCCAGGCCTTGAGCTAAAATATTTTAAGTTGGTATAGCTGATTCCAAATTGGTGTCGCTGGTTCCAAAGTTGATATGGCAGTTTGCTAACTCCGGCTCCTAAAAGTTGGTATGGCCCATGCCATACTGCATTTTCCATCCTTGTAACGTGCCTTTTCATCCGTTTTGTTTGGCCCTTTCAACGCTTGGGAACGGGGACCTTTCAACGCTCCGGAGGGGCTCTTTCGAAACGCCCCTCCCCTCCGGACGAAATCCTGGCTACTGTCTGCCTAGTCTCCTGAGCTGCTAATGCTAACGTAAACCCCAAGCCTAACTTCACCCTCCCACTCCTTTCGCTGATGATTGTTGCTTACATACATTATTGCAGACTGTCTCTGAATCATCCTTCTCCTGAGTCCAGTCCTTTCCTGCTACTAGAATTCCGACAGCCGGTGAGTATTTGTCAACCTTCCTCACTTCTCCCGAAGGCTTCTCCTTGGCTCAGGGGGTTTGAGTGGATTAACGGAGGCTCTCCGGGCTTGCCTTTTCCTATTGTCCTAGCTCTTGATTCATCGCTACTCCATTCTCCACAAGCTAAATTATTCCCAGTAATTCTTTCTTTCACTTCCATTCCCGCCCTCAGCGATCGTATTGAATAGTTGAGCTACTCATAAACGGAATACAAATCAGAAGAAGAAAAACGCTGGATCAGTCCCAGCATCGCGTTTTTTTCATCTTTCACAGGCGTAAAGACCGCCTTGGCTGACGCCGGTGCTATTTCTCGCGCCGCTGCGCCCTGGCAGTCCGGCGTTTCGCGCCAAAAGTTCCCGCGTTACCTGCGCGTGCGCGTCACGTGATAACTGCATTGTTATGGCTGTGGCGAGCGCCTCCGTCGCGCGGAGTCGTTGGCGCGGCCGATAAATTGATTTGATTTTAGTCTTTCGCCGTCGGCGTGATCTCATTTAGTATACCAAAGGCCCTATTACCAGGTAAAGACACGAGCCATTTGACCTTGAACTCGGCGGACCGCCGGATGACGTCACTGGCGGTGCCCGGCTCCTTCGGCGCCGCGCTCAAGCGCATGGCTTTAACTCGTAAATGACAAAAAATACCGCCCTATATAGGCATATTTTCGGAATCAGCGCAACGAGGAGGCCCTGTATGCAAAATTTGGGGCAAATCGAGACACCTCGGAATATCACACTGCCAGTGCGATATCTGATGCTGCTAATTTGACGAACGTCAGTCATCGAAACCCGCACGCAACACGCCACGAACAGACTTCAATTTCAACTATTGCGCTATTGCTAGCTGAAATCTTGCAATTTGATTGGTGGAGCGCTCTGCCGCCAGTGACGTCAAGTCCCGTTTTGTGAGCACCGACGAGGCGACCTATATGGCGCTCAAGCGGTGTCACCCCCTGAGTATACCTAACACTTCTGCTACCATGCCGCTGTCCCGCCCGACTCTCCGCATCGAGCGAGAACCACAAGTGGTCGGCCTCGATAAATGAGCCACCCAATGGAGTACTTGGTGCTTATCAAGCCCGAGGACGGGAGTTTTTCGAAAACGTCCCCGTTTGCCATCAAGGGGGAATTAGATAGGCTGGTGGGGCCCCTCCCCTCCGTCAAAGTCATTCGGTCGTGCGCCTTGCTGGTCGAGTGCAGCCACCGTGGGCAGACCAGCAAACTGCTCGACACGAAGGAATTCACCGGACGCCCGGTCTCGGTTTGCATTGCCGGCCTGCTCCCCGGGTAGGGTGTCTAAAAAAAACACTTCTGCGTCGGTGCAAGCTTGCCAATTGACACGTCGTTCTTCTTTGGGCAAATAATAAGTATGCCAAATTTCATTGCTATCCTTTGAGTTTTGGTCCCCCCCCAGACCTCCGTAAGTTGTCGACCCCTACCCCAAAGGTCAAAAATCAAAGTCGTACAGACCTCCGCGTGTGCGCATTTGAAAGCTCTTGTCGAGTAGAGTAAACTTTAGTTCAGTCAAAATGCTCTAAATTCCATTTTTCGTTCTGAGTCATAAACAGAGCCCAAAACCAAGCCTTCAATATCAGCTCTATTAGCCGTTTTCACGAAGGATTTTATTATCCGGGCGATTGGGGCGTTTAGGACGTTTGGGGCGATTAGGGCGTTTGGGGTAAATTGGACTATAGCCCGTAAGAACACGGCTTTTCCCAGTGATTTTTGGTATCAATCGCAATTTTATGAATAAATGTATATGGTATGGTAATGGTATGCTCTTACAATACAAAATTTCCCATTAGTTTGCTTTGAATATTCAAATTCATGAGCCAATCTGGTAATTTTGGGTTGTGTTAGTTCCTTCTACAAAATATACCGAAAACGCCCCACAAAGAGGCTAAAAGGTATACTAGATAAGCAGCTTTGATTAAATAAAATACCGCAATTTACAGTTAGGGCAAAAATGAATATATTAATGACAAAAAATAAACTATTATGATGCAAAATGCAATCAAACGTCAAAAGCATAGACAGCCCTTAACCCGCGCCGTGCCGGGGGGGCGTTGAGGCGCCCCCCCTTAAGGTTTTTCGAGGATAGCGAAAAAACGGCGGCGGGCAGCGCCGCCGTATTTTGCACAGCTGTTTGGGCATCAATTGCGCACATTATGTTTTTAAAAAATACCTCGGATCATCTCAGGTCAGGTCACCAGACTAGGTCACGTGACCCCACCTCCAAAAATGTTTCCGGTCGTACCACAGCCACAGTTTTTGGCCGATCGATTTCGTACTTACAGGATTTCATAAGGCAGTGGCGGCGCCAGGGGTCAAACGTAGGTGAGGCAGTCAGCGGGGGGGGGGGGGGTGTTTCGTGATTTTTTTAGTAGGTTGGCAAATATATGCGGATCACCACGGTTAATTCTTCACCGCTACACACGGATGTATCACGTAAGGCACGCGGCACGTCAGACTTTCGATTTGACTCTTCATTCTGCCGGTTGACAAGCATTGTGCGACTGCATGTTAAGAATAGGACTCAGAGCCTACACATACAATCATTAGGTATATGCGAAGAATACGGCTAAGAAAAATGCATCGAAATATAATGTCCTATTTGTAATCCAAGCGATCTTCTTGCAGCAATATGTAACTATTACACAAGTTAATGATATCTGCCATTAAATGGAGCTTTAACAAAGATATTAAACCATTATAAAACAAAATCCACATTCAAAATATCCCGAAACATTGTAATCACGGGCACGGCGCCTGTCACAAAGGTCCTTCGCTGCTGCCGCGTTGACGCCGCATTTAATTTCTCCGGAACGGAAGCGCCCGGCGAAAACCGCCAAAGATCTGGGCGAAACACGCGTTTGGGCTGTGAGGCAGTACCTCACAGCCCAAGTTTTCACAATGCTAAATTGCAATGGCTAGGCTGATTTGCGCCTATCGATACCAACAAACATCTTGGAATTGCATGAGAATGAGACGAGTTTTAACTGTTTGGAAAAATTATTTTGTCTATTAAATATTTAATTTCTTATAATCCTACTAAAATTATTGAATATTTAGGGGAAATAAAATTATGCTTTGTATGTTTGGATAATTTAGGTAAGGCACTGCCTCGTCTGCCTCAATGGAAGAACCGCCACTGTCATAAGGGCAGTAGTACCTACAATACTTTTATCTCGGATGTTTTATATCGGTGACCTAAGGTTGGGTCAATTTCGTGACCTCCCCATTATAAGTCAATTGGGAAATAAACAAATGCTTCCTATTCTGAGAATACGAATTATATCGGCCCTATTCTTCCTGGATCATGTTATCATAGGCCAATCTTGAAATTCCAGGTGAAATATTTGTTCAGTGACCCCTACAGGGTCAAAATGCAATTTAGCATACTTGTTATTGGCCTAGAGAAGAACGCCGTGTCAATTGACAAGCTTGCACCGACGAAAAGGTGTTGTTTTGGGACACCCTAAGACCCCAGTCAATGCCGGGTTAAAGTCTGTTGTCTTACAGATGTTGCTTCTGTTCCCGACAAAAGAAAAGTACGGAGTAGGTTGCTAGCGTTGATCAGCTTCGTTATGTTCTTATATTACTAGGTGCACTGCAACCTCTTGACGTCTGATAAACACTCATGAGGGCTCGCCTGTTAAAGGGATCCTCAGTGGACGCCTTTCGATCGATGATGATCATTTGTTAAGACAAATGCCGCGATTTTAGCGGACGGATATGATAATGTGAATAAGTAATGTTATTTTTCAGGGTCGACAGAGAAAATCCCTACAGCGGTGGTTCAGCCGCAACAGCAGCAAAACGGAAACCACTACGGGAGAGCGATTCTCTTGAACCGGTAAGACGTTACCAAAAATCTCCGCCATGTGGGTCAGTGATAATTAATTAAAACGCCAGCCTCCCTTCCGAAGGCTTCACGCGTTTGTCAGTACCAGTGAAGTGCGAAGCAGTCGTTTTTACAAATCGACGCAAAATCCCTCCACCGACAGATATTGATGGCTTGATGCCAACAGCAATGCACACTGCTTTGAATTGTTAACGTGGCATTGCAAGCTTCCTTGTGTTCGATTATTTTTAGGTGCAGTGCGTCACGTGTCGTTCTCAGTTTTATTCTTTAGTCTGGTTCACTAAGACACTGTTTGTCCCACACCTGAATGAAAGTAGACTATACATGAATCGTTGTCATAATTTGGAAAGCACAACATCACGGTTTCCGAACGTATGAGGGTTTTCTTTATCATTGACATCTGCTAGTTCAGCCGTGACATTTTTGTATCTCCAAAAGTACCTATATCTTAATCGGTGGAAATCGAATTGAAATTATCGTGCTGCAGGCGTCAGACGCTGCAAGTTCCAAGGGTGACCACCATTGTAATCGGTGTGTAACACTAGCCGGACGTCGCCGCATGGGAAGAGGTGATGATAGTAACACGTAGCGGCGCTTTAGGGGCATAACGGCACATATCTGCCTGCCATAAGACTCAAGAACTTGGATCTGGATGCTTGCCAGTTGCGTAACCTACGGGATCCTTTACCTACCCCTGACAGGCAGATATGTGCCGTTATGCCCCTAAAGCGCCGCTACGTGTTACTATCATCACCTCTTCCCATGCGGCGACGTCCGGCTAGTGCTACACACCGATTACAATGGTGGTCACCCTTGGAACTTGCAGCGTCTGACGCCTGCAGCACGATCATTTCAATTCGATTTCTACCGATTAAGATATAGATACTTTTGGAGATAAAAATCCCAAGGCTGAACTTGGAGATGTCGAATTCAAAGAAAAACCTAGCGCGTTCGGCTACCATGGCTTGTTTTCACTACACCCATTATGAACAACAGAGTAAGTTTCTATGAATCAGTACACCCTGCAGATAATTAAAAGGCCTGTCTGTATCAGCCCCCACCAGTAACAGTTGGCAGCACTCGGACGTTTGGGCGTTAAAAGCTTACTACACCATAGGGTTCCCATGATAAATTGATGATTTTCAGACGAGGCTGGCTCGTAATCTATGGTACATATTTTAAACCCGATTTCTGCAACAGATAGCCACAAGCCTTAGCTACAACGGTTTTATTTATCATTTTTCGATATTCCGGGCGTAAAGGGGTTAAATGGGCTTGGGGTTAAACAATGGCGGAACGACAGCTGACCGCTTCCAAATACTACTACAGTACTCAAATATACACTACTTCGATTACGACTTTGTAGTAGAATTCAATATGACCGCTTCCAAATGCTACTACATGTACTGCAAATACACTACTTTGACTACTACTTCGTATATTTGCTGGCGTTTAATTCAATAAATAAAGATATAATCTATGGAAATACAAGTTATTGATAGCAAACAATACCTTTAATTTATAATAGACAAAACAATTACGATACAAATTATATTTTGTCTAATTCATTTGGGCGTTACATTCCTTACTGTTCTACCCGTTCTATTACCCTGGTCTGTATGTTCTGTTGATTTTCAGGACAAGTCTGTACGATATCAGCTCCGATTCTAGGGATACACTGCCAGTGGGAGACCTCGGGGACTTGGACAGCTCTTCAGAGGATATCGAGGAGGCTGACGACTCCGCAGAAGTCATCGAGGACGACAGCGACAGTTCGTGGCATTGGTCTAGAAGAGAGCCACACTCTTCTCGCGCTGTCGGCGTTGAAGAGTCGACAGTCAGAAACGTCAGAAGGTATATTTATTTGTATTACATCAGCTGAAAGCACACATTGTAATGCTGTATTCTCATCGAACATTGGCGAAATTTTGTCGTTGCTTGAGCCACATTCCCACGGTGTGACGGGAATTTTTTTTTCTTCTCAAATCTAACTCTAATTATCTAACTATTGAATATAACTAACTCAAAATCTAACTATTTGAAGAGCCACTGTCTGCCTGTCTGTCTGTCGTTCCACACTGGCTTACCAGCCTGCCGGCCGCCGACCGGCTCTGATTGGCCGACCCCAGTCCGCCCGTCCGACTCTTGATTGGCTGGCCAGCGACATGTCACGGGATCAGTCACAATAGACGCCAAGCGGCCGAGGGCTAGTTCGAGCTGCTAGTTCTCAACCCGGACAAAGGCGAAAACAGACTATTGCACATGCGCGCCGGCTGACAGCCTAGACTGGCCTAGACCTGATTTGGCAGCTAGGCGGAGAATATTTTGGCCAAACCCGCCAGAGGCCTGAGCCATTTGACTTACGCATGTGCATAGTTTGACTTACGCATGTGTTTTTCTATCAGAGGGTGTAGTTTCCTATTAAGTTGAGGGGGCTTCAGCCCCCCCCCAACCTCACTTCAGTCGCCCCCCCCCCGCAACATGGACAACGAAGTTGGTGAAATCCGGGAAGAAATCTGTATTTTGTGGATTTTGATGGTATTGTGGGGCTACCTCCGGCTGGGAGCGCCCCTGCTCGCCTCCCTCTGGGCGCGCCCTTGCGTGCGCCCCGCCGCCCGCCCGGGTCAGGGCGGCGCCGGGTCGGGGCGGCGCCAGGTGGAGGCAGGCAGACAGGGACGAGCGCGCTGAGCGACCGGACGCGTGGAACGTTGACCTGTTGTTACGGAAATACAAGAACAAGAGCAGACGGTCTTTGACCTAACATTTGGCGCGGTCGGTAGGACCTATTATGCTCTTTTTCATTTGAGTGATATTCGTATATGAGTTATGAGATAGTCCATGTTCGTTTCATGACGTGGAATTATAGACTATAGCCATAACGTTAGGATGCTCGTAGGAGGAGCGTGATCGGTGCCGACACACTCTTCAAATATTTTTTTCTGAAAGAGATTTGGGACACATATATAGTCGTTTGTCGATGTATATGTGCAGCGTCTTGCCTGTGTGAAAGTTTTCTGTGTTCGGTCCCCGACACAGACTCCTGAGATCAGTATACTCAAAGCCGTGTTCGTTAAGCGACACGTTATATACATTACACGTTATATATATATACGTGATATACACGTTGTACGTTAAATGCACGTTATATATACGATATATATTACAATACTATTATATTCAGTTTAACAGAAAGCTGCTGACTCTGACGGAGCGCATATTTTTTGGAGTAATCGGTTTCGACACATTTTCGTTAACAGTAAACTTTGGGCCACAGTGATTAAATAATTAGTAAATAAGGTATTGCAATGGATCTCAAACGACTGGCTATGAGAGTGGCGAACAGCCCTAAGTTCACGGGCAGCAGCCACGAAAACTGGGATAAGTGGCTTTCGCATTTCGAGCTGCGCTTTCGCGAAGTTACCGATGAGGAACGGGCCATGGTGCTGATAGACCTTTTAGAAGGAACAGCCCTCGATTTGTGTGCGAGGCTGAGTCAGAAGGAGCTGTCGGATTATGAAACCATCAAAAAGGCTTTACGGAACAGATTTGGAGATGAAACGATCGCATTGCAGGCATACGCTGAGCTAAGCCAAGCAGATCAGAGACCAGGGGAAGATGTAGAGGAATTTGGAGACAGGATACTGGAGCTGGTAGGAAAGGCGTATCCAGGAGCATCCCTGAAACAAAAACAGGATAGCGGCCTGAAACAATTTATTTGCGGCCTCACTGATGCTAAACTGCAGGAGAAACTCATCTCCAGGGATGATGTATCTTCGATGGAAGAGGCGATACATGTAGCTAAAAGCTACAGGACGAAGGCAGGCATACTAGAGGCCATGCGAACCAAACAGGAGAGCGGGGTGGCCATGGCAGCACAGCGTGTGCGCACGCAGCTTCCCACGCAAGAGGCCGTCAATGGGAACGAGGCGATTGCATCATCCTTTCATCGACATCGGACCTGTGGACGCCTCCAGCCAGCCTTCGACAGCCCTCCACCGCTTCCGGGTGCGGAACCCTGACCACGTGCGTGTGGCAGGGTTGTAGACCCTTAGATAGGTAGACTTTAGATATTTGTAAGTAGGTAGACTCATTAGATACAAATTTTTTATTGGCAATAGGCCTCCTCCACGGTTTAGGTCCCCTCCAGTCTTGAGAAGTTAATTTGCAGTTGCCAACACGTTCTGTCGTGTGTGGCAATTAACGTAAACAGTTAGCCCCCATCCTTCCCCTCCTGAGCCACGACGATGGCTACCCCCCGGAACCCCGCCCCCCCCCCCCCCCCCCGACCCGCCTGACCCCCCTCCGGGGTTCCCCGGCGCGCGACCGCGTGCCCCCCTGGACGGTCCCCCTCCCAGCCCCCCTCAGGGGCCCCGCCCGCCCCGTTCAGGGGCCTGGCTCCTCCCCGACCCCCCTCAGGGGTCCCCCCCCCTCCCAGCCCCCCTCAGGGGCCCCGCCCGCCCCGTCCAGGGGCCTGGCTGTCCTCGCCGTCCCCCCGACCCTCCCGACCCCCCTCAGGGGCCCCCCCTCCCAGCCCCCCTCAGGGGCCCCGCCCGCCCCGTCCAGGGGCCTGGCTCTCGCCGTCCCCCCGACCCTCCCGACCCCCCTCAGGGGTCCCCCTCCCGTACCGGCGCGCGCCCCCGAAACCCCGGCTCCCATCAGGAGCCCCGCCCCGACCGTCCCGGTGCCTGGCTCCCGCCAGACACCTCTCCACCCGACGGACCGGCTCTCCTCCTCATCCAGAGGCTGGACGGGGTGAGTTTTCGCCAGGCGAACCCCTTCGCGATCAGACGCCGGCTGGTCAACCTCTGCGGAGAGGTGGCTTCCGCCAAGACCATCCGTACTGGCGGCCTGCTGGTACAGACACTGTCTGACCAGCAGACGGAGGGGGTCATGGGCCTAACGTCCTTCCTGGACGCGGCCTGTGAGGTGTCTGCCCCTGACAGGATGAACTCCTGCCAGGGCTACATCTACTGCCCCGATGTAAACGGCCTTACCGAGGCCGTGCTCCTGCAGGAGCTGGTGACCCAAGGGGTCACGGAGGTTGTGAGGATGAGGTCCCAAAAGCCGGGACCGAATCCCATGATCAAGCTCCGGTTCCGGGGGCTAGACCTGCCTCAGCAGATTTACTGCGGCTACATCAGAGCCGCAGTAACTGAGTGGACCCCGGCGCCCCAGCAGTGCCGATACTGCTGGCGCTTCGGCCACCACCAGCAGAACTGCCACGCCCGTCTCCCCACCTGCGGGAAGTGCGCCTCGTCTCACGAGACAGCCCACTGTGACGGTGGCGACACCGCAGCGATGCGCTGCGTGTCGTGCGGCGGACCCCACGCCGCGTGGTCCCGGGACTGCCCGGCCAGACGGGCAGTGGTCGAACAGACCAAGGCCCGACGGGCGACGCCGATCGCCCCGCCTCCCATCCCAGCGCTGGCTCCCAGCGTGTGGCCGCTGCTGCCAACCCCGACCCGACTCACGCCCTCTCCCCGTCGGTCCCCACGCGGGTCCTCCCCACCGGTGCAGCCGGCTGCTCAGGTCGAGCGCCCCTGCGAGCCCTGCCCCTCCCAAGCCAAGTCCAACACGGACTCTGGCTGTGCCCCAGTGGCACCCACGCCCACCCCCGCCGAACATCTGGCGGAGTCCCCAGCCGGGTCCCAGGACTCAGGTCCCCAGAGCACCAGGGGGTCGTCCACGGAGGAAGACTCCGACGACTCGTCTGCAGGCGAGTCGGACACCTCACTGCTCCGAGCCGTCACCCGCCGCGTGACCAGCCACCGCACCCAGCCTCGCCCCTCCCGCTCCCCGCCCTCCCGCCGCTCCCTCTCGCCGCCCTCCCGCCCCTCCCGCTCCCCGGCCTCCCCCCGCCCCCCCCCCTCCCCGCTCCCCAGCCGCTCTATCTCCCCGCCCCCCGCTCCCTCTCCCCGCCCTCCCCCTCCCCTGCTCTCAGAGGAAAGCAACTCAGGCTTCCAGCCCATCCGCCCCGCCCAGCTCCCTACAGATAGGACGAGCCGCCCCCGCTCCCGCTCCCGCTCCCAATGCAGGCGTACCCGGGCGACCGCGAGGCAAGGTCTGGAAGTAACTCACGATGAATAACAAACAATCAGAATTCGTCCTCTAATGGAATGTTAGATCATTAATATCCCATTGGGGGCAATTCAAACATTATGTCTTAAATAATAATCCGTTAGTAGCCGCTGTCCAGGAAACCCATTTTATTGACGCCGACTTTAATAATTATACTCTTAAAATACCCGGATATAGCCTTTATACAAACAACGTAAATGCGTCACCGCGCCGAGGCGGCTCGGCTTTGCTTATTTCAAACCAACTTTTGCATCACCAAATCGACCTTCAAACAACCTTAGACGCAGTCGGCGTTAATATTAAAATCGCTCAGCTAGAACTAACTCTTATCTCTATTTATTTTCGTCCGACTGAGGACATAGACATTGATTCTTTTTCCCAGCTTATTACAAATATTAACACCCCATGTCTGATTATGGGCGATTTCAACGCGCATAGTCGGGCGTGGGGCTGCCTTCGGAACTCTCTCCGCGGCCAAATTATGCTGGACCTACTGGACCGGCATAATTTGGTCTTCCTTAACGACCAATCACCCACACACGTACACCACTCAGGAGGCGTGTTGACTTACAGCGCCATTGATCTCGCCTTCGCCACACCACGCATCGCGACTCTTTTTACATTTAATGCACAATCTGACCCTCTTTTTAGCGATCATTACCCAATTCACTTAGAACTCCAAGTCCCTTCAGGACAGACAAATTTTTACTCTCTGCCTAGATGGAACCTTCGCAAAGCCGACTGGTCCTCCTTTCAAAAACACATTGACACTAGTCACCCTGCAGACTCCCAGATCGACATTAACACATTTTTAAACACTATTCTCGCATCAGCACACCAGCACATTCCACACACACGCCACACACACAACACCACCCGAGGCAGCGTACTGCCCCGTGGTGGAACACAGAATGCCAAAGAGCTGTTGCCCTCCGGAAAAGAGCATTTCGAAAATTTCAATCTTGTATAACTGCAGAAAACGAACACGAAGTACGGAAAACCCGCTCTTTGGCTAAAACAATCATTGACAAAGCAAACAAAGAATCTTGGCAGGAATTCTCATCTACCTTTAATCGATTTACCTCCCTCTCAAAAATTTGGACATTAATTAAATCGTTTTCAAATAAAAGACCACCGGCATACAAAATCCCACACTTACAAATACACAACACATCTTACACGCTTCCCCTAGAGGTGGCAACACAATTTGCACAACACTACGCTAACATATCATCAACGCAACAATGTACACCAACTTTTAATAACCAACTTAACGATCAATTTCAATCTATTAGCTTTGACTCTAATAACGTAGAAATCTACAACTCTCTTTTTACCAACTCAGAGTTAACGTACGCTATAGGTAAATGTGGTAAAACTTCTGTAGGACCAGATCAAATTGACTACTCCTTCTTTAAAAACTTGACAGAGACTGGTCTCACCAACTTACTAACAGCCTTCAATACCATGTGGTTTGATGGCACTTTCCCTGAATCTTGGCATAATAGTACGCTAATTCCTATAATTAAACCTCGCAAACCCAAATCTTCTCCCGCTAGCTATCGCCCTATTTCTCTAACTAGTTGTGCATGTAAACTATTCGAACGCATGGTTAACGGACGCATCAGGACATACATTGAAACAAATAATTTACTTTCCCCACACCAAAGTGGTTTTCGACCTGGTCGCTCCACTGCGGACAATTTAGTTGGTCTTATCGACTCTGTCCAGCGCGGCTTTCGAGGGAGAGAGGTCACAGTTGCCCTCTTTCTTGATTTGAGAGCTGCGTTTGACAGAGTCAATAAGACTGCACTTCTAGTAAAGGTCCATAAGGCCGGAATTCGAGGTCGACTCGCTAAATTTATCCAAAACTTTTTAGAAAATAGAACTTTTAATGTAAGGTGCGGCAACACATATTCTCCAAATCAAAATCAGGACCACGGTGTCCCACAGGGATCGGTCCTCTCCCCGACCCTATTTTTAATTATGATTAACGACATTTTCAGTAATATTAACAAGATCGACAAAGGTCTTAAATTTTCAATGTACGCTGATGACCTGGCGGTGTGGTTCTCGCACCCGAGTGTCGATCAAGCCAGCAAAATGTTACAACTAGTACTCATTGATATAAAGGTATGGTGCGACCAATGGGGTCTGGAAATTTCTCCAAGTAAATCTGCATCTCTAATTTTTTCAAAGAAACCTGCATATGTGGAACCCTACATTCCATTAAAATATAACAATCAAATTATCCCTTTCGTCAAATCATTCAAGTATCTGGGAATAACGCTAGACACACGTCTCTCGTTCATCCCACACTTCAATGATTTAGTGCAGAGATGTACGAGACGAATTAATATTATGAAGTCATTGGCTGGTCGAGAGTGGGGCGCAGATCGTGCCACTCTTCTCCAACTATATACTTCCCTGATACGCCCAGTACTGGACTATAACGCATTCTTATTTGATGACATATGTTCCAAACAAATTAAAAAATTGCAAACTGTCCAAAACGCTGCCTTGCGGATCGTGACTGGAGCCTGCCGCACCACCAACACCACAAACTTACACATCGACACAAACATTCCCACACTCTGCCGCCGACGCAAATACACACTACTTAGATTCTACACCAGAGCAAGTTCACACCCCACACGCCCAACATTCCACATCTTAAATCACCCCGCACCCACAAGACGACAAACACTACTACAAAAACGACACCCACTCATCAGTCACAGAATCAGACAAACACTCGCACTATTCAACATTCCACACATCAACACAATGCCAACGCCACCACTCACATCTCACTGGCTCGACACAACACCAGACACACACCGCCTCTTCACACACAACAAAAACACAGTCACGGCGGCAGAGACACACACACTCTTCAACGAACACAAAGCACAACACAACACATACACATACATATACACAGACGGCTCTCGAAGCGACGGCCGAACCGGTGGTGCATTCTACACAAACATAGTTAGCAATAACTTTAGACTTCCCGACATAAATAGCGTATACACAGCGGAATTGTCATCCATTTTATTAGCATTAATATATGTCAGAAAAGAAAAACTTAAGGAAGTAGTCATTTGCACAGACTCGTCCGCCTCGCTCACGGCCATTTCCTCGATTAGTGACTGTAGAAACCCGATAGTATTTAAAATCAGACAGCTAATCAAGTATTTAAACAGTAAAAACAATAGTATTAAATTCCTCTGGATCCCAGGACACGCAGGTATCCCGGGAAACGAGGAAGCCGACAGACTTGCGAAATTGAGCCTAGAATTACCTTCAGTAAACCAACTTCCAAGCCCAGTATCAGACGTGTTAAATTATATTAATTCTCGACTTAGCATACTGCGCCAGAGCGAGTGGGACGCCGCTCCACATTTTCATCTTTATCCAATCAAGCCAAAAGTCCAACATTTTATATCTAGTCACCAGAATTGTAGAGAGAAGGAGGTAATATTGGCGCGCCTCCGTCTCGGTCATACAAAAATTACTCATTATTATATTATGGAGAATCTCCCGCCACCAAATTGCCAACATTGCCCAGGTTATCCGCGCTACACAATCAAGCACTTACTTCTTACTTGCCCAGTACACAACGATAAACGACAGCACATTATTAATTACACACAACAAAATAGCATCACATTAAATCTTCAAACACTGTTAGGTGATAGTTATCCTGAATTGATAGGTCTTCTCTTAGATTATCTCTACCAAACACGCTTAGCTAATCAAATATAACAGGGTTTTTTTGGCCTTGCGCATTTTTGGCCCACCGCGCAGGTTTTTTCCCCTTTGCCTTAGACGCTGGTTTTTTTTTATTATTCAGGACTTTTCGCCCAGCTAAATACACCCCACAACCAGGTCTCGCCGAGGCGCCGGAGCCAGGGAGACTGGCAACAGTCTCCCGTTGTGGCAATGACGGCACCGCCACGGCTCCATCAACACTGACACTGTACAGGTGTATTGTAATAAAAATATGTATGCATGTGTGTCTCGTGTTTGACTTATTTTTTACCTTGAACGAAATACTTAACGTAATGCTAGATATTATATTTGACCTTGAACGAAATACTTAACGTAATGTTAGATATTATATTTACTTTGAACAAATAATTTTTCCGGGTACATATAAACCGGTTAAAGTAATTAATTAACGTAAAATAGCTGCCCTTCTCCCTAGCTTGCCCGGGTCCACATAAACCGGATAACGTAACTCTTTGCCTGGCAAATTGCCAGAAGTAATTCCCCAAACCCGGGATATGGCTATAGGCCGGTCCGGGTAAAAAAAAGAAAAAGAAGAAAAAAAAACGATTGCATCGATTGCCCAGATGAAAACGCAGCTGGATGGAATTCAAAAGGCCATCGCACAACTGGAAGCTAGAATCAACCAAGATGACGTCCGGGAAGGTGACATGAGGAACCAAAAGCGCTGCTACCACTGCGGCGAGACCTCGCATTTCAAAAGACAATGTCCCAAGCTCAGAAACAGGACCCAGAGCAGCCAACGGAACATAGACGCGGGTCTGGCGACTGGACAAGCACCACAAGCAGCGTTCTGCGTTGGCTGCGGGAGACACGGCCACTGGATGGCAGAGTGCTGGAGAGTGTCTACCGCTAGCACAGCAGGGATTCCGAGAGGAAGAGGAAATGGAGGACAGCTGCAGGGAAACGAGTGATGGCTGGTGCCACGGGACAAGCGCCAGCCAAAGATAAGACTGAGGAGGTCCCACAACTGAGAGCAGCAGTCATCGAGGTGGACATCAATGGATATGTCGCCTGGGCCCTGGTGGACTCAGGGGCTGATGGATCCATGATCAATGAGAACTTTGCGCTGAACGCACTGGGAAAGAATGGCTTCAGAGCAAGGGCAGCCGGACGCATCACTAGCGCGGGAGGAGAGCCGTTGGCAGTAACGGGCGAAGCAGAGGTGCCGTTTCGAGTGCAGACCATGTATTTTTTGCAGCCGATGGCAATCGTTCAGGGACTGGTTTACCAGATCGTCTTGGGGAGATATTTCTGCTGTAGGCACGGCACAGTTCTCGATGACGAAGCTGGCGTGCTCAGACTAAACAAGCAAGAAATACGACTGCCAACATATGCAGAGATTGGTCCAAAACGCTCCCGGGTGTTGACATGCCGAACACTTGTGCTCCCTCCAAGGTCAGAGGCCATCGTGAATGTGGCAGTAAAACCTCTGGATGGTAACCGATGCCCAGACACAAGGAAGTCGTGGCAGGGCGTCTTGGAGCCAACAATGAGCACCGGGTCACAAAAGTGGCTAGTACCGAGGGCTGTTACAGTGGTTGCTGAAGACGAGACGATGCCAATCAAGATCTTGAACTTGGGGACAGAAGAGGTCACGATCCCCGCAAAGACAGATCTCGGCACCCTCTACACGATTCAGGAGGATGGTGAAGGGTTATATGAGGTATTCGATCGATGCGATGCCAAATACCCAGCAAACAAAGCACCCAAAACCGAGGAGGTGATCACTCAGCTCAATATCGAACAGGCAGCAGTATCGGAGACAGGGAAAAGGGCACTTAAAAGGTTAATCACAGAGTACCTCGACGTCTTCAGCAGGAATGAGAGTGACATCGGGAGAACATCACTGCTCAAACATCACATCGCTACCGGCGACGCCAAGCCAGTAAGACAGCGCCCGAGACGTGTTCCACTGAAGTTGAGAGAAGAGGTTGAAGAACAAAAAAAAGAAGATGCTCAGAGACGGCATCATCGAAGAGAGCTCGAGCCCCTGGTGTTTTCCCATCGTGCTGGCAAGGAAGAAGGACGGCAAGTTCAGGTTTTGTGTCGACCTCAGAGCGGTGAACTCGGTGACACAGAGCTTGCCACACCCACTCCCACGAGTCGATGACGCCCTCGACAGCCTGGCAGGAGCTCGTTATTTTACGACCCTGGACATGGCGTCGGGATACTGGCAGGTGGAACTGGAGGATGAAGATCGAGAGAAGACTGCGTTCAGCACAGGAAAGGGACTCCATCACTTCTGAACCATGGCCTTCGGCCTGAAAAACGCGGGTCCCACTTTTCAGCGCCTGATGGAGCTAGTGTTGGCCGGAATTGACTCGAGAAGCTGTTTGGTATACATAGATGACATCATCGTGTTCGGGAAAACCGAGCAGTCTCATTTGAAGACCCTGGAGGACGTGCTGCAAAAGATCAGAGAGGCGGGCATGAAACTGAAACCTGCAAAATGCTCCCTCGCAAGAGACAAAGTGATTTTCCTGGGACACACCGTAGGAAGAGAGGGGATCCAGCCAGATCCAGCGAACGTGGCGAGGGTGCGAGAATGGCCGGGCACTTCAAGACCGGAGGACCTCAAAAGCTTCCTGGGACTGAGCGGCTACTACGCGAGATTCGTCCCGGGATATTCCGATCTGGTGAAGCCGCTCCGAGAAGCTGCAGACAAGAAAGGCTCACTGATCTGGTCAGAGGAAATGAAGGAAAGTTTCGAGGAGCTAAAATAAAGACTAACATCACAGCCGATCCTCGCCCTGCCGACCTTCCAGGGAAGCTTCACGTTGGCTACTGATGCATCCAACACGGCGGTGGGGTCTGTGCTAACCGAGACGGTGCAGGGTGAAGAGAGGGTCGTCGCCTATTCTAGCAGGGTGAACAAAACCGAACGGAGATGGCCGACCTACGATAAGGAGCTCTGGGCCGTTGTGTGGTCGATCAGACACTTTAGACAGTATCAGGCGGGGACACCAAATGAACACTAAATAAACCATGTAATCAACTTTCAACAGGATTACCCAACTATCAGGTTGGAACGACTTCAGCCATCCATGTCCCCAGGTATGGACAACGAGAGGATTGATCAGCTGGAGGCTCGATGTAACGACCTGCAGGTCACCGTGGACCAGTTGCTGTGTCGTGTAGCGGCACTAGAGGCCCACCAGGTGCCTGGGGGGAGCCATGCAGGTGAGAGCAGGGCGGTCGATGCTTCGATCGCTGAGCTGCCGGTTCAGATAAGGAACACTGTGGCAATAGATGCTTTGCTTCAGGAGGCTGAGCAGGGTGGCAGCGAGACCCCGTCATTCGTTGTTACGATGGCGGGGCCCTCGATCGAACCGTTGGGCGACCTTAGTGTAGCACGTGCGGCTGATATTGATGACTTGCTGAAGGAGGCCGAGCAGGTTGGGGAAGGTGTTTACGACGAAGATGTGTGGGAAATTCTTAACCTGTACACCACCCAGTCTTCAGAATTACCAGCAGCACCATCGGCACCAGCGGCACCAGCAGCACCAGTGACACAAGCGGCGGTGTCGGCGGAGGTGCCAGACGAGACGCCCGGCGAAGCACTTCTCGGAGACCGACAGCAGGCACCAGGAGCCCTGGCAACAAGCCCCGCAGCGATGGATACACCAGCTAGTCTCGAAGGGGGACACGACGTTAAGTATTATCCCGAGGGAAATCCTAGTGCGCAACAAGGGGGCATTCTTCACCTGATATTGGGGGATAGCATCGCAGTGTACCTCACCATCCCAGTAACGCCAGGCCACACCATCCTGAACCTCGCAGTTCGAGGAAACACCTGGACCATAGAGGATTCGCTGCTGGACCAACATGTTAGAGACTGGCAGCACCAGGCAGCTGCTGATAACTACCAGCTGGGAAAGATATTCGTGTGGTTGGGAGGCAACGATGTATATGGGAGGCAAGGGGGAAAACCTTCGGGGAAATGGCATGAAGCAATGTGCAAGGTAGTACAGAGGCTAAGTGACAAACGTGTTACACTGGCAGGACCCACACCGAGGCTCTGGGCCGACGCCGACAGGCGATACGAGGATACCGCGGCCTTCCAGGCGGACGGGTGCCTGCGTCGCGCGGCAAAGGAGTTCGGTTGCGACTTCCTCCCCTACGTCGGCCGCTCGCTTACCTGCATGAGACGGCGCCAGCATGTGGTGAGGTCGGACGTAGCCTGTGGCTGGTTCGGGAAGGACGGGATACACCTCAACCAGCAGGGCTACGCGAAGGTGGAGAACAGGTTCCGGAGTGTGTTTAAGTGAGTCGCGCGACCGAAACGAAGTGTGTGTCGTGCGTGCGCCCCATATATGTGCGATGTACATAGATAAGAAGGCACATTCAGGGACAGGCTCGACACAGTCGATTCGACGCACTCGATCTGCGATGCGCTCGATTAGCGATATCCTCGATTAGAGCCCTGGTATTGATGTACGTGTCTGCTTTGTTTTGTTTTGTCTGTTCTGTTTCGTTCAGTGTGCGTGTAACTTTGTGAGGGGGGAGATGTGTGGGGCTACCTCCGGCTGGGAGCGCCCCTGCTCGCCTCCCTCTGGGCGCGCCCTTGCGTGCGCCCCGCCGCCCGCCCGGGTCAGGGCGGCGCCGGGTCGGGGCGGCGCCAGGTGGAGGCAGGCAGACAGGGACGAGCGCGCTGAGCGACCGGACGCGTGGAACGTTGACCTGTTGTTACGGAAATACAAGAACAAGAGCAGACGGTCTTTGACCTAACAGTATTTTAGTTTTTCCCCAGCTCAACCCTCCCCGCCCCCCAAACTTGTCTGGAGAAGCTACACCCGTTTTATTAGTTTAGTGTCTGAAAGGTGGGTGGGTGTGTATGCGGTCTAAGCAATGCCTTATAGGTTTATGGTTATTTTCCCATACTGATAGGTTTCATGGACATATAGAGCCCTTCATGGAATAAGAATCCCCATGGTTTTCCATGGAACGGGATGGAAATGGGTGGGAATGGGGCCATTTTTTTAATGTAACGGGTTGGAACGGGTTTGGGACAGACCATATCATCTTTAGCACCACAAAAAGTGAAATATGCTTAAACGGGTGGGAATGGGAGCCCCATCAATTATGAATTCGGATTGGAACGGGTTTGGGTCTGGCTGAATGGGCTTTAACGGGAGGGGGGCTGAAAATGTGCCCCATGAAGGGCTCTAATGGACAGTATATTGAGATTCAAGTTAAAGTTTAAGTTGATGGACTTGGACGGTGTTCAAGTTTTAACAGTGTCTATTCAGATGTCCATACCTTTGTTTGTTTTATAATTGGTCTTTATTAACTGCTGATCTTAATAGTATGAATTTATCCAAATTTACACTTTTAATTCATGATAGCGTAGGGTACTACTAAGTACGAGGGCACTAAGCAAGTAAGCATGATGCCCAGCCTGATGTGGCGATAACGTGCGTTCCCTGCGCTGTTATTCAGCTCGTATTCACCGTTTGTGCTATTGATGAATAGCCGTAGCCGTAAGTAGCAGTAGCACCCTATCCCCCCGCAGCGAATAAGGTTAAGACTAGCTTCGCCGTTGGATTAATTGTACACTAAGAATGTTTTGTTTTGTTTTCAAATTGTTTGATCGGTGACGATGACATATTACTCACACGGTACGTTTGCCTGGCTATGGGGAGGGGGGGGGGGAGGGGACTTTTTGAGAGAGTGGGTCCCGTGCCTCTGTTCGTGCGACTTCAACGAAACCCTGATACGAAAAGGCCGGTTTTAACAATTGGCCTATCCGCACTGAGCTGAGCCTTTGACCTTGAAATTGAACTTCGTGAACGTATCTTAGAAACGCCTCGCAGAGACCTTTCGATTGCCGCAGATTGAGTCCGGGTCGGACCATTCATGGCTCCGAAGATAGAGATTCCGTTTTCGCCCCACCTTCCCCCCGATCAATGCTGGGTGTCTGGAGACCCCAGTCAGTACCGGGATAACCTTAAAGATCATGGTATGAAAGTGCGGTTACCACTAGGAGTGAGGACAGATTGTAAAGATTGTATATTGACTATCGCATGATCGTGTGCTTTTAAGGGCGGCCGTGCTCGGCGGCAGCTGCACGCCGCGAGCTTCTACGCCTGTAGACGACAGCAGTGACTCATGGCACCCGCCAGTGGATGAATGCGATGACTACACTACCATCGATCCGACAGAAGAGGGCAGCACGACAGAGCGGTGAGCTCAGTTTAGTTTTTATTGTAGACTTCAGACGTTTGGAAATCATAACATCATACAATGTAAGAATACTACTTTTGCCAAAGTTTACAAATCATGAATGCTTTGATGTCATTTGCCTGATGACATTCGTGTTCGTATTTATTCACCTGTTTTATCAGTACAGGTTATGGTAAAATACTGTATCATTACACTGTCATCGAATGTACTGCCGCTGCCAAATGATCTTGTTTGCTTGGCATCTTTGTCCGATGGAGAAAGAAAATACATTTCTATCAAACACAACATTCAAGGAGACCATTCCAGACGGGGCATCCATAGCCCTTTTTTGCTTTACTCCAATGCTGGCGCTTACTATCAGTAGTACTAACTATAGTAGTAATCAGACGCGTCATTCACTAGGACGTAGTGGTAGTAACGTAAGGTAAGAATGGTTTGCTTACTTGTAAGGGTAGTGATGGTGAACAACTATGTATCTGTTGGTGACGATCGGTTTATGTTGCCAAAAAGCGACTTGGTTTCTCATGACGAACTACATGTACAAAATGCATTCCTAAGAACTTTCGAAAACGAGTGCAGGAAACAGCAGTCATTGACGAAAGTTTTAACTCGCCTAGCCTCATTGAAACCCTGGCTGCTATTCTATTGAGTTCTGGAATCTCAGAATATCTTAACGAATCCAGTTTGGATTTGAATACGAACAGTCAAAAAATATAAAGGGTTTTCTGTATTCTTATCCGGCATTGACCAGAGTTCCAGCCGAACGCCGCGACAAGCCGACTGCCGAAAGCCATGAGGCGGCAAATATTACCCCACCCCAGAGTTCGTCACGGGCTAGGCTGGCCCTATGGGCCATGGACCGGGCCTGGACCGTGCCTCAACTTTAAGGAAATCGGCAGGCTCCAGACAGGCCTGGGCTGAGAATGTTGAAGTAATGCGCTCAGGTCAGAGCTGAAAATATTTTAACCAGCAGTTCACTTCCACAGCAACACACTGTTGATGTGGCTTTTTGTTTTTTGGTTAGCATAGTTGGTTAATTGTTTCACATTTATAGTATACAAGTAAATATGCTAGGATGATTATTTCAAATTTGGTAAAAATAATGATATTCTTAATGTGAACGTGCCAGACCAGGTCTGGGCCTCAATATTATGAATTTGACCGGGCCTGGCTTGGTGTTCATGGGCCCGGGCCGGGCCGGACCGGGCTGGGGGTTGGTGGGCCCGTGGCGAACACTGCCCCACCTATCTCCCAAACCGATAGACCGATCTGGATACAAAAGGCAACAATCGAAAGGTCTTAACAAAACACTCTAATCAATATAATCACCTAAAATTATCTAACTGTCATGCAGCGGTACTGTGCAGAGTGTGACCGTCCTGCAGTGGTACTCTGCTGAGGTTGACCGTCCTGTACCGGCACTGTGCTGAGTCTGACCTGACCGATCGATAGTCTGATGACAGCTGATGCCCTCCCGCAGCCGAAAGCGGTCATGTGCGGTCATGTGAAAGCGGTCTCCGCGAAAGATCCAGCGGTCATGTGTCGTTGGATATCCCTTCCGTTGCCAACACTTTTATCTATTGATCTGTTTGTTTCAGGGAAGATGTCCAGACGGAGGAGAGGTCGGACCCCAGTACAGCTTCATCTCAAGCTGAAGACTCCGGGTTATCGGCTCCCGGCATCATCCTAGCAGCGCGTTCAAAATACGATAAAGTAAATGCGTGCACCTTCTGTGGAAAGTTAATCAAACAAAAGATCCAGCGACATCTGATAACGAGGCATGGCAATGAGACAAAGGTGAAGGACTTTCTCCAGTATCCTGTAGGCAGCGGAAGAAGACGTGACGAGGTATACCGACTCATGTGCGATGGTAACTTCAAATATAACCAGGACCAAGACCAACCTGGCCGAGTTCCTTCCTTGATCGTTCTCAAAAGACCCCACAAGGACGCACCAGTCACGGACTTTGTGCCTTGTCCAGCTTGTCAGGGATACGTTCGGAAAGCAGACTTGTGGAGGCACATCAAAAACTGCCCATGTGCAACTCAAGACCAGAGACAGTTCTCCAACAGACATCTCACGGCCTTGATTGCTCCAACAGACACGACAGATGATGAAGTATTTGGAAAGATGATTATCTCATCGATGAAAAACGATGAAATCCGTAAGATCATCTGTGAAGATGCGCTTCTGCGTCGGATGGGGTCCCTCGCACTTGAAAACAAAGGCACGTCAGAAAATCAGAAGTCGGCGCTCAAACAGAGGCTTCGAATCCTTGCTAAGCTTCTTTTGACCATGCGGGCGAAAGTGGGATCGGAAGCATCACTCACCGAAATACTCCAACCGAGATACTTCGACTCCATAATAAGCTGCGTGAGAGAAGTTTGTTCTTGGAAGATGGGGGATGAAAACCACCCACCCTCGTTCCATACTCCCGCTCCGGCCCTGAAGCTTGGTCACGCCCTAAAGAAGGCGTCTGAAGTGGCCATGGGTGAAGCGATCAGGTCAAACGACGTCAGGAGTAAAGACCTTCTGTCTGAGTATATCGTGCTGCATGAGAAGGAGTGGGGAGATCGCATAAGTCATGCAGCGCTCTCGACCATTGACCTGCGCAAGCTGAACAAGATCAACCCACTGCCTCTGACGGAAGATCTGATGAAGCTCTCGGAAGGAACAAAGAAACGCATAGCCGAAGCCGTGGAAGAGCTTCAAGAAAAAACGCTCAGCAAGGCCAGTTTGGTTGCGTGTTATAATCGGCTTGCAGAGGACACCTGCGCTGCTATTATTCTGTTCAATAAGCGACGTGGAGGTGAGGCATCACGGCTGTTAGTGGCAGCCTATAAAGGCAGAGGAAGGGAGCAGCCTAATCAGGATATCATCAACTCCATGTCCCCTCTGGAACAGGAACTTGCGAAGAAGATGCAGTTGGTTGAAGTGGTCGGCAAACGGCAGCGGCGTGTGCCGATTCTGCTTTGCCCCTACGTTGTGCGGGCAATCGACACGCTTCTGATGGTGCGAAAGTCTGTGGGCGTGCCAGAAGATAACCCCTACATTTTCATGCGAGGGAAAGGTCGGTCAAAAGTGAATATGAAGGGCTGGACATGCCTGAAGGCTGCATGTGATAGGGTGGGGCTAGAAAACCCAAAAGCAATAACAAGTACAAACCTTCGAAAGTACTTGGCAACGGTCACGCAACTTATGGATCTTGACGCTAACCAGCTCGAGTGGGTTGCAAACCATCTAGGGCACGATTTGTCCGTCCACAGGCAGTATTACCGTCTTCCTAGCGAGGTCCTCCAAGTCACGAAGATAAGCCAGCTTCTCGCATCAGAGAGAGGACAAATCCATCGCTACGAGGGAAAGAACCTCAACCAGATCAATGTTGAAGGTGAGTTTTGGACTCCCGTAACATCTGGTTCTGTCGTATTGCGTCTCGTGGGACTGGGTAGCTCAATCGGGGCAAGGCCTTGCTTTGGTTTCCAGGAGTGCCCAGTTCGAGCCTGGTTACGACATGATCTATTCAGCAACCTCGCATGGATCGAAGTGAGGAAATTCAACAATGTCTGGCAGTCAACGCCGTTTCGAAATAACCCAGTAAAAACGTGTTTCGTCTCATGGCTTACCTTGTTTTCTTTTTCGTTCGTTTTCTTTTAGTGTCATACCTTTAGACACACCATTCTGCTGAGAAGTGTCTCACGAAACAATATATGTATGATAACAGTTTTAAGTAGTGTCTGGAGTTCACACAGTAAATAATCAAGTTCCAAATGCTAATTCGTCTTAATTTGCTATATTTTTCGGCTACGGGTAGAAATGTCTTCATTTTTCACTTGTCCAAAGTTATTTTGTTTTCGTTGGAACAGTGCGAGCCTGGTTCTGGGGCCCCTTATAAATAAAGTTGTAGACCCTGCCTATTAGTGTCATGCTTAACCCGGCAGTCGCGGCGCCTTCCCGACCACCTTCGAGTGGCTGGGGGGCTATGTGTAGTCCCTCCCCCTACATCTACGGATCTACTGTCCCGATCATAAAAGCGTAAACGGCATTCGATAGCCCTGGAAAAGTTGTCGAGGAAAATTAATTTGTTTTGACCTCGGTGTCACTGATGACGTCAAATATAAAATGTTGAACCATCTCGGTGAATAAATTGTCGCGTAAAATAACGATATTTTAAGTCAATAAACTGATATGATTCATGTATCTGACTTGAAAGTATCCATTGTAAGACTTTTCTAAGTATCAGGCTAAGACTCGGATGACCTTAACCGGAAGTCAAGTCAAGATCATCCGAGGTCATGAGGTCAAACTGCTGATAACGGCCATTAGGCTTTGTAATGTATTTATGGGTTCGTTTTTCGTCTAGAGCACGAAAAAAATGAACTTCGAGCATTTTTGTTACTTAGAAATCGAAGTATAAGGCAAAAACAGATACGCATTTGTTACGCGTAATAATGCCATGAGAAGTCGTCGATTTTGGACTTCAAAACGCTAAAAGTCGGTCAGTTTTAACCCTATTCCCTGCGGGCGGCCAAAATTACGTTAACCCTATTCCTGTTCGGGGGGGGGGGAGGCGAATCCCCCCCTCCCACACGGAGGTTTTTCGTGTGCTGCACATTCATTATTGAAGCTAAGGTCTTCAAACTTTCTGACTTTTCCTAACTTTTCATTGCACATCTGATGGTGTGTTTTTTTTAAATAAAAAGCTGCATCATAAGTGGCTCCTGGAACACTTTTTGGGAGGCATGTTCGGGCGTTTTTGATACCAAAGGTTTGCATGGTTGAACACTCGTGGAGGGTTTTCTTCTGCAAAATGCAATAAAAAGGTACTAGTAGACAATTGCAAGGACTTTCAGATGGCTATCTCGCATTTGCAAAATTTCGAAATTTTGAAGATTTTTTTTTCAACATGCATATCAAATTGTCATTTTTCAAAAAATCGAAAAATCCCTGACGCATCTCCGAGATATTATACCAGTATATGTACACACACAAAAATCAAGTCGATATCTTGATAACTGATAAAGTTATAACCCGAACACTGCCGGAAGTTCGTGCCAACCACGAAGGGTTGATTTCCGCTTCCGATATAACGACAAAACGCAGCTACAAGCGGAATGCGGCGGTGGATTGCGCGTGATACACGCTATCAAAATCACAGCAGTTAGTTCTTGAAGGATCTCGGTGAATAAATTGTCGCGTAAAATAACGATATTTTAAGTCCCATTTACATAGCAAAAATTATGGGTTACCAGATGGTAGCGAAAGTTCGTGAAATATTAGAATGACAATATAGATAGAGCTTAAACTTGTACCAATGTGTTTGTTTCGTCAATACGCGTCTTCGTATATGCAACATGACCTACTTTGGCCACCTTGATCTTGACCTTGACCTGACCAAGTGTTTTTTTAATTGACCTTACCAGGTCAAATTTGATATATTTCGATGCGTCTTGACGAGAAAAACACGATGGTGGCAAAATTATTGTTCTATCCTTAATATGTAAAAAGCTATTCGTAAAAACGTTTTTGCCAACAAATTACCTTTTTAACGTTGATAACCCGTGGAGCCCACAAGAGTGACCTAAGCTCAAATATACCTCAATCTTTTCGAAATAGCGTTTCAAGAGCTTTCGATTGCTGCTTTCGGTTCCTTTTTAGCTATAATAGTACTGGAGGTAATGCGTAATGTCTAGATAAAAGTCAAAATCATGGAAATTTCGGCACATTTGACCTCCTTTGACCTTGAAGATATTGACCCAAAGTCATACAAATTACCCAAAATAGAGTTCCCTGTGGGTCCTTCTTACCCACCAAATTTCGTTGTTTTAGCTCTCATAAGAGCCGAGAACTCAGGGGGCGGGGCGAATCGCCCCCCGCGCGGACAGGTTTAGCGTAAAAAAGCCGGACAGGAATAGTGTTAACTTGCGGGGCCGATTCTGCCCCCCCCCCCCCACAGAGATCTCAAGAACCGCTGGGTCGATATCGATGGGGAAAACTCCATTCGATTCGTCATGACAAGATCTTTCTTTTAGGAGCCCGACATTTATTTTGTGTTAAATGGGGGGGGGGGGGGGGGGACAAAAAATATTCAATTTTTTTGTGTTTTTTGAAAGGTCATTGCGGCCATATGGTTTAACCGATTTTTATGCTCCAAACGTTTTTGAGCTCCAAATGTACTGGGCTGCAATATTTCAAAAGACAAATTCAAAAATAAAAAATAATAGGCGTATTCAGGGGATGTAAAATGGGGGGGGGATTTTCTGATAACAAATTTGTGCTGTTTGTGATTGTTTGAGACGACATGAACGTCACATGTGGGCATTTTTGCTGTAATTTAATAAATGTAATATATTGAGCATAGTCAGATCCAGGAAAACAACGTGGGGGGCACCATGCGAGTAACGCTTTTTACCATCACTAATTTTAAGTTGGACCTAATTTGAGGGTGGGTATCGCCTCCCATTTGTTGTACCTGAGTGCGCCTCTGCCAAAAAACATGTACAATACCAGTATGTATGATGCATATTGCATTGAAAATGTTTCTGACGCATTTATTGCACCGCAAACTACGAAGGAAGTATGCGCCGCACAACCGTATTCGTAACACCCTCCCCAAAACAGGAGCCTGGCACCGCCACTGCTGACCTGATTTTTTTGCAAAATTTTGACAACACGCGCCATTCAATTTTGGGAAAAGTCACAAAGTTTCAAGACGCTAGGCCTAACTGTTTAGAAGCGACAAGTGAAAAACCACAAGGGGGGCAGAATCTGCCCCGCAAGGAATAGAGTTACTGGCATCAACTTCAAATTTGGCATAGGTATATATTCATCTGGTTAGTTCTTACATATTTTTCGATTTTTGAAATAGATGATTTAAAACAAAAATGACACAAAATTGGAATTTGGAATTTGTCGAACAATTGTTTTTTGGCAAATTCAAAAATCGAAGATATAATTTTGATAGTCAAGTCTATGTCAGTCATTTGACACATTACAATTTAATTTATCTTTATATTGTACTTCAGACAAAAATGTTTGCTCCAGACCTCCGGGAAGGTGGAATCCGGACCATCTAATTAATTTTGTGACGTCACTGTGACCTGACCTGACCTGGAATTGACACCAAATTATACTCACATATGGCCTAGGCATTCATTTTAAGGGCAACCAAAGATTCAAGTTGCTATCCTTACGCATTCGTGTGATATCGCTGAAAAACAAAAGGTATGCTAAAAATACCCCCTTCCCAGCGCCTGGAGGGTTAATCACCCTGCCTCGTCAGACTCCTTGCCCACTGGCCTGAGAACGTTCTTTGAATATGCTATGATTGCATACAACCGCGTCCACGGTGCCATCTATGAGAAACAACCACTGACATGTTAGATATTGAACTATGCGCGTTGCGACACGTATAGTAGAATAACTGCATGACATTTGTTGTTCCGCAGAACTGCTAACACACATGGAGTAGCGTCGGCGAACGGCAGCCACGGCGGCGGACGACGCGTCGGCGAACGGCAGCCACGGCGGCAGACGACGCGTCGGCAAACGGCAGCGACGGCGGCGGATGACGCGTCGGCAAACGGCAGCGACGGACGACGGGCCGGCGAACGGCAGCGACGGCGGCGGACGACGCGTCGGCGAACGGCAGCGACGGTGGCGGACGACGCGTCTGCGAACGTCCAGCTCAGATGAAATATACGTGACGTGGTATGTGCTTTTTATTGAGAGGAACGACGGCAGGACACGGTGAACACCTGACGGCAGCGACAGTCAGATCTGATAACGACGGTCAGATTACAGCGACAGTGAGCTGGCAAACCGCGATAATAACCTCAGTAACAGTGCCACGAGCAGGGGCGGCGCCACTACCGGGGAGGGGTAGGAGGTGCAGTCGCGGTGCAGTCGCCCCCTCGATCGTGAGGCAAACACATTTTTGCCCCTCCTGGCATTTAGGGAGGCCCCTCGATGCTCCAAAGAGGCCCCATTTCAAAGCGATGCCTGCCTGAAGCCGAAACACACCGAATAACTAAAGTTTGTTATAGGAAAATACTTCAGCGTTGAAGGATGTGCCATTTTCACAAGAGTCCCTCTGGACTCTTGTGAAACCGGACGGTAAAAGGCAGCTCATCTTCGGTAGCGTTTACCGGCCTCCCCGGCACGCCGTCGCCGACCTGAAGGCCGATTTCGCAGACCTCGAGGGCCAGTTCCAGCACCTAGTGATGAACTTTCAGTCTGTCAAGATCGTGCTGTTCGGTGACCTTAACTGTGATTTACTCAAACCCATCAGTCACCCCGCCAAGACCTGTCTGACCCAGTTTGTGTCGGGTTTCTCTCTATTGCAATGTGTTCGCGCTTTTACCTACTCACTTTGGGATATTTTATATTTTTCGCTCCCTTTGGGATATTTTAGCCGTGAGCAGTAACGACCTAGTCAGCCGCTGTGGCACCCGCTTTTGCCATTTTAGTCCGCGCTCTACAGATTTGTCCCACACAAATTATACACAGATTTGTCCGCGCTCTTATCTCCGTACCGAGGTTTCGTCTCCCGCCTGTCGTTGTTCGCACCAGGTGCCTTCGTAGGATTGATGTGCCAACCTTTCACCGTGACCTGTTCAATGCCGACTGGACCACCGTCTTTTTATCTCATACCGTGACTGAGAAATGGGAGTGTTTTCTCAGTGTTTGTATCCCCATCTTAGACTCGCACGTGCCCATCAGAGCCACTCGCATCCGTGACTCTGACGCCCCTGCCATATCTGATGCCACACCAGGGAACTGATGGCTCGCCGCCGTGACGCGCTGGCCCGCTACGGACACGGGTCCGTCCCTTACCGGGACCTGAACCGGGCCGCGCGCTCCACCCTCCGACGCGACACGCGCGAGGGTGTACTAAGGCGGATCTAGGAGGCCGGCACGAGATCGGTTTGGCGCTGCCTCGGGGCCGTTTTGGGAAGTGGCAAGCCGGGGAGAGTGACTCCGAACGCGACACCGGATGAGTTGAACTCATATTTTGTGAGCGTGGGCCCCCGTGTGGCTGGTGAGGTGGCTGTTTTGGGAGCCACTCAGATCTCCTGTCGCCTCCCGCGGGTCGGTGCCTGCGCTCTATCGCTCACCCCTCTCACTCCCACCGAGCTGTGTGTCATCGTGTCTACCATGTCGAACTCGTCCGCGAGTGGTGAAGACGGTGTTTGTGAGCGCCTCGTTCGCCTGAGTTTTGACATCATCGGTTCGATATTTCTCCACCTGGGCAACTCTAGCCTCATGTTATCCGACGTCCATCTGTCCTGGAAATACTCCATTGTCTGCCCTATATTCAAATCCGGTGACCACACGCAACCTTACAACTACCGTCCTATATCCATCGCTCCTGTTATTGCCAAGATAGTAGAGCGTGCAGTGCACCAGCAGCTATACGGCTACCTTTCCCAGCACCACCTCCTCTCTCCCACCCAGCACGGCTTCCGTCCCGGGCACTCGACAGAAACCGCGCTGACATCCATTACCGATCACATCCTTTCCGCCAATGACCGTGGAGAAATATCGCTGCTCTGCCTCCTAGATCTCAGCAAGTGCTTTGACGTGATAGACCATTCAAAACTTATCTCTAAATTACGCGTCCTCGGAGTCGATACTTCGTGGTTTTCGGCCTACCTTCGAAATCACACCCAGAGCGTCAGCATCACTAGCACTCTGGGCCCAACCAAAATATGTTCCAAACTTCCGAACAGCATCGGTGTGTTCCAGGGATCCGCGCTGGGCCCCTTCCTCTACTGCGTCTTCGCGAATGACCTGAGTCTATTCGCCGAGGACGCAGTGGTGGTCCAGTATGCGGATGACACCCAAATTTTGGTCAGCGGCCCCAAAAACGACTTCCAGCACACCATTTATCGCATGGAACATGTTCTCGCTTCATTGGATATCTGGTTCAGAGCCAACGGACTAAAAGTAAATGCCGGAAAGACACAACTGATGCTGGTCGGAAGTCAGCCCAACGTACGCTCTGCCCCAACTTCACGGTCAAATTACGCGATCACCAGCTCACCCCATGTTTGGAAGCTTAAAATCTCGGCCTCGTCTTTGATCGCACCCTAAGCTGGAATTCTCACATTTCACTCGTGACCAAGCGCTGCTTCGGTATTCTGGCCGGTCTATCTCATCTCAGTCACTCGCTCCCGCCCAGCGTCATCACTTTGCTCGTCAACTCTCTAGTTTTGTCTCAGGTCCGCTACTGTCTTTCTGTTTTCGGCAACGGGACTCAAAACAACCTGTCCAGGCTCCAGAAAATTATTAACTACTTCGGCAAAAGTCATCTATAGGCGCACAAAATTCGATCCCGTTTCCGATATTCTCCAGACGTTGGGCTGGCTATCTGCAGGAGATCTAGTGAGGCATCAGACCATCTCTCACCCATCCGTACGGGTGAGCCCGTCGCCCTAGCGAGCGGCCTACGAACTGTGGATGAGGTCCACCAGCGACACACCCGGCGGGACGGTGATCTGTACGTGCCCCGGTCCCGCACTGAGATGGGAAAACGATGCTTCCTGTCCCGCGGGCCCTCACTGTACAACGAGGTGCCAGATGACCTGAAACGGCTACCTGTCGCGCCCTTCCGGCGTGCACTGAAGCGACACATGTTGCCGGCGCCATTTGGGGCGTAAGACGTTGACCGGACCTGTGTTTGCGCGATTAATGTTTGTATTGTATGTACGACACCTCTGACTCCCACTAACTATTTTGTATCTGATGACGATGGGCTCTAATAGCCACAAGTTCATTGTGGATGGCACACATATACGTCTATGTCTATGTTTATTTTATGTCAAACCATATCATGCATACCAAACAACGTATATTCTAGGGACCAATTTGCTAGCACTGGGACCAACATCACATTCCGAGTGCTATATGAGATCAGGTCGATTTGTTCAAACTTCAAACGCCCCGCCGAGGAAATCGAGCTCCGCAAGCAGACGTTCTACCACTGAGCCAGCTTGCCCAGCTTGCCAACCGTCGTAACTGGTAAGTAATACTGTATGAGGAGACAATTGTGTGAAAAGAAAAGCAGTTGAAGAATTTCGAACAGCAAACAATAGCCACGAAACGTCAACCTCACTTCATGCTAAAAGACCAGATATTGGTGACCTGTGACGTCACAGATAGGTAAACATTTGGCCATTCGTTCTTGCGTATCTCTTGAACCAATAGTCGGCTCGGAAATATTCAAACAGTATTTGCTGGGGCTTAGAAGTGCAATCCCAGATCAGGGGTATACTCGACTCATGAGTCATGAGTCAAATTTGACAACTCTGACTCAAACTGAGCCAAGTCTGTTTTGAGTCTGATAAGAAAAAAAGATGTTGAGTTGAGTCGGGATAACACAAATAGATGGTTGAGTTGAGTCACAGTTGAGTCGCATGGATATCGCTTTGAGTCAAAGCCCAGTCACCAGGATGCTGCTGGAGTCAAAACTGAGTCGACTCATCCTCTTATGAGTAAGTCCCATCTGATGCAAGAATACAAATGTGGGGTTGCTAAATAATTAAGGAATATATAGTGATACTTTTGATTGTTAGAAATTGTAATTACGAATATCTGTAACTTGGGCAGAATTTGGCTCCTCTTTTGACTACAAATAATATATAATTAGCACAAATAATAATTCTGAACAACTTTTTTATCTGGAACATAAAGAATTAAGGAATATATCTTAACAATGCACAATGTAGGTAGTATATTTTAATGATAATACAATTGGCATGTGGTTGATCCATTGTAAATCAAAATAAAGCATTCATAAATAGTATTCTGATGGCTTTTTGATTGTCAAAAATACATTTGAACCCAAGTCATTAAGTAAGTTGAACATGAGTCGAAAATGAATCTACTCAAAACAAAACTTTGGGCAAATATTTGAGTCAGAGTTGAATCGACTAAAAAAAAATTGTCCTCCCGCTTGAGTCGGAGTTGAGTCGGGGTAAAAGCGAATGAGTCAGAGTTGAGTCGACACAAAAGGTCCTCCCGCTTGAGTCATAGTTGAGTCAGCAAAAATTAGTCAGAGTCGAGTCAGTCGAAAACAAAATGAATCGAGCACAACCCTGTCCTAGATCACTAGTCGACTTCATTTTGATGACTTATGACGTCACAGACATAGGTGTCGATTTATATACCTTTGGGGTGGCCCTCGGCCCCCAATGTTGAGTTCGCCCCCCCCCCCCAATGGTACCCTCCCCCCAATGTTTACCCTCGACCCACCCAATGTTTTTGGCCGCTGGCGGATCCAAGAGGGGCAAAGCGGCCAAGCCTTCCAAACCGCATGACATCGGCAAACAAATTGACAAGTTTCCAATTTAAAAAGAAAATCTAAGCAGCTTATACTAAGAAACGTTTGTTTTAAATTACCTCTTCATGTATAAAGAGGCGAAAACCGGTGAATTGAATATACATCTGTGAGGCTTTTGGGGATTTTCTCCCCAAACCAACTGTTTTACCTTTCTGGATCCGCCCTTGTCTCTGGCCTCAGATTAGGTACCTGAAACATGCATGTTTTATTCGCAGTGATTCATGGAAAACCAAGCTTCTGATAATTTGTTTAGTTCTACGAACCTAGACTACCTAATACCACCTTCGGCACGTTGCACGAAGAAACCGGGGGAATATCGGCGAAGCAATGCTCTCCCATGTGAAGGTTTTAGTTGTTTCCTTCTCTTGCGATCTGGAGGCATTTATTTGGAAGACGTATTTTAGCGCCGATTTGAGTTTGACATGTAAATAGTCTCAGTGCTGAGTGCTGCGCGTGACATTTCCCCTCGTACCCATGAACATGAGTACGGCGGGCTCCAGGCTCCAGGCTGCAGAAAATATTAACTACTTCGGCAAAAGTCATCTATAGGCGCAAAGAGCCAAAACTGGTCTAGCAACATGCCTTTTTATTTACATTTATCAATTTCTAATTTTGAGGTTTTCTGAAGAGTAAAATCGCTGTTCTGGACGTGGTAAATCCGAGGTCATTCACTTAACCTGGAAGGTCACCCGTTGACCTGAAACCTACAAATCGCATACTGTTAGATTCCTCTCATGACAGGCAACATGCTGGTTCTTACCGCATTGCTCTAAGTTGCTTGGTGTGGAAGTTAACAGGTGGGGCCTGTCAGGTCCCCCTCGTAGGGCGAAGGTGAAAAAAGGGCGAGGGTTAATATGATTCGAAGCGCCTTGACAAGACATACATGATGGTGTCAACATTATTGTCCTACCTTTGTTAGCTAAAACGTTATTCGCGAAATCAGCATGGCCAAAAAATAGCCCTTTTGACCTTTGATGACTTGTGGAGCCTTAACAATTGACCCGAGATAAAATTTGAGGACACCTTAGCGATCGCATTTTTCAAGAGTCTTCCATTCCTTTTTCCGTTTGTTCCTAGCTATCATAGTTCCTAGAGATATATGGGGGTTACTGGAGCGAAGTCTTAAAACTGGGAAATCTGACCCTTGTTGACCTCTGGTGACCTCAATATTGACCTGACATAAAAAAGACGATATAATTTCGATAGCTTGTCTCGAGCTATCTAATGCCGTTTTCCGATTGTCGCTACGTTGCGTGGTTTTCGAGATCTTAGGGGGGGGGGGGGCTGAAATAACCCCCCGGCCGTTGGTGTTTGGCGCAGACCCCCGGCCGTGCGCGTGTTAACACGCGCCCTGAGGCCATTATTATAAAGATAAAACACGGAGGTAGCCCGAGAAAAAAGGAACGGTATGAATAAAAGGAAGACGCATATTTGGTTATTATAAAGGCAGCGTGCATCCGTTATTTGTGTCCCTCCTTTTGCCCGGTTCCGTCTGTTTGAAAAGGACGGTAGATGTATGACGTCACTCATCTAAAATATTGTTATTCATGTTATTTGCCGTTTATTGGCGATTTAGTTTATTATTTGATTTTTTTTATTTATTAAAACAAGTGAAATATTATAATTCATTGTTCAAATGCGTATCCGCTCTAAATATTTACCGCCGGAGGTAATCAGAAACACTTTGGGCTCAAGAACTTTTGCTAACTTACCCAAACTTTTGATTCCCAGAAGACATTGCGGACGCATATTATCCAAGGCTATATAGGGATATTATCTTTATGCGAGTCATGTTTCAGTTTAGTTTACCATTGTGTGTGTAGTGTCGTGTGTCAGTGTGTGCGCCGTGTGCCTGCCCGGGACGGCTACTTCCCCTGTCGGTATGCGTGGCGGGCGGATGGGACCGGCCCGCCGCGCCGGCCGGCGCTCCGGCTCTATTGTCCGTTGGGCGGCGGGGAGGGCGACGCCGGCCGGGGGTGCGAAGGGGCCTGACCGGCCCGGCGGCGTTCCGGCTATTTGTGCGCCGGTCACCCCTGTGTGGGATGGCTCTTGTAGTGAGCTCGTGTATTGCCAAGCGACACGACCACGCGCGGCGACGCTCCTGACACGTCTCCCTCCTACCAGAGCCATCCCACACAGGGGTGACCGGCGCACAAATAGCCGGAACGCCGCCGGGCCGGTCAGGCCCCTTCGCACCCCCGGCCGGCGTCGCCCTCCCCGCCGCCCAACGGACAATAGAGCCGGAGCGCCGGCCGGCGCGGCGGGCCGGTCCCATCCGCCCGCCACGCATACCGACAGGGGAAGTAGCCGTCCCGGGCAGGCACACGGCGCACACACTGACACACGACACTACACCGCCCAACGGACAATAGAGCCGGAGCGCCGGCCGGCGCGGCGGGCCGGTCCCATCCGCCCGCCACGCATACCGACAGGGGAAGTAGCCGTCCCGGGCAGGCACACGGCGCACACACTGACACACGACACTACAGTGTGTTACCAAGGGGTCATGCACGATGTGGAGAGTAAGAGAAAAGGGTATAGGTGTCAACTTCTTTCCATGCACAGCCTGAAAGATGTGAGTATTTTGCCCATGTTTCTTACTGATCTTACTGACGTTCTATGTCATTCTCATTGCCTATTACTTTGACAGGTACTTCGCCAATCTGCTCAACTACTTAAATGATAAATGCACCCTATGCACCAACTTATGTCCCATACAGCCAAAGTATTTGTCAAAGCTTTGGGTTAGAGTGACTAGTGTCATGAGTTGCCATGGATCAAAATCATAATTTTGGTAATAGGGTAAAGGTTCAATCTCTGGTAAAAAAAGACTTCATGCAACTGGTGATTAAAACAATACTAAGGCACAAAAGCACCTATGCATTGCTCATAGCATGAAAAATCCAGTATTTGGCAGCATGCAAATTGCAAAGAGTGGACTTATCATTCCTATAAAGCGCGGACATTTCCTGTTGAAAGGCATGTATCATTGTAGTGTCTGCTAGAATTGCCATGAGCATGAGCATGTTAGCATGATGGCATTCTTGGGTTTGGCAGCCTTGACGATTGTGGCACATGGATGACTGTTGTGACTGTTATGTGATTGGTTAAATTTGGATGTGATTGGTTAAATTTGGTGCGCTGAATTAAAGGGACTATCCCACCTTAACATTATATTTGAGTTGAGACAGCCATAATAGTACTAGTTAAATATTTAACGCAAAATATTTATTTATTTATAAATCAATCAATCAATATTTAGTGGTACCATTTGCTTGTGACGTCATTACACCCTGGCTCACTAGTGGTCCATGGCGGCCAACTGCTGCAACAACTCCAGCTGATAGTGCTAGCCAATCTTCTGCACAATATAATTTATGTGCAATAGATGTCAACACAAAATTGTGCCATAAATTTGGCAGCACAAAGGATTTCCCTGTTATTAAAAAAACAACATGACGTCACCAACCCAACTTTTCGCTTAAAACTAAAAGTTGAATATCTTCCAAGATAAGCAATTTGTTTTTGGAGAAATAAAAAAATCCTGAACATGTTCTGACCTGCTGACCTAGCCTGACATGTAGACATACAATTAAGTGTGATTCAACAACTTTCAGAAAAGGTGGGACAGTCCCTTTAATATTGGGTCAAACGATGACGTGTCAGGAGATGACTGATCGAACATGAGGGTGCACGTCAAGCTGAGATGCTGCTGGTTTTGTTAACTCATTTTGATGGGAATTCCACTAACAATATAATTATGTAGTGAGGAAGAAGCTTTTACAAGAGCTGGCCAAGACACTACATAATTTAGTGGCGACGAGGATGAGATTTTGATGAGACACGATCTCATCGTTGTTGCCACTAAATTATGTAGTGTCTTGGCCAACCTCTTGTAAAAGCTTCTTCCTTACTACATAATTATATTGTTAGTTCTCAGCAGCTTGACGGGCAGCCTCAAGTTTGTTCAGCCATCTCCTGACACGTCAGCATTTGACCTGATATTAATTCAGTGCACCAGATTCAATCAATCACATAACAGTCATAACTTGTCATCCATGCGCCACAATCGTCAAGGCTGCCAAAAACAGGAATACCTTCATGCTAACGTGCTCATGCTCATGGCAATTCTGGCGGGCACTACATTGACTACAATCATTATGGTGATTTAGGCAATATCGACACGACTGTTAGGTTATATGGTGTATAATTATGTGCACAACCTTGATTCACCATTGCTAGATTAATAAGCCTTTGTTAAGTCATGACGGAAGTGGTAAAGATGGTAATGGTAGGCTATACTGGATGATTGAGCGGCCCAAATAACTTCTTTGAGAGGTGTTTAAATCAGCTATCAATGCATAAGCAATGAAAATCTGATGAGGTTTCAGAATTGTTTGATACAGCATCAAATTATATCAGCCATCTTCTGACACGTCAGCGTTTGACCTGATATTAATTCAGTGCACCAGATTCAACCAATCACATAACAGTCACAACAGTCATCCATGCGCCACAATCGTCAAGGCTGGAATGCCTTGAATGTGTTTTGAGAGGCTACACTGAGCGATCTTACAAATTGCCACCAATGACTAATGGTATTAATGGCTAGGCCGCCTGAGTAATAAGTACTGCTCCAAACATGGGCGGATCCAGGGGGTGGCGGGCAAAGGGGCCATGCTCACCCCAAACCGCCTGAAATCAATGCAAAATTAACACATTTCCTGATATAGAAGAAAAATATAAGAAACTTTTACTAAGGAAAGTTTGTTTTAAATCGGCTATCAATCAAATCAGCAAGCAAAATCCGATTAGTTTTCAGAATTGTGTGAGACTTTTTTAGATTTGGCCCCCCAAACACCCGTTCTGGGATCCGTCTTTGGATCCAAAACATATATTCCTAGCCAAGTTGGAGTTGTTATAAAGAGAAGAGAGCTATTTGCTCATTACGAATTAGTAAAAAACACTAACATATATTTTGGCCATTGGCCAGCATTAATAGACTCATGACTTACTGATGATGTCCCATGGCCAAAAGTATCTTTTAGACATTGTTGCTTAATTATTATGTGTAATTGCTGCTTAATTATTATGTGTAATGAGCAGAAGGTTGCTTCTGTTTTAAAATATTTTAACAATGCCCTGGTTAACATTTACTCAAAATAAAATAACACCCTACAATTCTGCAATTGTTCAGCTAAGAACTACCTGTGGCAACTTAGTATGTTTTGATGGATATGTGCAGGCACATTATTAGTGCATATGGCTTTCCATGGATAAGCAACCATCTTGGCAAATTTTCACTGAAATCTGTACAGCCATCTGTAATGTATGCACATGTCAATTTCCTTGGCTCATCCCTATGGAGTCAACACAACAGCAGTGATTCATTGTGCACTCAATACAAAATTGGCTATGATTATGTTGAGATGAAAGGCACTATGTATTCACTGCATTTCTTGAAGTCAAGGCTAGGAATATGTTAATTTAGGTCTATACATAACATTTATATAAAAAATAGTTCAATTTTGTACGAATGTTGTTTCCCATCTTCCATGCTAATGACATGGTTCTATCTTTAAAAAAACATCATATTCACTCAGGGGTTCCAACTCAAAATAGCATAGTCTCAGAGGCATCAACACTGCCGCCCTTCCCCCGGCATGACCCAGGAGCAATCTGGCCCCATATCAGCAGTATTTTAACATTGGTGAGCATGGGGAGGGGGGGGGGGGGGGGGGGAGCAAACACTGGTTGCCCCCGCCCCCACTCCAAATTGTGTGTCAGTGCTCATGTGTTCACTAACATGTTATCTTGCAAACTTAAATACACAATTATTGTTTGCATAGGACAATGCACCTTTTTAATGGCAGCATATCTGAGTTTGAGTACCCATTAGGTCCAGACTGTGATGCTTGTGTGTCCTCTCTATGTAGGAAATAGGCTTGATTGATCACTCAGATTGGTATGTGTTGTGATATAAATGTGTCATATTTGATGCGTTACAAATTGTATGTTTTGTATCTGAGTTTGAGGTTGTTTTGTCTCATGAGATATCCTGTCATGCTGTTCAACAAATGTTGTGATGCAAATTTGCTGTCTTTATACTTTTTTGGTTATTTTCCCCCGTTTTCTAATAAATTCAAAATCCGTCCATGCTTTCCTGTTTACTTTCTGTTAACTCTCCCCAAACATTACCTGTTTCCACACATTTCCTTTACATTCATGCTTCCGGAGAGAAGTTCAATTCCATGAAGGGCAGAAGGTATTGTTGGTCTTCTAAGAAAACTAGCTCAGATTTGAGTAGTACTACGAAATCTGACCTCAGAAAAGCCCAGTACTGATCACATTTTTCCCTTCTCAGGTATGGCATTGTCAGAATCAATCTCATCTCCAGCCGTCGCCATCTCCAGCAGGTCACCATTCCTTTCAGCAGGCGGCGGATCAGACTTGCACATCTCCCCTTCGGCTGCAACTGGGTGGAATCGGCGGTGGTTTTGGCGGTGAATCTGGTGGCCATGCTCGTGCGCCGCGTGGCTCGAGGAAGGCGCCGGAGCAGACTCTGTTGCGCGGCGTCACGCAGCTAGCGCTCGAGGCGCTGTATTGGCTGTGCGTGGACACAGAGAAGATGGGCCTGCTGCTGGTCCCGTCGCCCGGTTGGCGGCTGGGAGACTGGCGACTGGCGAGGCTTGACGGGCGCAAGTGACGGTGTTTCCGGCGGAGGTGGCGGCTGTGTTTGGGACTTTGCTAGCGGCGGCGATGTTTGTGCTTTGTATTCCCTGTCCCCGGATCCCTTGTGAAGTGTTAAACCATGACAAGATTACATATTTGTAAAGCATAAAGTGTAACTTTGCAATAAAACCTGTGGGGAAAACGCTCGCATTGTCATGTATGTAATCAGCGGTACTCAGCCATGTGTCACTTAGTCCGCGTGCTGATATACTGGGCTAGTCTGACCCGGGGGCGGGGGGGGGGGGGGGGGCAAGGGGCCATGGCCCCTCAGGGATACCCTCGGTCGGCCTGAGGAGACCCTCGGTCGGCCTGAGGAGACCCTCGGTGGTCCTGAGGAGGCCCCCGGTCGGCCTGAGGCGCCTTCAGTCATGTCCGTGAAGTTAATCAGCGTCAGATTCTGTTTTCTGCGTCGGCCTCATATTTTTACGCCATTTGGTCCTAAGGTCAGATCGAACGTGTTTCCAAAAAACAGGTCTGTTTTGACCTTACAGGTCTCATTCAAGGTCAAATTCAAGCTCCAAAGACGAGGAACGCTATAGCGCCCAAAGTTACCGTCCGACTGCGCCAAACATGTTCCAAGCGAATCCATGTGCCCAGTTCCAGGATGACAACAAATTTCAGAGTTGTGCTCCGTGAACTTGAGGTAAAATTCAAGGTCAATGGACGGGGAACGCTGTAGCGCCCACAGTTACCGTCCGATGAGGCCAAACATGGTCTGAAACGTTTAAGCGTGCCCAGTTCCAGGACGGCAAGAATTTTCAGAGTTGATCTCCGTGACCTTCAAGGTAAAATGCAAGGTCAAAGGACGTGATAGTCGGCATCAGATTCAGTTTTCAGCGTCGGGCACATATTTTTACGCCATTTGGTCCTATGGTCAGATAGAATCTCCTGTTTCCTAAAATCATGTCTATTTTGACCTTACAGGTCTTCTTCAAGGCGAAATTCAAGCTGAAAGGACGTGGAGCGCTGTAGCGCCCCAATTTAACGTCCGATCGGGCCAACAATGATCTCAAACGATTCAGCGTGCCCAGTTCCAGGATAGTCAAGCATTTTCAGAGTTGATCTTTGTGACCTTCAAGGTCAAATGCAAGGTCAAAGGACGGGAGCGTCAGCATCAGGTTCAGCTTTCAGCGTCGGACATATATTTGTAAGCCATTTGGTCCCAAGTTCAGATCGAACCACCTGTTTCCAAAAAATCAGATCTATTTTGACCTTACAGGTCTCCTTCAAAGTCAAATTCAACGTCAAACGACGGTGAACGCTGTAGCGCCCTAAGTTACCGACCGATCGGGCCAAAAATGGTCTCAGACGATTAAGCGAGCCCAGTTCCAGGACAACAAGAATTTTCAAAATTGATCCCCGCGTTTCAAGGTCAAAAGTCAGCATCAGTTTCAGTTTTCAGCGACGGGCATATATTTTTACGCTATTTGATCCTAAGGTCAGATCGAACCTCCTGCTTCCAAAAATAAGGTATATTTTGACCTTACTGCAAGGTCAAATTCAAGCTCAAAGGACGTGAAACGCTGTAGCGCCCCAATTTACTGTGCGATCGGGCCACAAATGATCTCAAACGATTCAGCGTGCCCAGTTCCAGGACGACAACAATTTGCAGAGTTGATGTCCGTGACCTTCAAGGTCAAATCCAAGGTCAAAGGACCGGAGTGTCAGCATCAGATTCAGTTTCAAGCGTCGGGCACATATTTTTGCGCCATTTGGCCCTAAGGTCAGATATAACCCCTGTTGCAAAAACAAAAATCAGGTCTCCTTCAAGGTCAAATTAAAGCTCAAAGGACGGGGAACGCTGAAGCGCCCCAATTTACCGTCCGATCGGGTCAAAAATGGTCTCAAACGATTCAGCGTGCCCAGTTCTAGGACAAGAATTTTCAGAATATATCTCCGTGAACTTCAAGGTCAAATTCAAGGTCAAAAGACGGGAGCGTCAGCATCAGATTCAGTTTTCAGCGTCGGACATATATTTTTACGCTATTTGATCCTAAGGTCAGATCGAACCGCCTGTTTCCAAAAATCAGGTCTATTTTGACCTTACAGGTCTTCTTCAAGGTCAAATTCAAGCTCAAAGGACGGGGAACGCTGAAGCGCCCCAATTTACCGTCCGATCGGGTAAAAAATGGTCTCAAACGATTCAGCGTGCCCAGTTCTAGGACGACAAGAAATTTCAGAATATATCTCCGTGACATTCAAGGTCAAATGCAAGGTCAAAGGACGGGAGCGTCAGCGTCAGGCTCCGTGTTCAGCGGCGGGCACAGCTTTTTTTCGCCATTTGGTCCTAAGGTCAGATCGAACCTCCTGTTTAAAAAATAAGGTCCATTTTGACCTTACTGGTCTGCTTCAAGGTGAAATTCAACGTAAAACGACGGTGAACGTTGTAGCGCCCCAAATGTCTGTCCGATCGTGCCAACATGGTCTCAAACGATTAAGCGTGCCCAGTTAAATTTTATGGATGTTAAGAATTTGCGGAATTGTGCTCTGTGACCTTGAAGGTCAAAGTACGGGGAACGCTGCAGCGCCCCAAATTACCGTCCAATCGGGCCACAAATGGTCTCAAACGATTCTGCGTGCCCAGTTCCAGGATGACAATAATTTTCAGAGTTGTGCTTCGTGAGCTTGAAGGTCAAATTCAAGGTCACAGGACGGGTAACGCTGTAGCGCCCAAGTTACCGTCCGATCTGGCCAAAAATGGTCTCAAACTATTCAGCGTGCCCAGTTCCAGGATGACAAGAATGTTCGGAGATGAACTCCGTGACCTTCAGGGTGAAATTAAAGGTCAAAGGACGGGAGCGTCAGCGTCAGACTCCGTGTTCAATGCCGGGCACAATTTTTTAGGACATTTGGTCCTAACTCCTAAGGTCAGATTAAACCTCCTGTTGACAAAATCAGGTCCATTTTGATCTTACAAGGTCAAAGGTCTTAGGTCAAGGATCAAGGTCAAAGGTCAAAGGTCAAGGATCTTACAAGGTCTTTCAAGGTCAAATTAAACGTAAAACGACGGTGAACGCTGTAGCGCCGGAAGTTACCGTCCGATCGGGCAAACAATGGTCTCAAACGATTAAGCATGCCCAGTTCCAGGATGTTAGGAATTTTTAGAGTTGTGCTCCGTGACCTTGAAGGTCAAATTCAAGGTCAAAGGACGGGGAACGCTGTATCGCCCCAAGTGATTGTCGGATCGGGCCAAAAATTATCTCAAACGATTCAGCGTGCCTAGTTCCAGGACGTATATAACTTGTAGAGTTGTGCTACAGTAACTTTGGGCGCTACAACGTTCCCCGTCTTATGATCTTGAATTTGACCTTGAAGGAGACCTGAAAGGTCAAAATATACCTGTTTTTATTTAAACAGGATGTTCGATTTGACCTTAGAACCTAATGGCGTAAACATCTGGGCCCAACGCTGAAAACTGAAACTGACGCAGACGCTCCCGTCTTTTGACCTTGAAGGTCACGGAGTTCAACTCTGAAAATTATTGTCATACTGGAACTGGGCACGCTGAATCGTTTCGGAGATTTTCCGCGCGATCGGACGTTAACTTTGGGCGCTACGTTTCCCGTCCCTTGACATTGAATTTGACCTTCAAGATCACGGAGCAGAACTCTGAAAATCATTGTCATCCTGGAACTGACACACTGAATCGTTTGAGACCATTGTTGGCGCTATCAGACGGTAACTTTGATCGCTACAGCGTTTCCCGTCCTTTGACCTTGAATTTGATCTTGAAGGAGACCTGTAAGGTCAAAATAGACCTCAATTCTGGAAACAGGAGGTTCTATCTGACCTTACGACCAAACAGCGTAAAAATATGTGCCCGACGCTGAAAACTAAATCTGATGCTGACACTCCCGTCCTTTGACCTTGCATTTGACCTTGAAGGTTACAGAGATCAACTCTCAAAATCCTTGCCGTCGTGGAACTGGGCACGCTGAATCGTTTGAGATAATTTGTGGCCCGATCGGACGGTAAATTGGGGCGCTACAGCCGTCGACGTCCTTTGAGCTTGAATTTGACCTTGAAAGAGACCTGTAAGTTCAAAATAGACCTGATTTTTTTTTAAAAACAGGAGGTTCGATCTGATCTTAGGATCAAATAGCGTAAAAAATGTATGCCTGACGCTGAAAACTGAATGATGCTGACGCTCCCGTCTTTTGACCTTGAATTTGACCTGGAAGGTCGCGGAGATTAATTATGAAAATACTTGGCATCCTGGAACTGGGCACGCTTAATCATCTGACACTATTTATGGCCCGATCGGACGGTAACTTGGGGCGCTACAGCGTTCACCGTCGTTTGACGTTGAATTTGACCTTGAAGGAGACCAGTAAAGACAAAATGGGTCTGATTTTTTTTTAAAAACAGGTTTGATCTGACCTTAGGACAAAATGTCGTAAAAATTTGTGCCCGACGCTGTCTGATTCGGCATGACACGGAGTCTGACGCTCCCGTCCTTTGACCTTCCATTTGACCTTGAACGTCACGAAGATCAACTCTGAAAATTCTTGCCGTCCTGGAACTAGGCACGCAGAATCGTTGGAGATCATTTTTGGCCCGATCGGACGGTAAATTGGGGCGCTACATCGTACCACGTCCTTTGAGCTTGCATTTGACTTTGAAGGAGACCTGTAAGGTCAAAATAGATCTGATTTTTTGGAAACAGGTGGTTCGATCTGAACTTGGGACCAAATGGCTTACAAATATATGTCCGACGCTGAAAGCTGAACCTGATGCTGACGCTCCCGTCCTTTGACCTTGCATTTGACCTTGAAGGTCACAAAGATCAACTCTGAAAATGCTTGACTATCCTGGAACTGGGCACGCTGAATCGTTTGAGATCATTTTTGGTTTGATCGGACGGTAAATTTGGGCGCTATCGCGTTCCACGTCCTTTGACCTTGAATTTCACCTTGAAGGTGACCTGTCAGGTCAAAATAAACCCGATTTTTGGAAACAGGCAGTTCAATCTGACCTTGGGACCAAATGGCTTAAAAATATATGACCGACGCTGAAACTGATCCTGATGCTGACGCTCCCGTCCTTTGACCTTGCATTTGACCTTGAAGGTCACAAATATCAACTCTGAAAATTATTGACGTCCTGGAACTGGGCACGCTGAATCGTTTGAGACCATTTTTGGCCCGATCGGACGGTAAATTGAGGCGCTACAGCGTTCAACGTCATTTGAGCTTGCATTTGAACTTGGAGACCTGTAAGGTCAAAATATACCTGATTTTTGGAAAGAGGAAGTTTTATCTGATGTTAGGACTAAATGGTGTAAAAATATGTGCCCTACGCTGAAAACTAAATCTGATTCTGACACTCCCATCCTTTGACCTTGAATTTGACCTTGAACGTCACGGAGATAAATTCTGCAAATAATTGTCATCCTGGAACTGACACGCTGAATCGTTTGATACCATTTTTGGCGCTATCGGACGATAACTTTAATCGTTACAGCGTTTCCCGTCCTTTGACCTTGAATTTGATCTTGAAGGAGACCTGTAAGGTCAAAATAGACCTCAATTCTGGAAACAGGAGGTTCTATCTCACAAATATCAACTCTGAAAATTATTGACGTCCTGGAACTGGGCACGCTTAATCGTTTCAGACCATTTTTGGCCTCATCGGACGGTAACTTTGGGCGCTACAGCGTTCCCCGTCCATTGACCTTGAATTTTACCTCAAGTTCACGGAGCACAACTATGAAAATGATTGTCATCCTGGAACTGGGCACATGGATTCGTTTGGAACATGTTTGGCGCAGTCGGACGGTAACTTTGGGCGCTATAGCGTTCCCCGTCTTTGGAGCTTGAATTTGACCTTGAATGAGACCTGTAAGGTCAAAACAGACCTGATTTTTGGAAACAGGTTCGATCTGACCTTAGGACCAAATGGCGTAAAAATATGAGGCCGGCGCAGAAAACAGAATCTGACGCCGACTAACTTCACGGACATGACTGAAGGCGCCTCAGGCCGACCGGGGGCCTCCTCAGGACCACCGAGGGTCTCTTCAGGCCGACCGAGGGTATCCCTGAGGGGCCATGGCCCCTTGTCCCCCCCCCCCCCGCGGGTCAGACTAGCCCAGTATATCAGCACGCGGACTAAGTGACACATGGCTGAGTACCGCTGATTACATACATGACAATGCGAGCGTTTTCCCCACAGGTTTTATTGCAAAGTTACACTTTATGCTTTACAAATATGTAATCTTGTCACGGTTTAACACGTCACAAGGGATCCGCGGACAGGGGATACAAAGCACAAACATCGCCGCCGCTAGCAAAGTCCCAAACACAGCCGCCACCTCCGCCGGAAACACCGTCACTTGCGCCCGTCAAGCCTCGCCAGTCGCCAGTCTCCCAGACGCCAGCCGGGCGACGGGACCAGCAGCAGGCCCATCTTCTCTGCGTCTACGCACAGCCAATACAGCGCCTCGAGCGCTAGCTGCATGACGCCGCGCAACAGAGTCTGCTCCGGCGCCTTCCTCGAGCCACGCGGCGCACGAGCATGGCCACCAGATTCACCGCCGAAACCACCGCCGTTTCCTCCCAGTTGCAGCCGAAGGGGAGATGTGCAAGTCTGATCCGCCGCCTGCTGAGGGGAATGGTGACCTGCTGGAGATGGCGACGGCTGGAGATGAGATTGATTCTGACAATGCCATACCTGAGAAGGGAAAAAATGTGATCAGTACTGGGCTTTTCTGAGGTTGTCAGATTTCGTAGTACTACTCAAATCTGAGCTAGTTTTCTTAGAAGACCAACAATACCTTCTGCCCTTCATGGAATTGAACTTCTCTCCGGAAGCATGAATGTAAAGGAAATGTGTGGAAACAGGTAATGTTTGGGGAGAGTAAGAGAAAGTAAACAGGAAAGCATGGACGGATTTTGAATTTATTAGAAAATGGGGGAAAATAACCAAAGAAGTACAAAGACAGCGAATTTGCATCACAACATTTGTTGAACAGCATGACAAGGATATCTCATGAGACAAAACAACCTCAAACTCAGATACAAAACATATCATTTGTAACGCATCAAACATAAAACATTTATATCACAACACATACCAATCTGAGTGATCAATTAAGCCTATTTCCTACATAGAGAAGACACACAAACATCACAGCCTGGACTTAATGGGTACTCAAACTCAGATATGCTGCCATTAAAAAGGTGCATTGTCTTATGCAAACAATAATTGTGTATTTAAGTTTGCAAGATAACATGTTAGTGAACACATGAGCACTGACACAAAATTTGGAGTGGGGGCGGGGGCAACCAGTGTTTGCTCCCCTCCCCCTCCCCATGCTCACCGACGTTAAAATACTGCTGATATGGGGGCAGATTGCTCCTGGGGCATGCCGGGGGGGGGGGGGGGGGCGGCAGTGTTGATGCCTCTGAGACTATGCTATTTTGAGTTGGAACCCCTGAGTGAATATTTTTCTTCTTCTTTAGATAGAACCATGTCATTAGCATGGAAGATGAGAAACAACATTCGTACAAAATTGATTTTTTATAAATATAAATGCTATGTATAGACCTAAATTAATATATTCCTAGCCTTGACTTCAAGAAATGCAGTAAATACATAGTGCCTTTCATCTCAACATAATCGTAGCCAATTTTTTATTGAGTGCACAATGAATCACTGCTGTTGTGTTGACTCCATAGAGATGAGCAAAGGAAATTGACATGTGCATACATTACAGATGGCTGTACAGATTCCAGTGAAAATTTGCCAAGATGGTTGCTTATCCATGGAAAGCCATATGCACTAATAATGTGCCTGCACATATCCATCAAAACATACTAAGTTGCCAAAGGTAGTTCTTAGCTGAACAATTTCAGAATTGTAGGGTGTTATTTTATTTTGAGTAAATGTTAACCAGAGCATTGTTAAAATATTTTAAAACAGAAGCAACCTTCTGCTCATTACACATAATAATTAAGCAACAATGTCTAGAAGATACTTTTGGTCATGGGACATCATCAGTAAGTCATGAGTCTATTAATGCTGGCCAATGGCCAATACATGTTTGTGTTTTTGACTAATTTCCATTCGTAATGAGCAAATAACTCTTTTCTCTTTATAACAACTCCAACTTGGCTAGGAATACATGCTTTGGATCCAAAGACGGATCCCAGAACGGGTGTTTGGGGGGCCAAATCTAAAAAAGTCTCACACAATTCTGAAAACTAATCGGATTTTGCTTGCTGATTTGATTGATAGCTGATTTAAAACAAACTTTTCTTAGTAAAAGTTTCTTATATTTTCTTCTATATCAGGAAATGTGTTAATTTTGCATTGATTTCAGGCGGTTTGGGGTGAGCATGGCCCCTTTGCCCGCCACCCCCTGGATCCGGCCATGTTTGGAGCAGTACTTATTACTCAGGCGGCCTAGCCATTAATATCATTAGTCATTGGTGGCAATTTGTAAGATCTATCAGTGTAGCCTCTCAAAACACATTCAAGGCATTCCAGCCTTGACGATTGTGGCGCATGGATGACTGTTGTGACTGTTATGTGATTGGTTGAATCTGGTGCACTGAATTAATTTCAGGTCAAATGCTGACGTGTCAGGAGATGGCTGATAGAATTTGATGTTGTCTCACACAATTCTGAAACCTGATCAGATTTTGATCGCTTATGCATTGATAGCTGATTTAAACACCTCTCAAAACAAGTTCTTTGGGCCGCTCAATCATCCAGTATAGCCTACCATTACCATCTTATACCACTTCCGTCATGACTTAACAAAGGCTTATTATCTAGCAATGGTGAATCAAGGTTGTGCACATAATTATACACCATATAACCTAGCAGCCGTGGCGCCATTGCCTAAATCACCATAATGATTGTAGTGTCCGCCAGAATTGCCATGAGCATGAGCATGAGCATGAGCATGAGCATGAGCATGAGCATGAGCATGAGCATGAGCATGTTTGCATGAAGGCATTCCTGTTTTTGGCAGCCTTGATGATTGTGGCGCATGGATGACGAGTTATGACTGTTATGTGATTGGTTGAATCTGGTGCACTGAATTAATCTCAGGTCAAACGCTGACGTGTCAGGAGATGGCTGAACAAACTTGAGGCTGCACGTCAAGCTAGATGCTGAGAACTAACAATATAATTATGTAGTAAGGAAGAAGCTTTTACAAGAGGTGGGCCAAGACACTACATAATTTAGTGGCAACAACGATGAGATCGTGTCTCATCAAAATCTCATCCTCGTCGCCACTACATTATGTAGTGTCTTGGCCAGCTCTTGTAAAAGCTTCTTCCTCACTACATAATTATATTGTTAGTAGAATTCCCATCAAAATGAGTTAACAAAACCAGCAGCATCTCAGCTTGACGTGCACCCTCATGTTCTATCAGTCATCTCCTGACACGTCATCATTTGACCCAATATTAAAGGGACTGTCCCACCTTTTCTGAAAGTTGTTGAATCACACTTAATTGTATGTATACATGTCAGGCGAGGTCAGCTGAACATGTTCAGGATTTTTTTCTTCTCCAAAAACAAATTGCTTATCTTGGAAGATCTTTTAGTTTTAAGTGAAAAGTTGGGTTGGTGACGTCATATGATTTTTTTAAATAACAGGTCCATTCAAAGTCCACTCTTCGGACGCTGCCAAATACTGGATTTTTAATGCTATGAGCAATGCATAGGTGCTATTGTGCCTTAGTATTGTTCTAATCACCAGTTACATGAAGTCCTGTCTATTTGTGACCAGAGATTGAGCCTTTACCCTATTACCAAAATTATGATCCTGATCCATGGCGACTCATGATAGTCACTCTTGCTCTAACCAAAAGCTTTGACAAATACTTTGGGCTGTATGAGACATAGGCTGGTGGATATGGTGCATTTATCATTTAAGTAGTTGAGAAGATTGGTGAAGTACTTATGTCAAAGTAATAGGTAATGAGAATGACATAGAACATCAGTAAGATCAGTAACAAACAGGGCAAAATACTCACATCTTTCGGGCTGTGCATGGAAAGAGTTGACGACTCTACCTTTTTCCCTTATTCTTCCACATCGTGCATGACTCCTTGGTAACAAACAATGGTAAACTAAACTGAAACATGACTCGTATAAATACAATATCCCTGCATAGGCTTGGATAATATTATGCATCCCCAGTCTTCTGGGAATCAAAAGTAACCTGCGACCGACCTCTGGCCTCCGATACCAAAAAAGAGTATCTAGGGCCTTGCAAAAAAGCGGTGCCCTGGAGCAGCGCTATTTCTCGCGGCTTCAAACGGCGTTATTTACAAATATGGCGCACTTTTCTGAGTCATAATCGCCGCAGTTGAACTTCTATGAGAATGAGAAGCGTCTTCCTTGCGTCCGATGCGTTATTCTGCTCTCGTTGTTTCACCCTCGTTCCTTTTTTGCTCGCCACCGTTATAATAACCGTGTCCGTCCTAATGACGAATAAACTTAGAGTCCTTGCGTTTTTTATCTTTATAATAATGGCCTCTGGAGGGCCTCTGGTAATTACACGCCCTGGAGTGGGGGGGGGGGGGCGATTTCGCCCTAACCCCTATGATCTCGAAAACCACGCAACGTAGCGACAGGCGGAAAACGACGTTAGATAGCTCGAGACAAGCTCTTTCGAAAGTATATTGGGTCTTTGTTTAGGTCAGGTCCATATTGAGGTCATCAAAGGTCAGATTTTCCCGTTTAAAGACTTCTCTACAGAAATCCCCAGATATCACATGAACTATGATAGCTAGGAACAAATGGAAAAAGCAATTGAAAGCTCTTGAAAAATGCAATCGCTAACGTATCCCCAGATTTGAGCTCAGGACAATAGCTAAAGCTCCAGAGGTCATCAAATGTCAAAAATGCTATTTTTTGGCAAAACTGTTTTTCAAAAATAACTTTTTACTTAATAAAGATTAAGCATTACTGTAGCCGCCGAGCCTCAGATTTGTCATAACTGACCAGCAAGAAGTTCAACTGGGGTAAAAAATAACGTCAACTCGACAACGTCGTTGGTAGCAAATCAGCGTTACACCCAACGATGATTTGTAGCAAAACTGGCCAATGATAAGACTAAAAAATTACACTATCATTGCTGCGGTATATGCTTGAATGAGTCAGTTTCTGTTTGTTTTTTTGTAGATCCTGGACACCTATGGGGCTGTTTGGTATCTTCACGGCTGGTTGATCTCTGTTTTCTGGAGATATTTTGAAATGTAATAGGTTGCTAGCGAGAAATGGGAAAATAACACTATAAGTGGGCAAATATCACAAGGTTCTCGCAAAATCTAGACTTTAAACGTACCATTTAAGGAAATCTACAACTACCCGAGATGGAGAATATTGTAGCAAAAAACGCCAACATGAATCGACAGAGAGTGATACAGGTTGTATATTTTTGTATCACGCATAATACGAATAACGGACATCAAATTGTACTTCAAAATATTCCAATATCTTTTAATAAAATGTTTTTAGTTATTCTCATGCCATATGTTAAAAAAAAATGTTCGTAACACAATGAAGCGTAGATATTTCAAGAGTCTGCTTTTTATGGTACACCATCACTACAAGTTAGGGCGGCCGGGCGGCTTGCGCTAGGGTGCGACCCCGGCCTCTCCCTAGTATTATTCGTATTCGTCCGGAAGTGGGCAGCGTGACTGTGAAAAACTGTGCTGACGTGGAGAAGGGAACGTGTGAGACACATTTGGCGCCTACCTCGGAAACTGTGAGTGCGGAATTAGCCTAAAATCGCTCAAGAAGATTTGATTTGATTTTTGCTGACAGACCTCGTCGCGCCAGTGACTGTCCTTGCCGTGCCTGTGATGTCATTTCTGAAGAAAGACCACCCTCAAGTCATTCACCAATTCCAAATTGAACGAAGTTTACGTGACCGTCCTCTGATTCCCGACTTTCTGGAGCAAAAGATTAAAAACTATATTCGTCAGGCGGACGATGGGCGCATGAACACCGACATCAATCTGCCGACACCCGCCTCCCCCGTCAACCCCTCCCCAATGTCGCCCGCCGCGGCCCGACACCGGGCCCGAATCACCCTCAGTCGAACTGGGTCGGTCGGCCGCCGCCGTTAACGACGACCTTGGGACAGCGGCGACGCAGGACAGCCGGCCGGCGGCGACTGAGGCGGAGGGGATGCAGCCGCAGGGGTGGAAGCATGGGCAGATCCAGAGAGGGGGGGGGGGGCACGGGGACATGACCCCCTAATCCTCCTGAAATCGTCGCAAATTTGACACATTTCCTGAGATAATATAAAATCTTAGTAACTTTTAAATTAGTTATCGATGCACAACCAAGCGAAATCTGATGAGTTTTCAGAATTGTGTGATACTTTTGCCCCCCCCCCTCCATTCTGGATCCGCCCGTGGGTGGAAGGAAGGTGAAATAGAGGTAGATAATGGAAGGCAATCAATATAGGCAATTACATGGATATATTCGATGCGTCGTCTGGATGGATGTTGGAAGGCAAAATATAGTCGTCTGTTCTATTGTAAATGTTGAACCTGTTTTGACATTAAATCAACAAGTTTCTTATACCATGAGGGTACGATTAGCTTGGTGTCCAGGTGGGTAGATCGGCACTTGTGTATAGCAATAAGCCTGGCCTAGCTGCAAAAGAAGAACCGGTTAAATAACGTTGCAACACCTGCTGAACTGCTTGCCAGTTTTTTTTAGCGAATTTTCGCATTAGCAGATATAAATTTTTCAATCAACAAAATAGAAATGTAGCAATTGAAATGCGTAGAAATGTAGCTTCGATGAGAATGTATTGAAGCTCTATAAAAAAGTGAAACTCTATAAAAAAGTAGCTTCGATGAAAAAGTGTAGCAAAATTGGGCTCCGTCAAATTCGGTTGGTAGCAAATTTTACCTTTTTTACCCCTGAAATTAAATTCATTCTAGATATTTATATTCCGACGTGCCATCATGTCATGCCACGTAATGCCGTTACTGGAACATAAGTACAACAAACAATAAGCAAATTAGCCAATACGAAATGAAATACATGGATGAAGGAACTGATAACGGGAAACTGATACTGATGGAACCCAAATACAATCAAACTAAGTATCCTTACACAACTAAATGCATACGAAATATTATGCAAAACAGAGGACAAGTAATCGCAATAATAATTCGCTTACTGACTTAAAGGAAATAGTTCACCTTCGGAAAAATTTCAGAACACGATTTTATAATATTTTGTAATACAGTTTCTTTTTTTCTTTTCAAAAATGGTCCTACATCGCGCCAATTCAGGACAGAAGGTCGTAAATTATTAATGTTATGGTGCGCGTTATTGGTCTGCGCATGCTCAGACCAGTGCTGGCACTCAGACGGTACGGTATATCATATATGCGCCGCATTCCTTCGCCAAAAAGTCAAATATCTTCGGCTGGAGTCTTTTCAGCCAAGAAAAGTTGCAGATAAGGATTTCTCAACACGGGCTACAAAACTGCTATTTCAGTTAAAAATCCCATGTTGAAGGTGAACTATTTCCTTTAATACTCTTCGGCTCCGGTGACTATCGAACAACACACAACACAGTGTATCGCTGTCAGGGGGCTACCGTCGTAGTGCTTTCGTATTGGTCCATTTCTGAATCGCTCCGTACAGGGCTGTGACGTGATTGGTGCCTCGCAATCTGATTGGCTCTCGCAATGGTAGCCATGGTTGTCATTTGCGTTGTCGATCATTGGAGCTCTCGCGATGCGGCAGTTTTGCTGAGGTGAGTGACAATTTGTGGAATGCGATGTTAAAATTGATATAAATTGTTTTTTATACTGATCTGGTTGTAATGTAATGGTCTTTTATTGCAACTCTCGTCTCTTGTCGATGTCAGGGTGATACATATCGTAATGTACGCTAAAGAAACTGCTCGCTTCAGGGGCCATCGCGTATTCATAACCGAGCGGAATTGTTTAAAGGGAGTGTGCCTACTCACATCGCTTAGTTGGGGTTATTGACACTAGTCTATAGAAACAATTTTCTGAATTGAACCATTACTTCATTTCTCCAGATTCACCCTAGTTGCTGAGATATTCAAAGACTCCAGGAATTTGCTTGGGAGCAAAAAGTTATCAGGTCGACTCCAGATGGCTTCCGCTACTAGAAGCACTGCAACCATCGATTAAACTGCTAGCATATTGTTAGCGCCGGCCAATAGCAATTCAACAAAACAGCTCGTGCACGCTGACAGCAGCAGCCGAACAGAAGCTGGACGGCCATCATGTTTCTCGATGATGGCCGATGGCCATTTGTTGAAGAAGATATCAATTTAGAGATATGAAACTTGCACATAATAAAGTTCACAGTGCGAAGAACGTGCTGTGCAAAACTTGGTTTTCTATCTTGCATGATGTGACCGTAATTGTATTGTCTTATGTGCGCCGTTTTACATAACATCACCATAGTGACGATCGTTTTATAGATATCGAAACAAAAAATAAGCAAAAAAACAATATAAGTGCAAATTCAACTAAATGGGCTCCAGATGTGAATTTCATCACATACAACAATCAAACCAATAGCTACTTACCGTAGGAAAAATATTTTTGACATTCCAAAACAGTAGGCACACTCCCTTTAATGTATACTGAATGTGATACAGCTTTGCTGGTTCTACTTTATATCTAAATACTCGCCACGTCGTATATTATACGGCCACGTCGATACGTGTCTGATAGTCGCCATTTCAAACCAGTTTTGATGTAGGGGAAGTATCATCAAACCACCGTAACCGTCTACAGCGCCCGCAAGATGGCGCACCGTGCCATGTATTGTGAGGGGAGTGTAAGCACCAATGACGTCACGCTAATGTTAAACGAAAATGGCGCTAATATTGCCGGACGGTTCTACCTCTCTTATACGGCCTTGTATCGCTGTATAGGTATGTACATGTTCAAACTTATTCAAGACGGATTCAAAGATGATTAAACTTATAGCCTTGATGATTACCAACAGCGAAGCCTAGTTTCTGACCTATTTAGCCTTTCGAATGTGTTTTTCTTATCGGCTCGCGGGCGCCGCACGCGGAAACTAAATTGCGGCGCCGCCGAATATTAGCACAACTATAGCATAAAGGACAACACAAGGAAATGATAAATGCATGGGCGACAAGGTAATTTGGGTCGCCGCAAAGGCGGCAACCCCCTCCCCCACCCACCTTGACCCGACCAGGGCTCAACAAACACAAACACTAGGACGGTAATAATGTATAGCGTCGTCATCTTTATCAGCTGGACGGGCCACATTCGCCACGCAATTCAACATCCACCGTGGTGGTTACATTATTAAAGGCAATGCAGCGATGAAATACTGCGGTAAGGCAATGGACGATGCAGCGAACCATGCACAGCAGCAGACATTGTAAATGTCTGTCGAAACGGCTTTCAACATTCCGAAAACAAAGAATAATTCTGCAATGTCACATGAGTGCTGAAACAAACTGAGCCGATGGAAGCATACATGACAGATGTCCACTGCTCATCACTTCTTTGCTCGGTCTATTCTCCTCGTAGCTGGCTAATTCGAGCGTCGATACGAAAACTCGCAGCTCCCTTACGAACATTCGATCCGAAACGAAGCGTTTCCCGTACAAACAGATACAAGCGCAGTGGGTTCCTCCCGACAGCGAAGCGAAAACTTAAAGGGAATAGTTCACCTTTAACGTGGAGTTTTGGACTGAGATAGCAGATTTGTAGAGCAGATCTAAAAATGGGTTGTGAAAGAATTACCTCCCTACGTTAAGTAATTTCGACACAGGACTAGTGGGCCCGGTTTCAAATCCGCTGTTCCGGGCCACGATCGGGACATTTCGCTCGCCGCCGCCGGAGGCAGATACACTCTCTGGCATGTAGTCTCTGGTCACGACGCCTCGTTAATATCCGCTCAGTCGCCCGGGCGGCGCAGTGGCCCCTTGTCAGAGACTGTACTTGGCGTCAGGCGAAGCGGGACGGAGCCAGAACGCCAGCTGCTATCGTACGATTTATCGTAAAATAGGCAGAGAAACTTACTTCTTTCTCCACATATATCTATCAGTTGTCCAAACCAAAGTCATATTCGTAGTTTTGAGCTCAAGATGCACCGTATGGTTGAACTTCAAGACAACTTTCGAGGTGACCTATTCCCTTTAACGTGTCATTTACGAACAGTGGTCCGACACTCATGTGCCGTTCGAACCAGGGTGATAGAGGACGGGTGGAACGGATTTTAGTATGATTTATTTAGGATAATACTAGAAAAGTACTAGATTCACTACTATATACCAGTTTTTTAAGTTCCATCTAAAGATGTGGTAGCTTTACCAAGGAGCGAAAGCCGCGCAGGTATTACGAAAGTTCTTAGAGTAAACGAAACAATCAAAATGCATTGTAGATTATTCATATTTGTCGCTAGCTTCTGTAGACTGTAGGTACGTAAGGCGCTGTAAAGTTTTTAACTGTTAAGATGTCGGGTAGAGCTTGATCTCTTCCATTTTCAATTCACGTTTGTTTTACCCGGCTATGCCCTACTGTGTTGTGCCTGGCTATACGGAGAAGGGTAATTCAAATCATTTGGGGACTGGCTAGTGGCTACCACCGTCTTCCTCGTGATCCCAAAGTGGCCGATCTTTGGTGGCAATTAATTCGACGAGATGCAGCAAGGGAAGAGGTTAAAGACCCTAGGAATTGCTCTGAACATTTCTTGGAATCCTGCTTCAGAGCTTGACAGATTTGCCGCTGGAAGGACATATTCTAATGCATGTGCACAAAGACCAAATGAATGAAGCACAAGCCTGGCCTGTGATGGAGAATGGTTATTGATTTGACTGACTGAATCGATTGGAATTGTTGAATCAAAATTCCTTGAATAAAACCAAATTGATTCACCACCAGATCATTTTATTCATGAGTCGTGATTGAATGAAACCCCGCATGGAATCAAGGCTGATTGAATCTAAAGATTTAAAGACTCTTAACGATTCAAGTGCACATGGTAAATTGTGAAAATTCAATGTAGTCACAGTGGCTACATTCATTTATACTGAAATATGATAGCTGTAACAATGTTTTAATGATCATTTATGTGTATGTTTCCATTTGTATTGCTTTGACGTAAATGCAACATGCATTTAAATGTTGAATCAAGCGTGAATCGATTGAAATGTTTTTGATTCTTTGAATTGGAAAGAAGCAATTATCAAATGTGTATCCATGAATCGAGCGGTGATTGAATCATTCAGGTTCCAAAATGAATTGTGGTTGAATTGTTCCAAAAAAGGTTGAATAAATATTCAATAACCAGTCTGCAGTGTGATGACCTCAATATTGGCGAGACCTAAAAGTGACCAATAATTTATATATAACTTGTTAAAAGTTCCTTCTGGGCTTCACTCAGCGTCTGCTGCCATCCATTCACATCTCTATTGGTGTCTAATTATTATTTTTATAGGTCACCGGCATGGTCCGTGTCTCCAACTCCTGAGCGCCTCGACTGCCAGCGTCTTGCAGCGGCACATCGCGGGCAAAGAAGAGGAGGCGATGTTCCTTCGTGTCGTGGACGAAGCGACGGATGTCCTCAACGCCAGCTACCCAGGCGACACAAAATATCTGCGGAGACGGAGAGGCTACCGTGGCAGCGATGAACAAGAGAGGGCTATCTCCGCCGCTGTGACGGAGGCCACGCTGACGCGTGTCGGTACCGCACGGTGCATGTACCCGTTCCAGAGAGGGGTGGTCATCAGCATCCGATCGGTGCGTGGCCTGTTCAAGGAACTCCAGGCAGAGTTCGGTGATGTGTTCGCCCTGACTCGCCGGCTCACGCAGGTCAGGCTGGAAGGGTTGATCGGCATGGTGAGCGGCCCGGGAGGCTCCAACCAGAACCCCACACCGACTGAAGCGAGGGCAAGGATTCGCCTGCTTACCCTCCTGTTCGTCATGCAGCGAGGCGTAAGACCCGTCTGCAGAGACGGTGATCAGGCGGCAGAGCCGGAGACTGGTGATCTGGAGGAGCAGCTGGATCAGGTGCTGGAGGTGGAGGCAACCGGCACCTCCGAACTGACGGCAGACCTGCTGGAGTTCACCGGACCGGTGGAGGAGGCGACAACAGCGAAAACAGACGGCGATAACGGGGAGGACATGGACGACCTGAGGGATGTGGCTGACCTGCTTCACCAGGCGGAGGCGTCCCAGTCAGCAGCATGCCGCCCTGCTGCGTCGTCGGCCGCGCGGGACACGGTCACCGGTGTGTCCGCGACAGAGAGCGCCATGGCCTACGTCGCCGGCTACATCGCGAGGAAGAGGCCCATCGACCGCTCCTTCTGTGTACCATCCGCCTTGGCCGAGTCGGTGCCTCTGCAGGCCGCACCAGCACCAAAAAAAAAGCACCAGGGTCGTCAGTATCGGCGGCCTGACGGTGCCCACGGAGACATTCTACGCCACCTTCAAGCAGGTGGAGGTGGTTTTCTGTGCCCACCACGCTCTGGAGCCCGATGGCTTAAGCCGAAGGTCCGTGTCAAGGACTTTGTCGTGGTCCTCCAGGACAAGTTCCCACGCGTCCATCCCAAGATTCGCGCCTACTTCGCCCGCGTCCGGACATTTATCAGGATGGGCAACATCAACAGGGCCCGACGCGCCGAGTCTCGGGCACGGTGAGGAGCGAAGAAGTGCACAGTGGACAGTTGTGCTCATTCACTCATGTCATGTTTTTCTCTTGTTTTGTTCATGTCGTTTTTCTGTCAACTTCTCAGGTACTGTCAGAATCGAGAGGGCTGTTTTATTTTGTACCGTAAGTCTGCTGAGGCCTGAGGTGCATGTTACTTCCGTTGTTCTGGTGTGTGTATAAGAGGATGCTGTGTGATTCGAAATCTGTTGCTAGATTTAACCCAAAGATATTCAGTTGCATATTGTCGTGAGATCTGATGGGATCCTAGATCCACCACTGATTGTATGTTGTGGTATGCTTATCACGGTATCATGTGTAATCCGATATCTGTCGCTTAATTTCACCCGGAGATCCACTGGTATCTAAGATCCATTGTTGCATTTGTTGTGAGGGCTGCTTGGATATCCGTCATTGCTTGGATATCCGTCATTGAATTGGGATCTTCTTGAATCGGGCGGTAATCCATGTAGGAACAAGTTACCTCGTACGTGCGTCATCTTGTCTTTTGCATCAATTGTGCCACTGTAGCTCCTACAATGCTGTTGTATTATTGCTGCTACAGTGCTTTCAATAATGATTTATTGGAGTAACTTTTCTTTCAATGGCTTGGTTGTCAGTTTTCGTAAAAGACAGGATGTGAAGTCGGAGAAACGAAGAAAAAGCTCGAAAGTATCGGGAAAACCAGTTGTCAGTTAAATGTTTTTTAACAATCTTCGAACGAGTATGATATGTAATCAATGTGTATGTTTTGCTTTACTTACGTTTTAATAAGTCTATCAATCAGTGTAAAAGCTGGAAAGAGGTATTTCACAAATATATTCATTTTGTATTCACTCATACACGCTACTACTTAGTACTCACAGCTTGTCACACTAGCAGGTCGCGATATGAAATGACAAACGAGAAGGATAAATACGGCAATTAGCTATTCACAAGTTATCATCGCGAATTACTAAATATCAAGCCGGAGAAGATGGTTTAAATCAAGTTAATTTCGACAAAAATTTTAAACAGTTTATTTTGTTGATAAAAGCATAATTATCAACCATCAAAAATAATATAACATCATTCATGCGCTAAATCACCTTTACCCGAGCGGGATTCGAAACCACCACCCTCGTATCCGTAGTCCAATGCGCTACCGACTGAGCTATTACCGCCGGCGCACCGGCGCCGCCAGAAACTGGCCAGACCGGCACGGAGTGCAGTCAAATCTTTACCCCTCACGCCCTAAGAATTCGGCTGGGTTAGGTGACAAATGGTAGAGGAATCATCGCGAGATATTTGAACGATCTTTCTTTGGAGACTAACTGCAGGCGAATCGGCTGAATAGAACTCGAGATACAGCTTCCCAAAGTTGAGTCATTTAACACGTGAACCCTATGGGCTAGTAGGAAAGTCACACCCAAGAGCTATAGTGCTGCCAACTCACTTCGGAGGGGGCCGATTCGAACGGCCTATTGCGTGCAGAGCACTCGTCGATAGTTTTTCTCCCGTCAGGTCCATCGTGTCCAAGGGAGAACACCGCAAATTACCACAACACGTCCGAACTGTTCTCTCCAAAATCATGATTATACAGGACGACGAACCTGTCTTGTGGATCCAGGACTGCTTCCTTCGCACAAACCCTATTGAATAGTTACATGGCTTGTGACAGCACTGTGTCCCCTGTGTCCGTAGTCCGTACACTGTCCAGCCCGGGGGGTCCAAAGTCATATGGTAGCATGGGCGTCACTTCCACTAATAACCCATAGGGTTCCATGTTAAATTGCTACTTTTCCAGCTCGATTTTCGAACTGTTCTTCACCTCAAATTCATATATCAAACCCACAGAAAGAAAGCGGTAACATTTTTATTTCGATTTTTGGGGTCAAAGTGTCACGCCCAATCAACGGTTTACGAGTTATTAACCAAAGTATGACGCCATCTCAACGATATAGTCGAAGGTCGCGGGATCGAATCCCGGGGATGCCAATAGTTTTATCGTAAAAGTGGCTACATACAGAGTTTGATCGGCAACATGCGGTGTTTTGCGCTTCTTTTATTTGGTATAACTAAATTATAAAATCAGGAAATCTTATTTGACAAAAATAGAAGATAATTTTGTATCTACTTAAGCAAATGTGCTAATTGTGCAAGTGCTAATTAGGTAACTAACATCACAGTTGCTCTGCAATGTTGCGATTATTTTTGTCGAGCGCAATTTTAACTGTTCTTATCAGATTCATAAATGATACCCATAGAATAAAGCCAAAGCATTTCTATTGTTTTTTTTTTTTGGTTGAAATGGCAAGCCCAACCAACAGTTCTCGAGTTATTATAGGCCAAAGTATGACCCTATGATGTAGTCCAAGAGCATGGAATCAAATCCCGGCAAGGCAAAGGTTTTATTGGCAGTCGTTGAGAACAACGTTATATGTGTTGTGTTGCGTAGTCCCTGGGACAAACACTCCACGGAACGGAGACTGTATTCGACGCGTTCTCACGCGGGCGACTCAGACGCGACTGCTCCGTTGTGCTCGACCTGGTCTGTCCGGCTGCTGCGTTGGGGTCGGCCAGGTCTGTCCGGTTGCTGCGTTGTGCTCGGCCGGGTCTGTCCGGCCGGCCATCTGGGGGCGGTGTCGGATGACTGTGTTTCCGACACCGGACATCTGGACACAACAATATTGGCAATATATGGCGCCCTGTGTCTGTTATAATTTGATAACAGGAACGGGAAATATGGAATATAATTTCCATTTTCAAGCGCAATGTTGGGACTGGTCTTCTTCTCAAACTCATGTATATTAACAATGGCCCTTAGCATGTTGTGGTCCATATTAGTAATGATGAAGTCTGAAAACAATCAACAAGAACTGCAAATTATAAGTGTTACAATCGATATACTCTTATTAAATAGCATACCATCTTTCCTCGGTAAAACGGTCCTTCCCACTAGTCAAGCCGTATCAAAGCTGAAGCCAAAACAGGAAATATGTGAAAAGAAATTCAGTATTCGAGACCCAATCAGCTGCTGCGACACAACACGACAACGGCACTCACACTATCCGTACCCGTACTCGGGATCCGATAAGCTGCAGCAGCACAACACGACAACGGCACTCACACTGTCCGTAGTCCGTACCCGGACTCGAGACCCGATATGCTTAGGCTTTCGTGACGCACTGTTTGCGCTTCCGTGCCGCCCGCCTTTCCATGACCTCCGCGCGCCGAGCACCATTTACCGCCTTCGTGCGAATAAATGTGCGGACGCGCGCAAAGGCCCTCCTAGCAGCAGCGGGTACGGAAGGGAACTTGTCGTGCAGTACACTCAGAAAAGCGGCCACCACTCTCGGTTTCCGGCTCAGCCGATTCGGCTCCAGCGCATGGTGAAGGCAGAACGCCTCTTCCATCTGTCGGAAACGTTCAAAGAATGCCTCCGTCGGGACCGTCAACCCTCCTTCACTCCGCATCCTGAGCCAGAGAGCCTCCACTGGCCCATCCTCGGGTCTGCGAACACGGGGCGCCAAGAGAACGATCCCCCGCCTTGCGAGCCACGAAGCCACTCACTTACGCCATGGCGCTGTCTGTCGCCGACGCACCTGATACTGGGCCGGCTGCTGCTGCGCTCGGGGCGGTGGAGCTGCCGGCTGGTGCACTTCTCTCGCCCACAGTCGCGATCGTCGCTCGTCGATGGCTGGTCGGTGTCGGCCAGTGTGGCGCAGAAGGCACGCATGTCTGCGGCCACCTCCTGTGGGACGAAATCTACGGCCTCCTCCTGCAGCTCCCGCAGTTACTCCAGCTCTGACGGCACTGCCTCCATGGGTCCGTGTCCGGCTCGGGTGACGCCTGCTCTGCTCAGTGTGGCGCAGAAGGCACGCATGTCTGCGGCCACCTCCTGTGGGACGAAATCTACGGACTCCTCCTGCAGCTCCCGCAGTTACTCCAGCTCTGACGGCACTGCCTCCATGGGTCCGTGTCCGGCTCGGGTGACGCCTGCTCTGCGCCCCCCCCCCCCCCCCCGGTCTCGTCAGTGGGCTCACGCCGCTGTTCAAACCGAACAGGATGGTGATGAGGCGGAGGGAGGCGACAGCATCCACGGGGTTGGGATTTGAGTTTGGGGTTGGGATTGTAGCTCCTGCCCCGCACCATCCCGGAAAGTCCCTCCAGCCGGTCCTGTGTGAGGCGACGGGTCAGCAGGTACGTGCTGTCCCCAAACACAGCACGCATGTCGGCCAGGAGGCCGCGGACAGACCGGATGGTGTCGAGCATGCCCTTCTGAAATGGGTACAGATGTTTAGCCGATCCGAAGCGCATGCCCAGCAGCTCTTCGATGGCTGCGTCCAGCACCGCCTCCTGCTCGTTGGTGGCCTTGCAGCCGCTGCGCAGGGACTTCGTGTCGGCGGGACTGGCGCTGTTGAGCACGTCGCAGGCGTTGTCAAACAGCTGGATGACCCGGGCCTCCTCAGTGTATATTGAGTATGTGAGGAAGTACCTCATGCAGTCGGCCGTGCTGCTGCTGACGAGCTGCATGGCCGGTCTGACTTTCTGGCGAGACATGCCAGTCGCCTGTAACAGTGAGAACAATTATATACCTAGTTAAAGGGACATTGCCACCTTTCTGAAAGTTGTCAAATATACGCCGGTTGTACCCGAAAATAGGAAGTAAGTGCTGCTGAAAACGATGGTGATATGTTTTTTCTCGAAAACGACACTTAACTTGATAAAAAATTAAGTTGTTTAAATTTGGGATGATGACGTCATATTGAGCTCTAGAGAGCTATATAGAAATCCTTTACGCTGCCAAAATATGGCACATTTTTTCTAGACAATTCTGGCGCTTTGAATACAAAACCAACCATTGAACGTATGCTTCTTCGTACACCACCGTCAAACTAGGAGCAGATTTATTCCAAATGTAGTTTGATATTTGAGGCATCTCGATTTCGCTGAAAATTGATACACTGACCATATCCGATACGCTGATCACGAATCCAATGTTTTTGATCTGGGATTGTTTCGTACCTTACGAAATACGGACGGTCATACATACATACGAACAGGGACGTCGGAACTATGTTCAAGTTGGGGGGCCGGAGGCATTCTGAAGTCGATTCTTTCCATGCAACGCCCATAGGCGTAATGGTAAAATCCAAAATGTTGGGGGGGGGGGGGGGCTGCCCCTCCCCCTGTTCCTACGCCTATGCATACGTAGGTCCGCCGGGTATCTCGATTTCGCTGAAAATTGTTCCACAAACCATATCCGATGCGCTGATCACGAATCCAATGTTTTTGGTCTTGGATTTTCGTATCTTACGAAATACGGACGGTCATACATACGAAGGTCCGCCGTGTAACTCGATTTCGCTGAAAATTTGTGTACAGAGTACAGACCATACAGCATACTTAGGACACTGATCACGAAATCTTCCGTTTGATATTCTTGATGATTTTATTTCGCAGACAGTGTAATGCTTTCTACATTTATTTTCGTATCGCAGTGCAGGGAACAATTAACAGTATCATACACGACATTGTGCCCACCCTTGACTAGCCAGATGCAACAACCTGATCAACTATTATCAAACCGAAATGTGCTTCCTTCACGAATAATGCGACAAAATGCATCCTTTGGTTACCAAAACCACACGACAGTGTCCCTATTCAGCCTTTACCGAGCAAAATAAAAAAGGTACCGTACAACACAGCCATCCAGATTATTTAAATGAGAACGATCTGCTTCAGGCAAAAACGCAGGTGAAGGGAAGGGAAATAGGCCGGCCGGAAGCGGGCGGCCACCTTGCTGCGCTCGGTCAGCTGGCCAGCCCTGCCTGCCTCCTTCGAGGGACGCTTGGCCGCTGAGCTCGGCTCCGACTCGGACTGGGGCAGACGCTTCTTTACCGCCTGTGGGTAGAGAGGGGCGGTCAACTCAAGGGGGGGGGGGGGGAGCTCAGGTCATGGCACGACCACACCAAGATACAGTACAACAACCAGCGTACAACATCCAGGGTCAGACACAACAGCAGGTCACATGGGATCAGACACAGCGGCAGGTCACGCGGGTCAGACAGCAACAGGTCAAACGGGTCAGACACAGCAGCAGGTCACACAGGTCAGACACAGCAGCAGGTCACATGGGTCAGACACAACAGCATGTCACAGGTCAGACACAGCGGCAGGTCACACAGGTCAGACACAGTGGCAGGTCACATGGGGTCAGACACAGCAGCAGGTCACACAGGGTCAGACACAGTGACAGGTCACACGGGGTCAGACACAGTGGCAGGTCACACAGGGTCAGACACAGTGACAGGTCACATGGGGTCAGACACAGTGACAGGTCACACAGGGTCAGACACAGTGGCAGGTCACATGGGGTCAGACACAGTGGCAGGTCACACAGGGTCAGACACAGTGGCAGGTCACATGGGGTAAGACACAGGGTAAAACACTTTCTGTCAGTGCACCATCTTATGTACAGTATGACGTCACAGCATCATATGGTAACATCAGAAAAACAGAGGCATTGTGCACCAGGGCAGCATTTCCATATTTCTTCTGACGAAGCCGTTATTATTATAAATAGGTTAGATTAGGTTAGGTTGCATTAATACATCGGACAACTTATTTACGCTTTAGGGTTAGGTTTTGTCTACAAGATGGTCTGGGGGTCTGGGGTACAACAGCTCCCAGTAGGGCTGCAGCGCAGTGAGCGGATTGTACTAAACGTTGGTCCCTGTAACCGTAATTGCTGTAAAGGTTAGGTCAGGTTTGATTATGTTATTATAATTGCTTCCTGACACACCCTGGTTAGGTTTAATGCCTTTGTCAGAAGAAATATGGAATTTTTGCTGTGGTGCACATTGCAGCTGCTTTTCTGATGTTACCATATGCTGCCATACTGTGAATGGAATTACACGGCGCACTGACAGGTACCTACCTGAGTCGAATATTACCTACCTGTATCACTTTTGGTCAAATAATCTTACATTTCCATAATTTATAATTTTGCTCACTGAACAATGAACATCATCACTAGCAAACATATTGATAGAACACCACTGGCGGATACAGTTGCAGTGGAATACCAGTGGGCATAGCCCCTGCCAAATGTGAATACAATGCAGAAAATTGGCATGTTTCAGCATTTCATATACAATATAAGCAACTTTTATTTGGTGAAATGTGTTTTGAAATCCTCCTCAGGGTAACGTAAAAGTACAATTTCCTCTTTCAATTTTGTAATGTGTCAAAACCTTCTTTTCAATCTTAAAATAATGGCACGTGGCACATTTTCCCACTTATTTTTTTTTATAAAAGTATCCGTCATAGGCGTCTGATTACCCAAATATTTTTTCTCCTAATGCTAAACAAATTGCCTTTTGTCTGGCTTATGCTCTTGTGATATTTGAAACGATAATCACAGCATAATTAGTGAATACGTTGATAGGAAAATAGGAACCTGTTGGGCCGTTAGCTGTTGGTAAATGAAATAGCATGACGACTCACCTGTACACCGTAGTATAAATCTTTGATTCGCCACACACAACACAGGGTATTCGAGGCATACCTGATTGCTCTTAAATTGAAATTATTGACTTCTGGTCAAATGTTGATGGCACTGCGTAACACATCAATCAACAATCAAACATCACGATTCGCGATCATAGAAAATCAAGGTTTCATTCCAAACAAGTACACCCGGCCATAACGAGAGCTGACGTCATCGGTACAAAACTCCATATAAGGGTGGGCCTTACAAGGCCCAAATTTTAAAATCACAATTGAATTTCTCTTAGACCAGATATCTGTTTGTTTTCAATGTTACCCCCCTAAGTTTCGCTCTAAGGCCACTAACTTAGCTATCTCAACTCAAAACTAGTGTTAAGGTGGGAATGTCCCTTTAATATAATCGTATTACCACATAAATCGGCACAGAAGCACAACAGGACAATGATGCAACAGCTGTAGTATTTGTGGCTGAAAATGCTGCATATTGCTTTCGTTTGGCTGAATTGTTAAGGTATACCCTAAAAAGCAATTTTCAAAAGTAATACAATTCAAAAACATACACTTCATATTTAATTTAGATTGCAAGGAATTGTGCAGATTTTAAAAAAAGTGGTGTGTGTTGCTATGGCAGTGTGCTTCAAAAGACGATATAAAAGACTCGGAGTCAGAACTTTTGCAGGCATTTTGGAAATCATCTACAAAATTGTTAAATGAAGAAGGTAGAAATAGGCAATGCAGAATGCAAGACAACTCTTTAAACTTAATGAAGACGGTAGAAGGAAGAATTACCAATATTTTGCTAGTCGCCAGGGCATTTGGGTAATAATTCAGTAATTCACCACCCCAGTTTATGGTGTTATTGAGGTCCTCAATAGAAGAAGAGTAGTCAGCTGACGGTAATATTACGACAGACTGAAATATGGGTTATCTGTTTACAAGATGGTCTGGAGGGGGTGCAGGGGCCCTCCCCCAGTAGGTTATGCAGTGCAGCATGTGAATGTGAGCGGAGCGTTCTAAACATGGGTCCCTGAGACCATAATTGTTGTAAAGGTCAATTAGGTCAGGTTCAAGTATATATAGTTTTTGGTGACGACATAGCTTTGGTATTACTGGTACAGTTTACTGTTTGTCGTAAAAATACTCAATTCTTCTATAAGGGACCTCAAGAACAACATTAACTGGGGAGGTGAATTACTAAACTTACCGGGTCCACAGCGATATTGAAACTGCATGTTTAAAACAAGCCATGCCCAATGATTATAAATCAATGCCTACACGACAATGACTGCTGAAAGAACTGACAAAACTTAAATAATTCCATTGTAAATACATTCAACTAACTAAACAGAAGATGGAACTTACAGCCAGACGCAGACCAATACCGCCGTCGGTGAGATAGTATATCCAAGATTGCTTTACTAATAGTATATCAATATTGATATAGGGCCTTGACAAATACCACGGGAGCAAAGGCCGCACAAATATGTATATATATATTTTTTTTCACATTCAGACTGGTTATATTTATTTACACATCAAGTAATAAGAAGTTGGACAAATTCGTCTTACGTCTTAAAGGGAAATAATGACCTTTTCCCACAAAAATGGAGTTAGCACTTGAAATCGCCAGACGAGACCAAAATATATTGTAAATTTATCACATTTTGCATGAAAACTTTCCTACCGAAAGATATTTCAAGTTAAAGTTAATAAGCGTTCCACACTTTTAACGACCGGTACTTGCAAGTACTTTTGGTCCTCATCAAACTGCGGGCTTTTCCCGCATTGTTTTTTTTACGCAATGGAGTGGAAAATATATTGCGCGTTCTGCTTGTTGTGATTATATGCCCGGCGATCTTCTAAAACTAACAGCGATTGGAAAAAGTGGCAATAAAATCGGAAGCTCATCGATGCACATCAACGGCGGCATAGTTAGTGGTTGCGACCCTCAAATTTTGAAAGTAAATTCATTTGTTTTTAACATTAGGAGTATTGTATAATTTGTCTGTGGCTGTATATAACACTATGCGCAAAATCATGAAAAATAATAATTTTTCCCCAAAAAACTAACAAACAATAACACAAAACTGGCAATTAAATCGGAAGCTCATCGATGCACATCGACGGCGACCTATTTAGCGTCGGCGATTTGTTTGCAAAGCATTGTCATGCTTCTCGGCGCACTTAACCATTGTGGCGAGTTGTTGCTAGTAGCGCTTTCGTTCTCCATGGCAACCAGGCGTGAGCCAATGAAAAGCCAGAACCTATTCCCTTTCTGGCTTTTGATTGGCTGACGCCTGGTTGCCATGGAGAACGAAAGCGCTACTAGCGTGTGTCCGAGCAGCGCTCAGTTTGATCGGAAATGTCACAGAGCCTCCAAAAATGCCGCAATCGATGTGAACAATGGTAGGGAAGGTGTCACGGTCGCCCCGACCCGAGCTCCGATCCCAACACAACGCGGGTCGGCACCAGTCTGTATTCGCCCGGCGCGGGCCGCCGCCCGCACCCCTCGGCACACGCAGTCAGCTGATCCCAGTCACCCGGAAGAGGCACACTCAGGGTACTCCGGCAGGTAGGGTTACCTCACATTACCTCCTCCTGCTCCTGTCGATTCCTCATGGGACATGGCTAAACAAAACACTGCATTCTTTAAACTCATAACATAACAGAATGTGCACGCATGTCGCATGTGACGCCGTACATGCATACAACTTGAAATCAGCTGTCCCGGACGACCGGCCAGTCGCCAGCCGAACCATCGCCGCGTTGTGTGGAAACTATCACTTCACACTTACATATCGCCATGGTTGTTTACATAGGTACCGTTTTAACAATTAACAATTAACATCATACGGGTCACTTGCATTGCAACGATGATGCAAAACAGGGAACAACAGAACACGACATCGTCCATCACCACGCCTCATGACACCTTTAGCCTAAACATCTCTCTCTGTAACCGATTTAACAAATTTCACATGAGTGGTCCAGACCCGGCCTGTGGCGGGATCCATATATTCTAAATGACGCCTACTTATCCACCTAACAACTATGAAAACAGGTGACCAGGGTGAAACCATTTTCCTGGAAACCCCCGGACGATACTTCTGATTTCTGACCCTAATCTGAGCACCGGGCCTAATCACTGGCTCCTTTGCTCTGTGTCTCAGATCATATCGAGATTTCTGCTGCAGTTGGGAGGCAGATAAGTTTTCTCGTGCCCGCTTCAATGTGCTGGCTAGAAGCCTTAAATTTTCTTCAATAAAATCATAAGAGTATAGTGATGTCGGTTGTGACACTAAACGGTTGATAGGAGAGTTGACATGCCTGAGGAAAAGGAGAAAAAAGGGAGAATAACCATGACTTTCCGATTTTTCATGATTAAGTGAAAACACCACCCCAGGTAGATGTGATTCCCAATCTACGCCATAATGATCCGAAATCGACCTGAGTCTCCGTTTTATGTCTCGGTGACGTCTCTCTAGTTTTCCGATGGCCTCATGGTGTCCACCAACCGCACTTCTTAGCTCTATTCCCCAGAACTGACAAAGTCGACGGACGCTCTGACTCTTCACGTTGCTGCCAGCATCACATTCAAGACGACGGGGTGGACCAAAAGTGAAAAACTGAGTGGAAAGCGCATGAACAAGATCGTCTGCGGACCCTGACTGCAGAGGATAAAACGTTAAGAATCCAGTGCACTTATCGATACACGTCATGACCAGCGTTCTCCCTGAAGTTCGGCTAGCTGGCATGTGTACGATATCAATTATAAGCTCATCCCCCCGGACCGGCGGGTTGCTGTGGCAACAATGGAGGAGGTGGACCGCGATCATCTTTCTTGACGCTGCAGCGAACACAACTGGCCACATAGTTCTGACAATCTCTCTGAAGCCCCAGGTACCAGATGTGCCTAGATATGACTTCGTAAAGTTTAGTCCCGCCGCAGTGAGATCCGATTGGTGTATCGTGGTGCTTGTGAAGTATTTCGAAGCGTTTGGCGACCGGCCAGACAACCTGAATTCGGCTGTCATCGGGAGCGTGTCGACACAAAATTCCATTCACAAAACGAAAATGAGCCGCATTCTCTCGCTTCAGTACAGGGGGACAATACCTTGGCCATTTGCCCCTGGTCATTTTGAAAGCCAATGCACGGCAATATGTGTCATGTTTTTGATACCATATTAATGCCGTAGGTTCGATATTTACATCGATGAGACAGTCTGTGACAATAGAATTCAGTCCAACAGTTGGGATCCGATCATCAACATGTTCTCCTGCGCCCCCCGTCCTCCCGGCCGAAGCATCAGCTGCGCCGGTCACGGTGTCCTCAGTTACCAGTGCATCTGCGTGCAGTCTTAGATCGGCTTGTGACCTTTCCCCGGTCAAAAGCACAGACTCACCAGATTTGTGGCAACGTGCTGCAAGATCCAGCGAGCTATCGCCTGGTTCGTACCCGCCGCCTTCGTGATGGCGCAGCACGCCATCTGAGTGACCGTGTGCAGGTGGCGCTGCGGTCGGCGCCGCGCACTGCATAGGTGGAGCCACCGTGCCCTCGGGATCACTCCCAGGCCCGGGCTGCTGGTCTTTGTCAGCGTTGTCTTGTTCGTCATCGTGCAGTCGGGAGAGAAAATCGACATCTTTCATCTCCGAGGCACGCTGATGCTCCATCACGACACGGAACTGTCCAATGAATGAACGCCATCGCGCTAAGCGCGGATTCATATTGTCTCGATTTGACAATATTTTTAGAGCACTTTTGCAGTCACAGCGCCAAGTGAACTCCTCACCAGATAGAAACTTATGGAACCGGCGCAGCCCTTGCATAAATGAGTACACCTCTAGTTCGTAAATTGTCCAGTTTCGCTGCTGCCTGTTGTACTTACTCCCATTGTAAGCAATGACCCTCTCCTGACCGTCCTGGATCTGAGTCAGCACCTGTCCCGAGCCAGCCAGACTCGAGTCGCTGTACAGGATGAAGTGGTCACCCTGTCTGGGGTAGGCCAAAACAGGGCTGGTCAGCAAAGCCTCACGTAAATTAATAAACGCCTTCTCCAGTTCATCGTTCCAATAAAACGAGGATGAGTTTGCTAGATCCACTAGTGGTCTTGAAAGTGTCGAGAACGACTTGACAAATTTTCGAAACCAGGAAAAAAAGCCATATATCTTCTTTGCTTCCTTAATCGTTCGCGGCGGCTGAAGATTCTTGATACAATCAATGCGCTCTGGTGAAATACTTATCCCATCAGGCGAGATCTCATGGCCAAGATAATCAAGACGGGAAACACCAAATTTACATTTTGCTGGGGATAACTTAAAACCCGCCTCCTTCAGCTTCATCAACACGGTGTTAAGAAGCTTGCAATGGGAGTCCAGACTGTCACTTACACACAAAACATCATCAGCATAAATATACACGCCAGGGATATCACCTAATACCTTGTGCATGGCTTTGTGCAGGAAATAGCTCGATTGCTGACAACCCATCACCATTCGTTTGGGGTACCAGGTCTTGCCCAACGCGTGGAACGCACAGATTTCGCTTGACTGCTCCGTCAATTGAAGGTTCCAGAACGCGTGTTTAATGTCAAGTGCGCTGGCCACTTTCCACCCGTCAAGAGAAAACAAAAATTCGTCCACAGACGGAAACACAAACTTCTTTCCCAACAGACATTTGTTGACACTCCTGAGATCCTGCACTATTCTATACTCTCGAGAAGCATTACCGCCCTTGTTCGGTTTCGCTATAAGCAGAATCGGAGAGTTCCATTCACACGGAGGACCCTGCTCAATGATTCCACAACCGTGTAGCTCATCTAATTGTGCCTTCAGCTGTGATTCGCGCGCCCACGGGATAGGGTAAGGCCGGGAAAATTGTGGACGCGTGCCAGGCTCCAGCTCCAAATCTACTTGTCCCCCTGTGTATGAGCCATTGTCAGCATAGCTCCGAGAAAATACCTCGGGGTGAGATCTCAACAGGGAAGCCAATTTATCACGATGTGAGCCATTAATCTGATCACCTACCCCGAAATCTGCTAGCACCTCATCTGTACTGGCGCCCAATTACCTGCTATCGTCTGCCGACACAGAGTGTCGGCTCTCCGTCACGTCTGGCTCGCTCGGAGCCGGCTCCGGCTCGGCCGACACAGGGTTTACTGTCGGTGCATCACGTGCGGGGCGGTCACGGGTAGGAACGTCTACAGGAAAACAACCGGCATCACCTTCGAATCTCTCAACAAACCCAATCACGCTGCGTCTGTGAAAGGTTACTAACTGATCCGTTCTGTTCCGAATGTACAAAGGAATATCTCGCTTCGAGAAAGGCCGAATAACTGCATCTTGAATTTCGACATGATCTGAGCACTGGCCCACCAACAAGTACTCATGCTCGGCGGATAAGTTTTGATCAATCCTAGCACTGATACACATAGCGGTGCGCGCTGGGACTGATACAGCTTTGCAAATCCTAACCTTAATCTTTGGTCCCTGCTGCTGTGGCGAAAAATCGATAACCACATTATTAGCCTGTAGAAAATCAAAACCGACAATGAAATCATGACTTAGGTTCTCGACAACATAACAATCCCATTCACATGGCGGAAACCCTCGTATTTCGACCATCAGTCGACATGTACCAGTAACGTTGAGTTTATGCCCCGAAGCTGACATAAGGCGAACAGGCTCTCCCATCTCCACATTCGGCGCAATAGTGGCACACACCTTAGAATCTACCAGGGTTAACTGACTGCCAGAATCAATTAAACAATCGCTCACCTGGAAGTCATTCAGTGTGCCTGGCACGATTGGGAGTGATTTTACCGCCTGCCCGCCAGCCACTCGTTTGGGCAGTGCCGTTTGAAGTGCCCTCTTCCGCCGCACGACCAGCAGGCGGGCTCGTCCCTGTCCCCGCCGGCTCCGGTCCCTGGCGCCGCCGCTGCGCTCGCTCCACGCATGTCGCCCCGGGGCCGCCAGCGGCCGCCGTCCGCTCCGTCCGCGCCCGGCGTGGTCCGGCCGCCAGGGGAGAGAGCGCGCCGCGCGGAGGGAGGGGCAGAGCGCCGAGGAGAGGGCGAGATGTCCCGTCGGCTCGGAGATGCTTCGCTGCGTCGAAACGTCGTAGGCTGCCGTCTGTAGGCAGCATCAGGAGAGTGTCCGCGATAGGCTTCACTTCGTATGGGCGATACCCAACGCACGTGATCCGCTGACCGGGAGGGTGGCCAGGGGTCGTCAGGTGTCGCAGCCGAGGCGCTGAGTAGCGATTCTTCTCTGACTAGCTCATCTATGGCCCCCTCGAACGTTGTGACCTTGAGACGAGAGATCAGAGTCGCCTCTTCAGCGCTCAGACCTACCAGGAGGTGTCTGAATACCGCGGCGTATTCAGACACCTGCGTATTCAGACACCTGTGTGAAGAATACCTGCGTGCCTGCGACTCGTCCGAGGCAGGCACGCAGGTATTCTTCACCGTACCATCCTTCGTGAAGAACTCTGGGCAGGCGCCTTTAACCAGAAGACGTAACTGCTGGCCGTAATCTCGAGCCGTCATGCTTCCCTTCACGAGCCGAGACAGCTGCATCGCAGCCTGCGCAGCTGTCGGTTGTGCAGAGAAGTGCGATGTCAGCGAATCCTTCAGCTGGCCAACGGAGAGCCGGCCGAGTCGCTGCTCCAGCTCGTTGACGACGGAGAGAGCTCGTCCAGTGCATCGCGCTGCAACAATGGACGCCTGCGACTCGTCCGAGATGCCACCGAGCCCAGCCAATCGAGAGCACTGAGCTATGAAGTCCTCCGGTGACACCGAGCCGTCGTAAGTCGGGAAATCCGCGATCCCAACTCGTAGTTCCGTCACCACTCGCGCGTCCGTGCACGAAGCCGCTTTACCAGCCCTTCCATCACCAGGCTTGACCGTTTCACGGTCACTGTCACCACCCACGACCATGACGAAATCACTGTTCGATCACTCGACCACCGCTGTCACCATGTCACGGTCGCCCCGACCCGAGCTCCGATCCCAACACAACGCGGGTCGGCACCAGTCTGTATTCGCCCGGCGCGGGCCGCCGCCCGCACCCCTCGGCACACGCAGTCAGCTGACCCCAGTCACCCGGAAGAGGCACACTCAGGGTACTCCGGCAGGTAGGGTTACCTCACAGAAGGGCGAATTTGTCAATGACCTTCATGAAGTACACAAGGTACTTGTTTTGTATTTTCCCCAAACTTACAACTTCGAATTTGGGAATTATTTTATTTTATTCTTAAATTTAAATAAAATAATTTTAAAACCATAGCGGTAGCCTAAGAAATTGTTGCTAACAAAATCAAAAGGTCATTATTTCCCTTTAACCCGCGCACTACAGGGGCTTTGCGCCGAACACGAACTGCAGGGGGTTGATTTCCGCCCCCCCCCTGCGATCTCGAAAACTACGCTACGTAGCGAGAAGGAGAAAACGGCATTTGATAGCTTGATACATGTTCTATCAAAAGTATTTCAGTGTTTTAGGTCAGGTCAAAATTGAGGTCACCAGAGGTCATCGAACGTCACATTTTCCCGTTGTTTCCTGTTTTAGGACATCGCTCCAGAAATTCCCATATATCTCAGCAACTATGCTAGTTAGAAACAAACCGAAAAAAGCAAACGCCAGCCAGTTAAATTTGCAATCGCTAAGGTGTCCTCAAATTTGATCTCAAGTCAATATTTGAGGCTCCAGAGGTCAAAAAAGGAAAAAATGATGTTTTTTTTTCCTAAATAGTTTTTCGCTATTAACTTTTTATGTAATAAAGATAACGGAAAACTGTTTACGCCATTGTGTTTATTTTGTCAAGGCGCTTTGAACGATGTACATGGTGACCTTGTTAGGTTAACTTGAAAATTTGACCTCAGGTCAAGGTCAAGTGGTGACCCAAGTATGGCATGTTGCATATGGGAAGACGTGTCTCGACGAGACAAACACATTAATGTCTGTTTCACTCCTCTATCTTCATTATGTCGGGAGTTATTGACAAAAAAGTGATGGTGACCTCGCATGACCTCAAATGACCCAATAGGGGTCACTGAACAAAACTTACACTTGGATCATCAAGAATATCCTATAATAACATGATCCAGACGTAATTGGACTAATATCATGCATATCCTTAGCATTTGTATATTTCCCCATTGACTTATTATGGGGAGGCTACGAAATTGACCTGACCTTAGGTCACCGATATCAAAATTCCGAGATATATGAATTGTAAGTACTTATGCCCTCATGACATCCTGTAAGTTTCAAACTGATCGGTGGAAAACTCTGGCTTTGGCACAACTGCAAACATTTTTGGAGGTGGGATCACTTGACCTGGTCTGGTGACCTGACCTGAGATGACCCGAGGTTATTTTTTTCAAGTGTGCGCAATTGATGTCCTGACAGGTGTGCGAAAACCCGGCGGCCGTTTTTTCACTATCTTCGAAAAACCTGAGTGGGGCGGAAATCAACCCCCCCCCCCTGCAGTGCGCGGGTTAATATCAAGGTAAATAGAATACTCTAACTGTTGTTGTTGGGTTAGGGCGCGTATAAATACTCTAATTGCTTATTCAGTGTATAATTGTTCATCGGAACACGAACGCCATACTTGCCGCGGATATCGTGCATCCATATATGGTATATTATTCCAAATCTGGTAGTGACCTTCATTTTTTGGTATGTTTTTTAGTCATTATAGTATATTTATAGTATATACTAAAACAACTTTGGAGTACCCAGCGTATAGTGCCCTGGTCCAGCCCAGCTGGGAACGGAAGGCGAACGGCGCCACTTCGGCGCCCTTCCTGACCTCCAAGAGGACATCAGGACAGTTTTCACTAATCATAAGTCCAGCCTCTGTGTCGATCTGAGTCAGAGTAATCCTCTGGAGATGTGCCCACTGCTGAATATCTGCTGGAGTCGCAATGTCCTGTTTGACAGGGATAGTGTCAAGTGTGTACGTAGGTGGCAGCTGAATTTTTGATGCGGAATCAAGGGCCGAGATAGTTAATTGCTTAACCACCTGGGACTTAGGACTGTTTCACCTTTGTATTAGTTTTGAACTGAGATATCCATTATCTTTGGCCGTTATTGAAATGTTGAAAATACCAAGGTCATTTTCTCCAAAACTTAGCCGTTTTTAAGCAATTCAATTTATAGTTTGCAAAATGGGGTCTAGGTAGTGCTGCCGCTGATTGGCTGACAGCGACTTTTTCAGCCAATCCAACTTTCTCAGCTAATTAGCGGCGGTCTGTAGCTCAATTATGACATCATCCCAAGTTTAAAAACTTAATTTGTATAAAGTTAAAGGGACTGTCCCACCTTTTTGAAAGTTGTCGAATCACACTTGATTGTTGTATGTCTACATCTCAGGAGAGGTCAGCTGAACATGTTCCTGAACTTTTTTTTCCGAAAAAAAGTTTATCTTTGAAGATATTCAACCTTTAGTTTTAAAGGGAGTGTGCCTACTCACATCGCTTAGTTGGGGTTATTGACACTGGTCTATAGAACACAATTTTCTGAATTGAACCAATACCTCATTTCTACATTTTCACCCTAGTTGCTGAGATATTCAAAGACTCCAGGAATTTGCTTGGGAGCAAAAAGTTATCGGGTAGACTCCAGAGGGCTTCCGCTACTAGAAGCACTGCAACTATCGATTAAACTACTAGCATATTGTTAGCGCCCGCCAATAGCAATTCAACAAAGCAGCTCGTGCACGCTGATAGCAGCAGCCGAACATAAACTGGACGGCCATCATGTTTTCCGATGATGGCCGATGGCCATTTTTTAAAGAAGATATAAATTTAGAGCTACGAAACTTGCACATAATAAAGTTCACAGTGGCAAGAACGTGTTGTGCAAAACTCGTCTTTCTATCTTGCCTGATGTGACCGTAATTGTATTGTCTCATGTGCGCCGTTTTACATAACATCACCATAGTGGCGATCGTTTTATAGATATCGAAACAAATATAAACAAAAAACAATATAAGTGAAAATTCAACTAAAGGGGCTCCAGATGTGAATTTCATCATATACAACAATCAAACCAACAGCTACTTACCGTATGAAAAATATTTTTGACATTCCAAAACAGTAGGCACACTCCCTTTAAGCGAAAAGTTGGGTTGGTGACGTCATATTTTTGTTTTTTAATAACGGAAATCCTTTGTGCTGCCAAATGTATGGGACAATCTTTTGTCGGCATCTATTGCGCAGAAAAACAGCGAACGCGCGCGCTATTTGACTCGCTATTTGGCGCGCGCTGGCTCGGGGCGCCTCCGCGCGGAGAAACGGGATCCGAGCCGCGGATGCGGCCGGTGCTGCGTGCAATGTAATCTTCACCCTGTACGCCGTGAGAATTTGGCTGGGTTACGTGACAAAAGGTATTGAATCGTCACAAGATAATTGAACGACCTGTCTTTTGAAAGCAGTTGCATCCAATTCGGTTTGACAGAATCGGAGATATAACTTCCCGAAAATGGGTCATTTAACACGTGAGAGGTGCTGAGAGGTGACCTGAGCTGAGAGCTGAGCTGAAAGGTTACCAGCTGAAAGTGAAACTCCAGTGTGCGGTGCGGGGTGTGCTTGCGATAAATTGAGATATAATGGATGCACTGAATGCGAGTGATGATGACTTTGTCGGGGAACCAACAGCACATGCACATCAAAGGAAGGTAGGTAATCATTAATTTGGCAATTATTTAAAAGCTCTATAATGGAAACGAGTGGAGGATTTACGTGTTACAGACCAACTACCCCACTGCAACTGTGGAAACTGCAGAGGGAAATGTGCTTCTATGATTCTTGAAGTCCAGTTGTTATGTCAATGTAATTCCTTGTGTCTCAAGCTATTCATGACCAAGGTATTGATCTGCCGTGATCTGGTATTGATCTGCCGTGATCTTGAGTGTGGTTCCCTCCAGAATATGCCGTCAAAAACCTAAATGCTGCTGCAGCAGGACTGCGCCAGCCGGTTAACATGATTATCATTCCCGAACCCAAAGCATACCACATATATATATATATATATATATATATATATATATATATATATATATATATATATAATACATACATACATATATATAATATATATATATATATCAGGGTTGTGCTCGACTCAGAGTCGGTGAGTCAAATTTGACTCGACTCCGACTCAAATCAACTTGAGTCAGAGTCGAGTCGATTAAGAAAAATAGGGGCTCGTCTTGAGCCAGAGTTGAGTCGTTAAAAAAAAAATGGGCTAAACTGAGTCAGAGTCGAGTCACTAAATACAAATAGAGGTTTGAGTTGAGTCGGAGTGAAGTCGCATGGATGTCGCTTGAGTCAAAGTTGAGTCGTCTGGATGCTGTTTGAGTCAAAGCTGAGTCGACTCATCCTCTTATGAGTCAGTCACATCTGATGCAAAACAAGAAATTGGGAGCAAATAAATAATAAAGGGGTCCAAACAATGTTTTAGTGTGAGGGTATGAGTTCAGGTGCTTTTCAAACCCACATAAATACATTTTCTGTCTAAAAAGTCACTTAAAAGTACTGTTTTGCTGCCACTTGTTCAGGCTCATCACAGTTCACACTACCTACAGTGTTGTCAGTTGTGTACGGAAATGTGACACCTGCCCTACCAGTACCCACTTTTCCAGTACACACCATTACAGTTGAGACACAGTAAGGAAATACTTTAGCAATGGAGCAAAACTACAATTAAAAGTAGTAAAACTACATCACAAACTCTGCTTACTGCTCCTTATCTTAAGTGAAGCAATACAATATTGAATATGTACATGGAAATGATAACTGCAGTATATATAACCTAATAGTAACCATATCAACATAACATTCCTGGAATGTTTATACGAACCATGAAGTATGAACCATATGCGCCATTTATGTCTGAAATACAAAATTTGCGTCACAAATTCACTTGAGGCCGAGGACAGGTTAATTCAACAATAGATCACAATTCACTTTGTTTGCTAACGCCGATTTGTTCTCTCCTGAAATCCTACAGATGTTAATTCACACTTGTCAGTTCACTCAGTTGCATTTAAAAACATTTATAAAGGCGTGTATTGTTCGAGCGCGATTATTTCTTCCGCGCCGCAACAATGACTTGCAAGTTGGAGTATCAAAATCATACCGATTTCATATCGCGCTGATCTTCAAATGTGTTGAGGTTCTTGAAGCTTGAAGAGTGGAGTGAGGACTGTGATTGGTCAATATACTGGTCCACATGCACTAGCTACCAGCAGTTCACAAGTTACTCTGGGGTGTCACATATGCATTTTTTATCTCTCAAAATGACTGATTAAACCAGTTAACTTGAAAATTACATTCGAACTTTTTATTAATTTTGAGTGCGGAGTATCAGAGCAGGTTTTAAAGGGTATTATAAGTTATAACCGTGTTTAATATACACGTGTCAAGAAGGAGGTGTGCTACAATATTGATGACGTAATATTAGAGATATTTGGAGAGGTTTAGTAGTGACTGCTGAGTCTGCAGTGCTGCGCAACGCGCCGTCTGGTCGTCTCCGCCTCGAGGCAGGCAGGGGGTGTCATGCCTATCTCCGTAACGTGTCCACCCTGTCCCATGACGTCACGGTCGCATGACGTCACAGTCACGGTTTCCACCAATGGGGTGGCCGAATCGGGAGCGTTCGAGACCGGCACGGCCACCCTGTTTGTGTACAGGGGCGGGGCTTGACCTTATATGGGCATGGGCCTCCCACTTTTTGCATGCCTCGCTTTGACATCGCCTAGCGGCTCACCCTTGCAATTTAGGAGAAAATGGCCGAAGAGCGAGCTGTAGAGGACATTTCAATCTATCATTTAGTGCTCAATTCATCCCGCTGGCACCTAAGGTATTCAACTGGTAGGACGCGAAAGTAGGCCGATTTAACACTATTTAAATAGGGAGCGTGTGACGTCACGTGCCCGTGAAGTCACGCCATTCGCTGCCTACCCCGGACAGGTCTACCTAGTATCTAGGGCCTTGCGAGGTATGCGCGTGTCGGGAATCGGTTATATCGTATATGTATGTAACTATTTGTGGCAAATTGTTACATAAGGATGTTGACATTTTTTTATTTTGGTATGGAAAACAAAATGATTGTCAAATGGGGAGCCACTTGTTCCGTGGGATTTAATGTATCGAATGGTGTAAAGCAGAGTTAGAGTGACATTTTATCCCTATTCTTGTTTAATGTATATAGGGATGAACGGTAATAGTTCAGTAATTTACCTCCCCAGTTAATCAGTTGGAGACACAGTAGGGAAATACTATAAGAATAGAGTGCTCTAATCTGAGATTTTAATGCATCAGATTATATTTTAGAATGCATCAGATAGTTATATTCTAATCAGTCGCGAAAATGAGATCTTTTTTAAACGGCTATTGTGTAGCACTGTGACCACTTGACGACCCATAGAGGGCATGTATGTTGAGAAAAAACCTCAAACTTTGTTTAAAGATAGGTCACATTAAATTTATGAATATGTCACGCAGGGAACAGTCAAGATCCTTACTCTATGTTTGGATTACCTGCTGTTGTCTGGTGCTGAAATGCTCAATAAATAGAGCTGAATGCTGATAATCCCAAATTAGAGCGCTGGCCAGTATGTGTACTCAATAATTAGAGAGGATTGGACCAAGCACGCCATAATGTTCCCATCACGTTTCAGAAGTTTGCAATTCCAAACAGATTTTCAATATGCATCTGGAATTTTTTCAGACGTGAGCAGGAAAAAACATGATCGTTGGATAATTGTTGTATCCTATATGACTTCCTTGTTTTCTGACATTTTGTTACAATTTATTGCAAGTGTTTTTTTTTGTAAAAAGTGTTCATAAAGGCGCTCTAATTTTAGATCATTTACATGCATGCCTATGGCAGGCTCTGATGTCACCGGCTCTATTTTTGGAGCGCTCCATTGTTAAAGTATTTCCCTACTGTGTCTCAACTGTAATGGTGTTCTCCTTAATAGAAGAAGAGTATTATTACGACAGGCAGAAAAATGGGTACTGGTAGGGCAGGTGTCACACTTCCGTACACAACTGACAACACTGTAGGCAGTGTGAACTGTGATGAGCCTGAACAAGTGGCTGTGGCAGGCGGTGCAGCCGGCGTGATGACATCATTGGGAGGATATAGGGGAGACTCTACTTAATGGCGTAGGCCTGTTTACTACTCGGTCAGACTTCATGGCTTAGGTCTGTTCACACTCAATCGGACTTAATGGCGTAGGCGTCTTTACTACTTGATCAGGCTTAATGGTGGGGTTAGTTTAGTTTAGGTACCATAACCTAAACTTAAATGGCAGACTTAATAACGGGTTAGGTTAGGTTAGGTACCATAACATAAACTAACCTAACCTCGCCATTAAGTCTGATCGAGTAGTAAACAGGCCTGCAACATTAAGTCTGATCAAGTAGTAAACAGGCCTATACTATTAAGTATACCCTCCCAATGACGTCATCTATCCGGCTGCACCGCCCGCTACTTGTTCAGGCTTGTCACACTACCTACGGTGTTGTGTACGGAAGTGTGACGCCTGCCCTACCAATACCGAAAAGTGTACCAGTAATACTAAAGCTATACCATGACCAAAAACTATACATAATCGAACCTGACCTAACCTTACAGCAATTATGGTTGCAGAGACCCACGTTTAGACCCCTGCTCACATTCGCTCGCTGCGCTGCATAACCCAACAGGGTCAAGCTCCAGACCCTCCCCGGGGGAGGGTCTGGGAGGGTTCAGTTATATGGTTGGCAAAGCTGCTGTTTGCTGGTATGCATTTTGTACTCTTGTATGCTCTTTTGAAATTATGCTCTTTATTTATGCTTTTATGCTTTATGCTCTTTTAACTGTAAGTAGCTATTCATGAAATACATGAATGCAGCACACCGGTTAGTGTTTTACAACCTGCTAGCCTGCTATCCATATTGACTATTGAGCTTGTTGATTGGTTCAGAAACTCAATTTTAATTAACACCTGTTTTACTTTTCCCAGGTCAAGAACCAACTTCAAATACATTTTCCTCACTTATTTCATATTTGCATCCTATCATATAGGATTACTAAAATCCATAGCAATAATTATATAGCAATTAACAATTGTGGTAAAGTACAGATATGTACCTGTGCTGGTGCAAAATAATAATAATAATAATTATTATTATTGCTACTAGGAACATATATATTGGAATATATATTTCAATGCAACTGGATGCAGTATATATTTATGATAATGCAACATTCATTCATTTGCCTTGATCCAGTGTAAATCCAAATAAAAGTTTACATATCTAATATAATATTCCAAAGAGTTTTTGCGAGTAAAATACATTTGAATCAAAGTCGTTAAGTCACGAGTCAAAAAATGAGTTGACTCAAGAAAATTTCACTTGAGTCAGAGTTGAGTCAGGGTAAAATCAAATCAGTCAAAGTTGAGTCGACTCAAAAAAATTGTCCCCCGCTTGAGTCAGAGTTGAGTCAGGGGTAAAAGCAAATGAGTCAATGCTGAGTCGACTCAAAATAAAAAATTGCCCGCTTGAGTCAGAGTTGAGTCAGGGGTAAAAGCAAATGAGTCAACGCTGAGTCGACTCAAAATAAAAAATTGCCCCGCTTGAGTCAGAGTTAATAAAAGACATAAAAGAAAAGTGCAACAAAGAGCCTCTTGGGCCCATCCGAGGTTGCACCCCACCCCACCCCACCCTCCACCAGTCTCGCCCCTTCAAATCACCTTACTCTACCTGCATAAAAGAAGGCTAATCCCACGAGTATTTATGAACTAATCCCTTCTCTGTAAAGTATTTATCTAGTCTAATTTTGAAGGAAGCAAGTGTCACTGCATCAGCGACATCCCCTGGTAGCATATTCCAATGTCCTACAACCCTTCTACTGAAAAAATGACTGTCGTAGCCTAGTCCTACTTTGTTTCATAATGAGTTTATGCTGATGACCTCTACCTCGATTTTCCCTATTGAACTCAAACATACCCTTTAAATATCCAGAATGCTGACTATTTACAAATTTGAAGACTTCAATTAGATCTCTTCTTAGCCTTCTATATCTAAGTGAAAACATACCCAATTTTTTAATCTATCTTCATAAGGTAAACTACCAAGACAATTAACCATTTTTGTTGCCCTTTTTTGAACTCTTTCTAACAACCAGCAATCTTTCTCATATGTTGGAGACCAGGCTTGTACACAATACTCCAAATGTGGTCTAACGTATGCACAATACAGTTTTGTTATTACCTTTTCACTCTTGTAGGAAACATTTCTGTTAATGGCCCCTAGCATTCTAAGTGCCTTTTTCCTAGCTTCTACAACCTGGTCTGACGCTGATAGTCTATTGTTTACCACGACACCTAAATCTCTTTCCTTTTCAATCTGCTCCATTTTCTGCCCACCCATTTCATACCTATGTTTACTGCTAACCCGTCCAGCGTGCATAATCTTACATTTACTCAAATTGAATTTCATCTGCCATGCTTCAGACCACTCAACTAGCTTGTCCACATCTGATTGAAAAACATCCTGATCATGTTTTCCTCTAATAATCCTGACAACTTTTAGATCGTCTGCAAATTTCAAGACTTTGCTGTCTATACTGTTCTCAATTGCATTCACAAATATTATAAAAAGCAATGGGCCCAGGACTGAGCCCTGTGGAACCCCACTGAGAACCTCCTTCCATTGTGATTGGTACCCATTCAATATAACCCTTTGCTGGCGTCCTGAAAGCCACGTTTCTATCCAATCCAGAATCTTGCCCCTGATCCCATGCATTTTAAGTTGCAACCCCAGTCTTGTATGGGGGACTTTGTAAAATGCTTTACTGAAATCAAGAAAAGCTACATCTAGCTGTTTACCCTGATCAAAGCTATCTGTTGCAACATCCAAAAACTCCAGAAGATTAGTTAAACAAGAACGGCCCTTCCTAAAGCCATGCTGTGTATCCTTGATGAGTTCATTTTGCTCCAAGAATTCAACAATCTTATCTTTGATGATTGATTCAAGCACCTTGCAGACTAATGAGGTCAGACTAACCGGTCTATAGTTTTCCTCTTTACTTCTATCTCCCTTTTTATGAATAGGAACAACATTTGCTCTTTTCCAATCAAGTGGAATTTTACTATCTGCGAGTGATTTAGAAAATATTATGGCTAATGGAACCGACAACTCCCTTTCAGATTCTCTTAAAAGTCTAGCATGGATTTCATCAGGTCCTTCTGCCTTGTTAGGCCTTACTTTCTTTAGATATTCTAGAACAAGTTCACTACTTATGCCACCTAGCTCTCCTATAGTCTCCTCTGTCTCTAGCTCAGGCTGAAGTGCTGCAATACTACTCTGGTCCTCGATAGTAAAGACAGATTGAAACTGATCATTAAGCACTTCAACCATTTCACTGTCCTTGCTAACTAACACATCATCTACCTTAAATGGACCTATATTTTTGGAAACTGTACTGAACTTATAAAAACTGAAGAACTTACTATCTGCATTACAATGTCTAGCTAAATCAAGTTCCTTTGCCCTTTTAGCTGCTCTGACCTTTTTCTTAACTGAATTTCTTGCATTCTGGTTGGCCTTCCGATTTATATCTAGTGAAGATCCCTTCAAAATGCCAAATGCACTTCTTTTAGCTTGTATAGCACTCCTTACTTCTGGAGTAAGCCAAACTGGTTTGCCCTTGGTTCTGTTACGTTTGTGCCTGAGGGGTATATGCCGATTTTGAATTTGGCTTAATCTAGTTTTGAAAACATTCCAGGCCTCACATGCATCTAAACCTGCCAACTCAACGTTCCATTTTATCTGTGCGAGGTCATTTCTAATACCATCAAAATCAGCCCGGCTGAAGTTTGGAACCATAATAAGGTTATCTTTGGGCCTCATTTCTGATGAGATATTGAATTTAACCATATTGTGATCACTGGTTCCTAGACCTGCACAAATACTTATGTCACTAACTAGATCACTGTTGTCTGAGAATACAAGGTCTAGAATGGAGCAATGTCTGGTTGGCTCTGTTACAAACTGATGCATGAAAAGCTCCTCTTCAAAGATGTGCCTATACAACCTACACTCATTTGTTTCCTCTGCTATACTTTCGTATCCTCTTAAGTTAAAATCTCCCATAATAAGACACTGAGCCCGAAAGTTCCTACGTATTTCCTCACAAATATCTTGGTCTGTTTCAGCTTGGGAGTTCCTTGGAAGATTCCCTGGTCTGTAAAATGCACCTATCCTCAACCTTCCTCTGTTTCCTGTACCAATTTTAATGTCAAGCCAGATTGATTCTACTTCTTTTACTTTACTAGAATCATCAACTCTAGTAGTGCAGTACAAGCTATTTACATATACAAACACTCCGCCCCCCTGCCGTGATTCTCTGCAGTATGAGAACATGTTATACCCTTGTAACTCGAAATCCTGTAGCCTATCCCTATTATACCCCTCACTAACCCATGTCTCGGTTACACAAATTATATCAGGCTTTTCAAGGGCAACATAACACTCAAACTCATCAAATTTAGACCTAATACTTTGGGCATTCAGCAACACACATGTGATCTTATACTTTGAGCTGACTCTACTAATTCTGAGGGAATTATGATCTACTGTCCTATTCTGACATGAACTTCTACCAATGCTTACTTCCTGATGCCCTAGTACTAGCGTCCCCGAACCCCCCTCCTACCTAGTTTCCCTGAATGACACTTCTGTAGGCATCTCCCAAAGCCCTTGCCCCCTCATCCGATAAGTGAAGCCCATCCTTCATATAGTACCTACGCCACTCATAGAACTGATCCCATAAGTCTACATAACTAAGCCCCATAGCTGAACATAAGTTCTGAACTGAGCTGTTCACAGACAGAGCTCTCGAGTACCACTCTTCACTGGCTCCACAGCGAGGGAGGATGCCAGTCACAATGACTGGTTTCCTGGACTCCTTCAACCTCTGCAGCAGGCTCCGGTACTCCGCTACTATTCTCACACTCTGCCTAGGTCCTATGTCGTTCACCCCCACCTGTAGTATAACTGTCTCCGGGCTACTCCTACCAAGTTCTGCCTCAATGACAGGGCCCATATCAACTACTCTTGCCCCTGGTTTGACTATGCATCTGTCCCTCTTCCCACAGAATGTTCGCCTTAAGGGCCTTACCCTTGAGTCCCCAACCACTAAATGCTGAATCTCTTCCCTGTCACTTTCAGCTGCTGACTCTAACGCACTGAACCTATTTGCTATTGTAACCTGCGGATGTTCCCTGGGGCTGTACTGCCTGACTCTACCCTGAACTTTTGTCCATCCCTCCTGATCCCCTTCCCTCTTCCTCCTCCAGATTCTGCTACCA